>CM064483.1:28225156-28342656 GCA_032716605.1 Paralithodes platypus | reverse complement strand
TATACATCAACTATACAAATATATATACTATCTATTTATACATCAACTATACACATATATATACTATCTATTTATACATCAACTATACAAATATATATACTATCTATTTATACATCAACTATACAAATATATATACTATCTATTTATACATCAACTATACAAATATATATACTATCTATTTATACATCAACTATACACATATATACTATCTATTTATACATTAATTATACAAATATATATACTATCTATTTATACATCAACTATACAAATATATATACTATCTATTTATACATCAACTATACACATATATATACTATCTATTTATACATCAACTATACAAATATATATACTATCTATTTATACATCAACTATACAAATATATATACTATCTATTGAAAGCAAGTTCTATCCAATAATCAATCCAGATAGTTATACTTGCATAAACAAAAACAAGGGGTCCACGAATTATTATAAGTGACTTTACATCAATCAACAAGACGACGAGTAACAACGAAATCATGTACAGTCATTATGCTTAGCAGCAAGGACACGATGGCCATTAAGGGGGAGATAGTCGCTTTTTCTGGACCCCCTTCTCCCTCATGTTTAGCATACTAGTTTTTATATTTTATGACGTTCTTTCCGTTAGTTTGGCGATTTTTAAGACCTTTCGCCCATTTAATTGTCAATATTAAGACTGTTCTTGTCACTTAGGTGTCGATGTTTTCCTGGCGAGCGAAAGCGAGCCTGTAATTTTAGAAGGAACCGACCTTCGGCCGGGAAATTGTTCTACAGAAAAATGTACAAATGTATCTTGAAAGGGGATCTAGGGGGTGTTTTTTAAAGGTAGATGGAGGTCTAGCGAAGAAACTCAAAAATATAATAATAAATATATATATGGCCCATAGACCAAATAACAAGCACTACCCCCTAAATATATATATGGCCCATAGACCAAATAACAAGCACTACCCCCTAAATATAATAATATATATGGCCCATAGACCAAATAACAAGCACTACCCCCTAAATATATATATGGCCCATAGACCAAATAACAAGCACTACCCCCTAAATATATATATGGCCCATAGACCAAATAACAAGCACTACCCCCTAAATATAATAATATATATATGGCCCATAGACCAAATAACAAGCACTACCCCCTAAATATATATATGGCCCATAGACCAAATAACAAGCACTACCCCCTAAATATATATATGGCCCATAGACCAAATAACAAGCACTACCCCCTAAATATATATATGGCCCATAGACCAAATAACAAGCACTACCCCCTAAATATATATATGGCCCATAGACCAAATAACAAGCACTACCCCCTAAATATTTTGCATGTAACGTATACAAACATAGATGGGTTGATATCAAACTCTAAAGGATCTCTTAATTGATTAAAATTACCATGCAGCATATTTAACTGAAACCAAACTCAATCAATGAATTGGAAATAAAGTTCTATAGTACGTTTCTTTTTCCAGCTGATGGTAAATTGAATCCCGTAGCATCTGAGTTTTCGATTCTTAAGGTGATAGTGGTTAATTTTGGGGGCTGTATTTATTTATATATTAATTTATTTCTTAGTTCCCTCGCTAGATCTTTATCAAGCTAAACAAAACAAAAAAAACACTCCCTAGACCCCCTTCAAGATACATTTTTACTTTTTTCGATAGAAAAATGTCATGGCCGAAGGCCGAGTTCTCTTAAAATTACAGGATCGCTATCGCTCGCCAAGAAAAAAAATCGACATCAAAATAGCACGAAATGTCTTGATATTGATATAGAAATGGGACGAAAGGTTATAAAATCGACAAAATAATGGGCCGAATATCTTAACATCTGAAAACTAATGAGGCTAAACATGAGGAAGAAGGGGGACCCAAAAAACGGCCCATATCCCTTTAATTCTTTCAAGATCCGCTTACGCACTTCCTTTCTGTGTTCGATTATTAAACCACTTTATTCTGATTAGGAAGGGTATACGGAAGTCCGAGGGTTAATTGAGATAGTCTTTACCCTTATAACTCCCACAGATCCTTCCTAAACTCTATAAAGTCATCTACTGATAGCCAGAATAAACTGTCAAAAGGCGTTATAATCTTCAAAGGGTAAATATGATCTGGGTGTGTCATATTATTGCGAGTTTCCATAATTAGCAACATATATATATACTGTATATCTGCAAAATCTTGGTATTAGCCTAGTAATCAGAATGATGAGATAGCAATTTACCATCAGCTGGATATACAGTATATATATATATATATATATATATATATATATATATATATATATATATATATATATATATACTGTATATATATATATTTTGTTTTTTCTTCTATATTCCAACTACTCCCTCTCGGGCATAGGCTGATTTGCATTAAAGTTCGGTTCATACATACACGAATTAACGTCCCGTCCGGCCACGACCTCTTTATTTGCCTGCAAATGGGCAAGGACACCGGCAAAATCGCCTATGGACGGTACAGGGATGTGTGGTGTCGCCACCACACACGAGGGGGGGCGGGAGGCGGCGACCATTTTGTGCATGCATAAAATGGTCGGTGTGGGCCGGGGCAACTGCCACAAAACGTGTCAGGCCGGGACACACATGGGATCATTCGGCGTCTAGACGCCAAATTGGGGGGTCTAGACGCCAACTGGTGGGGTCTAGACGCCAACTGGGGTGGTCTAGATGCCGACAAATGGGATGAGAACTGCGGCAAAAAAACGTTGAAAGGAGAGTCGGCGATGTGGCACCGTCGTGTCACGTGAGCTGGTGACACCTCACGTCCGTGTACCGACCATAGGCGATTTTGCCGGCGTCTCTGCTCACAAGCTTCATTTGCAGGCGAATTAAGGGATCGGGGACGGACGGAACGTTAATTCGTGCATGTGTAAACCGAGCAAAAGGGGTCGGGGACGGACGGGATGTTAATTCGTGCATGTGTACACATGGGGCCTCCAGATTGATGACGTCCTGCCTATTTTTTTGGTCGTGGCCGGACGGGACGTTAATTCGTGTATGTGTGAACCGAGCTTTACACTCTACCTCTGAACACGATGAGGCCCGTGAGCTCTTGCTATATATATATATATATATCTATATATCTATCTATATGTATATATACACTGTATATATATATATATATATATATATATATATATATATATATATATTAACTGTCTATATATACTGTATATATAAACAAAAAACACACACACAGACACTAAATTTGGAAAAATTACACACAACGGACATTTTGAGTTTTGGTTTCTCCCTCAGTTTAGCTCCAATAGTTTTGACATTTTAAGACGCTCGCCCTATTACTTTGGCAATGTTAAGACCTTTTACCCCATTTTTGTCGCCCCATTAGTCTACCGAATAATGTCCCGGGCGAAGGCCAATTGCTCCTAAATAGCGATCATGTGTGTCTAACCTACTAAGCTTTTACGATCATGTAACAGAAATATTTCAAGAAAGAGAAGGCTGGGTCGACTGTGTTTATCTACTCATTAAGGGGAGGGTTATAATTCTGGTCCCTCTTCTCACTCATGTTTAGCCCCATTAGCTTTGAAATGTATTCGTTTGCCCCATTAGTTTGGCGATATTAAGACCTTTCGCCCCATATCTTTGTACATTTTAAGATATTTAGTGCCACTTAGGTATCTATTTTCTCCTGGCGAGCAATAGCGAACTTGGAAATGAGAAGGAATCGGCCATTGGTTGGGACATTCTATCTATCTATTCTATCTTCTATCGAAAAATGTACATAATAATCTCAAAGTATTTGTTTTTCTTTTCTTTGTTTAAGATTGATGGAGGTCTAGGGAGCAAACTTAAAATCTGGCCTAAATAAATCTATTGACAGTGTACCACACCAGATACTTTTATGGAGGTTATACAGACAGGGAGGAGTGAGAGGAAAGCTTTAGAAATAGATGACACATTTTATAATCTGAAGTAAAATAAGGACAGTCATTAGATATAAGTTTTCCAGTTGGGCAGATGTAACAAGAGGGGTGCCACAGACTCACAGGGATCTGTATTAGCTCAAGTATTGTTCCTGGTATATGTAAATGATAATCATGTTACATAAACATATTTGCCGACGATGCAAACATGCTAAGAAGTGTCCATGATAAGGAGTAGTATGGAGCCCTCAATTGGTTACGAATATTAAGGGGGGATGTCTCCCTTTTTGGTAAATTTTTTAATTTATGTATTATTTGTTTTAGTTTCCTCCCTAGATCCCCATCAAACTTAAAATAACAACCCCAGGATCCCCTTTCTAGATAGATTTGTACATTTTTCGATAGAAAAATGTCCTGGCCGAAGGCCGGTCACACCTAAAATTACGTGCTCGCTATCGCTCGCCAAGAAATAACCGACACCTAAATGACAAGAAAAAATCTTAATATTTACACAGAAAACGGGTGAAAGGTCTTAAAATCGCCTAACTAATAAGCCGAACGTCATAAAATCTGAAAACTAATGACGCTAAACATGAGGAAGAAGAGGGCCCAGAAAAACGACCCATCTCCCCTTACTAAGTTGGAGCAAGTACGGAGACCGGCGACAAGATGGCTACCGGAACTGAGAGATTTAAGGGGAGATGGGCTGGTCTTTCTGGTACCCCTTCTCCCTCGTGTTTAGCCCCATCGTTATTTAGGTTTTAAGACGTTCGGCCAATCAGTTTGTCGATTTTAAGCCCATACGCCCCATTTCTTTGTCAATTTTAAGACCTTTCGTGTCATTTAGGTGTAAAAAAAATCCTGGCGAGCGATAGCGAGCCTGTAATTTTAAGAGTAACCAGCCTTTGGCCAGGACATTTTTCTACCAAAAAAATGTACAAATATATCTTGAAGGGAGGTCTATGGGATGTGTTTTACAGCTTGATGGAGGTCTAGGGAGGAAACTAGAAAATATTATAAACATCCAAACACTAACCAAATAAATTAGCCCATCTCCCCTTAACATACCAGGAATGATTAGGGGTAAACAATTAACTTGACCAATATAGAAGAGAGGAGAGGGGGGGGGGGGGGGGGATATGGTTACACTGTACAAATGTGTCAATGGACTGGCATTTATTGACCAGGATAACTTCATCACGCAAGCGGAGGGGACACAGTCAGTAATTTACCATATTCCAATTACAGCTGACGCCATCTGGATCGCGTAGCGGCAAGATTTTTTTTACATGCTCGTGGAGTTTTAAATGCGAAATATATAGATGGCCGAAATCAGCCTGCTCTTCTTTTTCTTTTGTATTTGATAGGTTGTTGTAATAAGGCTAATTAGCAAGGATGCAAGGCAAGAAGGACATTTACAAACTCAGCTTTCCACCAAATCAATTAAGAAAAAATGCCTTAGCGGAAGAAGGTAGTGTGTGCCAAAGCTATTCATAGCTTTAAAGAGAAATATGATCAAATGAAACAAGCAGACGGGGCACAACGAGTTTAGGCTCAATTCCTGTAGATTTACAATTACACATAGATAAAACACACACACACACACACACACACACACACACACACAGGGTTCGAATCCATCAGAATCCTAAAGGTTTTTACGGCAATAGCGACGGAAAGAATTGTATCGTGATTCCTCCCTAACCAAGCTGCTATCAGCCTGTGTTAGCCTACACATCTTCTCACCAATACAAAGTGCATCTGCGTATGTACTGTACTTGGTGGGAAACCAGGCACCTCACGGTCGCCAAAGGTCGCATGTGACCTCGTAGTTAAGGTAGAATGAGTATTGTACTGTACCTAGGTTTAAGAAAATCTCTGTATACTGTATTTTCAGCCTGCAATGAACAATAAACCGACAATTATTATTACACACACACTCTCTCTCTCTCTCAACACACCCTAGAGAAAACGGTGTGAGGGGGTCATAATTTACTTAAAGCGGAGCACTAGGGTATCACTCTAAGGTCTTCAAGATAGCAAGAGTAAACACATCTTATTGGAGAGAGAGAGAGAGAGAGAGAGAGAGAGAGAGAGAGAGAGAGAGAGAGAGAGAGATAGTATAGAGTACTACTGCACCCCTGGGAGTAAAACCCAAACACTCTTACTAGACTTTATGGCATCCAAAAATACTTCTAAGGGTCCTGGATTAATTAAATTTGATTAAGGCTACCATTAATCGATTTTACTCTCCTTAGGCAGCACCTCGAAGTACATGAATGAAGGCGGTGCTGGTTGGGGGGAGGGGCGTCAACTGACTGGGGACAGAGGTGCATGGGGGTGGTTCGTTCGTGGCCACCCCTTCGGGGATCACGGCGTCAGGCAATAGATAGATAGGCAGCACCTCTTGGAATCAAGGGGGTAAAAGTGTCTAAATTAACCCTTTGATACCCACACCTCTATCTACCTACACCTATAATTAAGGGGAGATGGCTGTATTTGCTTACAGTAGTGTGTTTGTTTTTTTGTTTTTTTAAAGTTTCCTCCGTAGACCTCCATCAAGCTGTAAAAAACACCCCTTAGACCCACCTTCAAGATAAATTTGTATATTTTTCGGTTGAAAAATGTGCCGGCCCAAGGCCGGTTACTCTTAAAATTACAGACCCGCTATCGCTCGCCAGGAAAAAAATCGACAGCTAAATGGCACGAAAGATCTTAATATTGACAAAGAAATGGGGCATAAACTCTTAAAATCGCCAATCTAATGGGTCGAACGTTTTAAAATCTAAAACAAAACAATGGGGCTAAACACGAGGCAGAAGGGGTGCCAGAAAACCAGCCCATCTCCCCTTTAAAACACTTTATATGTGTATTAATTGTCTTACATTTGAACACATCTTTATACATTGCATAAATCTATTGCCAGGCGATACCCGAGGGGCTGGCCACGAATGAATCTCTGTCATCTGTCATCCTGCTCCTACCCAACACCATAGCCACTCCCCGGGTCTGTATTCCTAGACCCAGCCCATCACTGCCGCTGGTCATTAATTACTATAGCTTGGCCGTGTTATTAGCCAGGTAATACAGGCTGGGCCAGATTGTGGTTACCCAGTTGACTTTAGGTTGTATTTTAATTTGCTCCCTAGACCTCTATCAAACTTTAAAAAAAAAAAAAAAAACACCCGCAAGACATACATTTGTAAATTTGTTGGTAGGAAAATGTCCCCGCCGAAGGCCAGTTCCTCCCAAATTACAGGCTCGCTGTCGCTCGTCCGGAAAAAATCTACACCTAAATCGCACGAAAGATCATCAAAATTACAGAAATGGGGTGAAGGATCTTAAAATCGCCAAATTAATGGGGAACAAGTTTTACAATTTCAAACCTAATGAGGCTAATCATGAGGGAGAAGGGGGTCTCTCTCTCTCTCTCTCTTCCTCTCTGGTGAGACCGCACCTCGAATACGCTGTGCAATTTTGGTCACCCCACCTCATAAAGGATGTTAACAAAATTGGAATCTGTGCAAAGGTGAGGCACTAAACTAATCCCTCCATTAAGAAATAAATCATATGATGAAAGACTAAAATAACTAGACCTGTTTTCACTTAAGAAACAAAGGATGAGAGGTTAATTAATTGAGTGTTTTAACATTCTAAAAGGAGTCAGTAACATTAACCCAGATAAGTTATTCAAAAAAGCCGAAGACACATCTACAAGAGGAAACAATTTAGAAATATCAGGTAGGAGAGCGAATCTAGATACACCATAAAATTTCTTCACTTACAGTGTGATTCATGAGTGGAACAAACTCCCAAATAAACTAATAGACAGCTCCTCTATAGATACATTTAAGAAACATCTAGACTCATACCACAGAAAAATTGGTATGGAGTAGACAGTAATTATCACCGTTATTATTTTTTCAGCTGAAGAGAGCTTAAAAAAAAAAATTAAATAAACAAATTGAAAAAGAATGATAAAAATCATCATTATATATGTACATGCTACTAAGGGTGATGGGTTGGATAATTCCAATTAACCCCAAAATGTACATGCTGCTAAGGCGAAGGGTTGCATATATTTTCCTTTTTTCCAATCTTTCCAGTAAATTCCTTCTGGGGATTTCGAAGCCCAGCAAGGTTAATCACTTCCAACTTTTCCATGTACGGTAATTGCTGGAGGGAAAGGAGGGTGGGGAGAGAGCCTTCTTCTTTTCTATCCTTTCCTTCAACTTTCCTTTTCTCTCGGATATGCCATCTCTAATAGAATTAAGTCCTGACCACCTCGTTTGGACCGTAAGGTCTGTATGGTCAGTGTATCTATGTAAATATATGTAAAACAAAACAATGATATCTCTCTCTCTCTTTCTGCCACAGTGCTTGTATGACTATTCCTGGAAAGCACCAAGGAGCTGTGTGGGTGTCTTGGTACGAGTCCCAAAGGTACCACTTCAGCTCCCAGCCTTACCGTACACCCCCCCCCCCCCCTCTTCTCTTTCTCACTCACTCTCAGTCTCACTCAAAAGTGCCTCCTCATCTTCCAAACCATATTTTGTCTTACTTAATGAGGAAAATATATAGAGAAGGACAAACATACAACGGAGTGAAATAGCAATTTACTTATTTATGCACTCATTATTAAGATTCAATCAATTAATGGGGCATACGCCGTGACAGCGCGTAGCTACCCTCACTCTCCGACTCCACTCCGGGGGATCCTCCAGGTATCTGCCTGGCCCATATAAGTATCCTATCGCATAATTGGCCGGATTGCCTCAGCCATGATTTCCGTGGTCTTCTCCTAGGCCTCCTCCACTCAGGGTTGTCTTCTATATAGACCACCTGGTGAGCAGGAAGGCGAACAAATGGCCAAATAGCCAAAGTTGGCGTTCACGGACCATGCAACTAAGTATATCTAGACGTAATAATGCCAGCGATAGCCCATAATCCTGCTAAGACATTTAGTACCAAAGGTGTTAATGCGTTTCTTCAACTACCTGTTAAGTGTCCATGTCTCACATCCATATAATAAGACAGGGAACACCAGTGACATTAAGATCCGCAGCTTCGTCCTTAAGGGGGGAAAATTTTAAGAGAATCGACAAATGAAACAATTAAGTTGGTTTCCCCGCCAACTGTTCTTTACTACGTAGTATCCACTGACAATAGAAATATGTTGTAAATATGAACACTGAACCTGACGAACTGTTGCTAGTAACTTCATTTGGTATCAATAATTAAATAATAATCTTTTGGCTAAGAATAATTAATATTCTAAGCTCTCCCCTAAAATGAACCATCCTTGAAATGACCATGGATAGGTTTGCTCAACTCTCTCATTATTCACGGAGCTACTACTACTTACTCATGTTTTAAGATTAAATGGATCTCCATGATATACTATCATTGTGTTTTGAAAAGCCTTATCTTATAATTATCCATTAGTCATAATACAGCCAGAATAAATATCCATTGAATTGGCAGTTAGAATTTAGATCATGTATGTTGATGACTGTAACGGATAGTGGGGACTTTCTCCCACCCGAAATTATTATAGTATATCTATTAGTTATACACGTAATAACACACACATTGGTTAACCCCTTGAGGATTATTATAGTATATCTATTAGTTATACACGTAATAACACACACATTGGTTAACCCCTTGAGGATTATTATAGTATATCTATTAGTTATACACGTAATAACACACACATTGGTTAACCCCTTGAGGATTATTATAGTATATCTATTAGTTATACACGTAATAACACACACATTGGTTAACCCCTTGAGGATTATTATAGTATATCTATTAGTTATACACGTAATAACACACACATTGGTTAACCCCTTGAGGATTATTATAGTATATCTATTAGTTATACACGTAATAACACACACATTGGTTAACCCCTTGAGGATTATTATAGTATATCTATTAGTTATACACGTAATAACACACACATTGGTTAACCCCTTGAGGATTATTATAGTATATCTATTAGTTATACACGTAATAACACACACATTGGTTAACCCCTTGAGGATTATCACGCGTTTTAGCACATAATTATGCCCATCATTAGACTATTGTATGCAGTTTAGGAAGGATCTCTAGGAATTGAAGGGGTAAAACGACTTTATAATAAACCTATAGCTTCCTAAATGTCTTCCAAATCTGAATAAAAGTGTCTAATAGTCTACTAGCTATAATATACAATCAACACGCGTCATAATCCTCAAGGGATTAATACATTAAACTGATACAGTTGTCAATATATGAACCTCGGCCAAGTGCTTTATATGAGACGTATTGTTTAATTTTCTCACAGGCATACATACTGTACAGGTTCATGGTCAGTTCTTGAGTTGACGCCTATGTAATAATGTTGATTGAGGGATAAAATAGGACTTCAGAGGCTATCAACCCCATTGGATTATTAAGCCAGCACACTTAAAGCCAAGAAGAACGTCAGGACTGGTTCCTCTTTTCGAGACCTCCAGTCCCTTCATTTGAGGGGGTAAGGCCATTTATTTTTAAATGTATTATATATTGCCAGCACTGCAATATTGCCGACATAATACCGTAAATTTAGCGGTCACATTCTCACCTAACCATCAACATATCTAGCGTTTTATTGCCTCATTACCGTATTTTAGAATATTAAATATTAAATTATTATTAATATTATTATTTATATTTTTGAACCTCATTATTTACAATATTGTACTACTACCCGCCGGCTTTAGCATCGCCAACAGCTCCGCATCGCCACTGAGAAAACTCGATCATAATTTGAGTATTTCATATCCCAATTCCCTTTATTCATTGCATGAACAGTAGTTAAGTGCTTGTTTAACCTCCACATAGTTCTGTAGTTGCCGTGCATGTTATTTTATTGCTTTTCTGACTGATAAACATTGTTGTTTACATTTGTTATCCTAGCTTGTAGCAGACGACGCACGCGCACCTCTAATCGACCTAGCTTTGTATTTTCTTATTAACTCTAGTAGTTATCGTATTCAGTATCCTACTGTAGCTATATATCTGTAATTTTAGTTGTTGCTTGCATGATCTTGTACTGTAGTAACCTTTGACTGATAACTTTGTTTATCTAAATATAATCCTGCTTGACTAGCCTACAGTGACACCAGCGCCATCTGTTGATACAGTATATTAACCCCTTGTGTGCAGTTACACTTTATTTTTATATAATCTCTATTTGGTGAATTGTATATTTAGTTACATATTCTATTATATATATATATATATATATATATATATTTGTTTTGCTTTTTTAGGTAGGTTATCACCCCTGGTAGCCTACTTCTGCATATTTCATACTTTTTTGTTTTTGGTTATTTTTGTTTTAGGTTAGTCTAGGCTATCATCCCTGGTGGCCTATTTCTGCGTACGGTACTTCAATTTTTAAATTTTCAGTTAGGCTATCACCGCTGGTGGCCTATTTCTGCGGACCGGTATTTCATAATTTTTGTTTTCGGTTAAACTAGGCTATCATCCCTGGTGGCCTATTTCTGCGTACTTCAATTTTTAAATTTTCAGTTAGGCTATCACCGCTGGTGGCCTATTTCTGCGTACCAGTATTTCATAATTTTTGTTTTCGGTTAGTCTAGGCTATCACCGCTGGTGGCCTATTTCTGCGTACCGGTATTTCATAATTTTTGTTTTCGGTTATTTTTGTTTTCGGTTAGTCTAGGCCTATCCCTGGTGGCCTATTTCTGTTTAAATAAACATAAATTGTTTTCGGTTCGGCTATCACTGCGTATTCAAATTTAATTTTGTTTTGTTTTAATTTTTGGTTAGGCTATCACCGCTGATAACCTATTTGTGTGTATTTCAACATTTTTTTTTCGGTTAGGCCTATTTAAGTAAGTGAAGCGACCTGAAGGGAGTGAAGTGTTTTTAAAGTGAGTTTAGTGTTTTTAAAGTGAATTAAGTGTTTTTAACCCTTATTTAGCGGCGAGCAACATAAGTCGAGTTAAATAAAGCTGGACTATGTGGCGGCGCTCGACATAGGTCGAGTGGCAATTTCAGCACGTAATGTGGCTGAGAGAGAGAGACAAGTGGTGGCAGGAGACTAGCGAGCGTATGACTGCTCCAGACCACCGCGGCGAACCTACTGACACAAATCTCAGCTCCCTCCTCCCTCTCTCACTCGCTACATACTCAATTATGTACTGAAAGTACCGAATTACCTGCTTTTTGCACTCGCGTTGCACGGTTATTGCAAGAAAACTATCCATCATACAAGGATCGTTATGGTGTCATTCGAAAGCTCTGTTTATGCCCTTTCAGGGATAGGTACTTGTTTTACGTTCTGGGTCTTATTTAGGCATGAAAATGATCACGTAAACAGCCCTATTTTGGCTAAAAACACCCCGCTGTGCGGTACACATAAATAAACCGCATAGGCCGCTCGTAAGGTGTTAAGTGAGTGAAGTGAACTGAAGAAAGTGATCGTCACCATGCCTCGTGCCTGTACGAACTGCGCCGGTAGGTTTGGTGCTTCCATGTTTGCTCCTGCCGATCCACAAGTCTGCCGACTCTGCCAGCAACGAGAGGATTTGACAGCAAAATTGGATGAAGCCCTCAACAAGATCAACGCCCTCACCAGGAAGCTGGAATCACTCCAAGAGTTTGTAACACTCAACGTTGGAGTATCACTAACTCAAATTGTTTCAACTCCAGCATCCACCACCGCCCCTACGTCATCTGCCAACAATCCAACACCTGCAGTAGACACTGCAGCAGATGCTTCTGACGAACCTGAGCCGACATCAAACCAGGACAGCCGCCCTGTTCACCTTAGTCTCTCCCCCACTCCTCGTGCAAGAAGCCTGCTAGCACGAACAGTACCAACCCCTCGCCCCCGTTCTAACCACTCCTCTCCCCGACCTGTACGTAGAGTCCCGCCACCACAGGTTTCCGGATTTACACCAGTGAGGAACGGTGCACGGCCAACGCAGAAAAGGTCTCATCTACCAGTCACAATGTCAAACAGATTTGAGATATTGGTAGAGATGGAAGACGAACCAGAAGAGACCAGGCTCGTTGGGGATTCCATCCTACGAGGACAGGTCGAAGAGTTCTGCGACAGAGTCCCAAATCAACGAAAAAAGATTTTGCATCCCAGGAGCTGGACTGGACGACATTGTGGAAGCCTTCGAAGATACCACAAAGGATGCAAATGAAAATACCCTTTTTGTCATCCATGCTGGTTCAAATGACGTCATGCGCACCAGATCCGAAGAGTTGATGGATAAATATCGCAAGATGATCCAGCACTACAAAAACAAGTCAAGGAATATCATCATCTCAGGCATTCTCCCCAAGATCGACGCACCTGACAAATTCTACGACAAGGCCTTCAGCACAAATAGCCGACTAAAACATTTGTGTCTGAGGGAAGAAGTTGAATTCATCAACCTCTGGGACAACTTCTACAACCAGCCTACTCTGTTCCGCAAGGATGGCACTCATCTAAACCCTGTGGGTTCAGCACGCATGGGTCGTCTCCTACACGAAGCAGTCCGCAGCCATGGATCAAAAAACGCCATCCGAGAAGAAGCAGCAGTGACATAAATCATCCAACGCCAAGAAAAAAACAGAGGCAACCGAGGACCACCAGCGATAAGGACCGGAGACAGCGAGGACCGAGGACAGCCATGAACATAAATGTAGATCCGACAAGAACCAAAAATATTATTGAAGCGCGTTCCGTGAGTTCTAAAATAACAAATTTAAAGGTTTTCTATGCAAACGCTCGTAGCATACGCAATAAATTTTCAGATTTAGAGGAGCTAGTGTTTACAGAAAATTATGATGTGATTGGCATAACAGAATCTTGGCTCAATACAGAAGATAGAGACTTTTTAGCAGAGTATTCACTTCCCGGTTATGTAATGTTTGAGAAAAGCCGAATAAATCGAAATGGAGGTGGCGTTTTACTTTATATCAAAGAAAGTCTTAACCCTACCCTCTTGTCAAAACCTCAAATTGTGAACGTCGACGCATCTTTTGTGCTAATAAAGAATAATAAAGGTACCAAAATAATACTTGCATTAATATACAGACCTCCAGCTCAATCAGTGCAAACTGACCGAGAAATTTACGAACAAATTGCAGATATAAGTAACTCGCAAGATACCGTAATTTTTGGTGACTTTAATTTACCTGTGACCAAGTGGGGCGATACTCTTACTTCACACTCCGGACATGACTTGTATACGAACTTGCAAGAGAGTTCGCTTTATCAATTTGTTGGAACGCCGACCCGTGGTAATAACGTTCTTGACATTGTACTTGCAACAAAAGAAGAATTAATAGAGAATTTGAATGTTGGTGATGAATTCAGTAACAGCGACCATCGTACGATAACTTTCACTTTAAAGTTTACTAGTAACGAACCAAATAGTAGCATCGAAAAAGTCCCTAATTTCAAGAAAGCAAACTTCCATAAACTTAGAGCTATGTTTAAAGAAACTGACTGGAGCTTTTTAATTCACAATAACGACATAAATACATCTTGGAAGTTATTCGAAGCCACTTACCTAAAAGCAGTGCAAGACTGCATACCATCGAAAACTCGGCGTCCAGGCCATAATAATAAGCCCAAATGGTGGAATAAAGATATTTCAAAATGCCTGCTTGCTAAAAAATTTGCTAATGATAGATTAAAATCCTCACAAAATGACGAAGAACGGCTGAAATTTGTAGAGCTACGACGCAAAGCCAAAAAGTTAATTAAGCAAAGTAAAAAGACCTTAGAGTTACATATTGCGAATCAAAGTAAAACAAACCCGAAAGAATTCTATAGTTATATCAGAAAGAAAAAAGTAGTTACTTCAACTGTTGGACCGTTAGTCGATGAAAATGGAGAATACACCAAAGACGAAGAACAAATGAGTAATGCCCTCAATACCTTCTTTGCATCAGTTTTTACAACAGAAGACCTCAGTGATATCCCTACACCATCGCCGATTCAGATTGATAATTCAGATGTTTTAAGCAATATCACCGTTACAGAGAGAGAAGTATTGAATTGTTTAGATAAACTCAAGGTAAATAAAACGCCTGGACCTGATACAATCTCGCCTAGAGTTCTAAAGGAAGCTAAGGATGAGCTCTCTAAACCACTGACATTACTATTCAATAAATCCTTGCAGTCTGGAACTATGCCCGATCAGTGGAAGCTAGCCAACGTAACACCGATATTCAAAAAAGGCAGCAAATCCCTATCCGGTAACTATCGTCCAATTAGCTTAACCTCAGTTGTATGTAAAATGCTAGAAACGGTCATACGAGACAGACTCGTAAATCACTTAGAGGAAAAGAACATACTTAAAGATACTCAACACGGCTTTCGTAAAAAACGTTCCTGTTTAACAAACCTCTTAGACTTCTTCCACGATATCCTCAACCTCTACGATGAGAGTAAAGCTGTAGATATTATATACCTTGATTTTCAAAAGGCCTTTGACAAAGTTCCCCACAAACGTTTACTGCTAAAACTAAAAGCGCATGGAATACAAGACGGTGTGTTGAAATGGATAGAAAATTGGCTCAGCGACAGAAAGCAAAGAGTAGTCATAAACGGTAAGGCATCAAAATGGACCAATGTAAGTAGCGGGGTACCCCAGGGATCGGTACTAGGACCAATTCTCTTTCTAATTTACATCAACGACATAGATGAGGGTCTCACCTGTACAATCTCAAAATTTGCTGACGATACAAAAATTGCAAATAGCGTACTCTCAAAAGAACAAGTTGACGATATGCAACACAATCTAGATAAATTGTCATGTTGGGCCCAAATTTGGCAAATGAGTTTCAATGCGGATAAATGTAAAGTACTACATATCGGATACCTAAATGAGAAAGCAAACTATTCGATGAATGGCACTCAGCTTAAGAATGTAAACAGAGAAACCGATCTGGGAGTAACAATATCGAGTAACCTAAAACCGAGTCAACAATGTTCAGAAGTTGTTAAGAAGGCAAACAAAATAATTGGCTTTATAGGCAGGTCATTTGAGCATAAATCCAAAGAAGTTATCCTAACCCTTTACAATTCCTTAGTCCGCCCTCTTCTGGAATACTGCGTTCAATCCTGGTGCCCTTATTACCAAAAAGATATAAACAAGCTAGAACGAGTTCAACGTAGAGTTACCAAAATGATACCTAGCCTAAAGAACAAACCATACGAAGAGCGTCTTAGAGAATTAAATCTATTTCCTTTAACCCAGCGCAGATTAAGAGGCGACTTAATTCAAGTGTTCAAAATCATCAAAGGCATCGACAATATGAACTGTAGTAAGTACTTCACTATCGACCAATCTAATTACACGCGGGGAAACGGTTGCAAAATTATTGGTAAATCTTTTAACTCGCACGAATCTAAGAATTTCTTCTTCAATCGAGTTGTCAACTTGTGGAATGGGCTTCCCCGAAACGTTATAGACTGCATCACCGTTGATTCATTTAAACTCCGCCTAGACAAATATCTCGCATCAAACCCGCGACTGACTGCGTTTGTAAATGAATAACTTTATTTTATCCCCCCCTCGGTTACTAACCCATCTGTCCCCTACTAACTTCCTAATCCTGCTACGGACATTAGTTCCAGGGCAGTAATTCCCTTTCCAATGTTCCCTTACCCACTCTAAACCACTGTTTGGACACTTGATCCTCAGTGTTTTGGAGGACAAGCAACCTAGAAGGGTCACTGGATCTGTTGTTGCTTGATTTCTTTGTACTCCTTTGTACTTTGTACTAATTTTACGGATTCTATTTGTAGAGTATATATCGGGTTATTTCACCCTCAAGGAATATCGCTCTCACTCACGCTCCTAAGGTCACACTGAAAAACCTATTATGCGATATTATATTACACTGGACAAAAAGGGCATACCATATTATTGGGTATACTGATAAATGATTTACCTTTATAATTGGTATCAAATAGGTTTATTACTGTCAGTATACGAATACAAGGGAAGCATAAATTGGACAATATATAAACCCTTTTCATACCCATATTAATTGACAATGTAGGTTAGGAAAGGGAGGGTTTAGTTAGGATAGGGGTGAGGTTACACCTATCTAATGTAGGTTAGGAAAGGGAGGGTTTAGTTAGGATAGGGGTGAGGTTACACCTATCTAATGTAGGTTAGGAAAGGGTTAGTTAGGATAGGGGTGAGGTTACACCTATCTAATGTAGGTTAGGAAAGGGAGGGTTTAGTTAGGATAGGGGTGAGGTTACACCTATCTAATGTAGGTTAGGAAAGGAGGGTTTAGTTAGGATAGGGGTGAGGTTACACCTATCTAATGTAGGTTAGGAAAGGGAGGGTTTAGTTAGGATAGGGGTGAGGTTACACCTATCTAATGTAGGTTAGGAAAGGGAGGGTTTAGTTAGGATAGGGGTGAGGTTACACCTATCTAATGCACAGGGGATCTTCTTGGATCCTACTTGTTTCACTCAATTGATTTGTATATTCTAAGACGTTTTGCTTTATTAGGTTGGTGATCATAAGTAGTTTTGCTTCATTCTGGTGTCGAATTTTTCTAGCCTCCTACGTTATTCCTTATGGTCGTTCGCCAAACTAAAATAACATTGCTCGAAAACTTCAAATTAAATCAAATCCCTCAATTAGGTTTAAACAGAATGTCATAATAACCCCCAAGACGTCGGGAATTGTCTATGTTGAAATGTGTTTGAATTAATGGAGTCCATGGACCAGTGTGAAAATCTGTACTAGTTGGGAGGGATAATGGTTTGTCTATCTATCCATATCTATCTATCTATATATCTCTCTCTCTGCTATCCTTTCCTTCCACTGTCCTTTATTCTCGGGTTAGCTATCTCTACTAGAATTAAGTCCTGACCACCTCGCTGGAATCGTAAGGTCTGTGTGGTCAGTGTATCTATGTAAATATATATACATATATATATATATATATATATATATAATAATTATACTGAATATATATATAATATATATATATACTGTATATATATATATATATATATATATATATATAATATATAATATATATACCGTATATATATATATATATATATATATTATATATATATATATATATGCAGTAATATATATATATAATATATATATATATATATAGATATATATATATATATTATATATATATATATATATGCTGTATATGTATATAAACTGTGCTTCGGTGCTGACTCCCTGCCTAGGCAAACTCTTTCGCCTCTGTCTATCCTCTAACATCTTCCCTTTATGCTGGAAGTTTGCTCTCATTCAACCTGTCCCAAAGAAGGGTGACCGCTCTCAACCCTCTAACTATCGTCCAATTGCTCTCATCTCTTGTATTTCTAAAGTTTTTGAAACTATTCTTGCTTCCAAATTTCTTAAGCATTTCTCTTCTCATAATCTGCTCTCAGATCGCCAATATGGCTTCCTTAAGGGTCGCTCTACTGGTGATCTTCTTTCATATCCTACTTACTCTTGGTCATCCTCCTTTCGGGACTTCGGTGAGACTTTTTCTATTGCACTAGACATATCGAAAGCCTTCGATAGAGTCTGGCTAATATCTTTAATTTCTAAACTACCCTCCTTCGGCTTCTACCCCTCCATCTGTGCCTTTGTCTCTAATTTCCTCTGAGGCCGTTCCATAGCTGCAGTTGTGGATGGCCATTGCTCACTTCCTCACCCTATAAACTCCGGTGTTCCTCAGGGCTCTGTCCTATCTCCTATTCTCTTTCTAATTTTTATAAATGACCTGCTCAACTCCCATCCATTCATACGCAGACGACTCAACCTTACACTACTCCATTAGTTTTTCAGAACGCCTCAGCCAGCACTTCCTCAACGACAAACGGAATGAAGCCATAGAACACTTAGATTCTGATCTAACTACTATCTCCAATTGGGACAGAGAAAACCTTGTTACCTTTAATGCTTCCAAAACCCAATATCTCCATCTATCTACCCGTCAGGAACTCCCTGCGGACTATCCCTTATTCTTCAAAAATACAAAAATCAATCCTTCATCTTCTCTCAATATTCTTGGTGTCTCTTTTTCTTCTGCTTTCAGTTGGATGGACCATATTACCAGTTTTGCTAAGGCAGCCTCCCAGAAGCTAGGTGTGCTCAACCGCCTTAGGGGGTTATTTACCCCTGCACAGCTTCTTGCTCTGTACAGGGGCATAGTGCGTCCTTGTATTGAGAATTGTTCACATGTGTGGGGAGGTTCCTCTCACACCGCTCTCCTAGACAAAATTGAAAGGAAGGCCTTTTGTGACGCTTCTGCATAGTAGCCACGTGCGGGATATGCGCGCGCGTCGGCTGCCCAGCCGTTTAGAAACCGGCTGGTGGCAGCCGGCCGGCCGGATTTTCCTTAGTATATATCCTACGACAACGTAACTAATGTCTGGGATATTCTTATGTTGTTTCACAGCTTGTAGCTGCCCTTATTCTTAACCAACGCATCTTAGTATATTTTATTCTCGATAGTTGATTGTTTCATTATAATATATAAGATGTAAGTTTAGTGAGGGCGGGAGAGAGAGACCGGCTTGGGACGTTGCTTCGCTTGCCAGCTTGGGACGAGCCTGAAGCGTTGCCATATGCATTTGATTGCAACGTTAGGCTTAGTTTCGACTCACGCACGGGGTAGAGGATTTTGACCCGGCAACTGTGTTGAGTGTTGCCGAGCATGGGATGTATTCTGCATGCCTAGGGCGGGGTCCAGACAGATTCAAGACTCAGAGCTCACCTCACTGTCGTACCCTTCGGACCCCCTTGATATCTATCCCTCTCAACCCCACTTAGAAACTTTCTCTCTTACTTTGTATACCTTCTTTCCACTACTTCACCAATCTATTTAATTATCCCATCCCCTTGATAGACCTTATATCTATTATTGTATTAACGACGAGCTCTCAGATAACTAGATAGGATTTTGGGCCTTATGTAGAGATGTAATTGTTAATGAGACCTAGGAAGCTTTTTGTTGTCTCATATTTGGTGGTTTCATGCTTGCTAGTGTGTTCTTGTGTCAGGTTAGCAGGGGCTAGACCGGAGGGGAGGCTTTTTGCGATCCTTTAAGTAAAGTCTGCTGGTGCGAGTCCTGTGGACCCGCACGACTTTACTAGGATACCCGTGGGAGTCTGGGGGCATTTTCTTGTCTGTGTCCCTGTGTGTCTAGTGTTGTGTTGTGTGAGGTCCCTTGCCTAGTCCACTCAGCACTGCACTAGCACGTCTTGCTTTTGTTTTAGGGTCGCCAGGAGAGAGTCAGATACTTGCGATCTGAGTCTCTCAAGAGAGCACCCTTTCAATTAGAGTAATTTGGCGCACAGACTTGGGAACGTCCCTAGGCTAGAGCAGGTGGCTCAGCCCGGGTATCCGAAGCCTATATCCTTCCGGCTAGACCTCTGCCACCTGGCAGACTAACAGCTAGGGGTTTATTATCTCTGTATGCTTGTTATTGTGCCACAGTTTACCGTTTTTGTGAGCATTGTGAGTCAGGGTGTGGCTTAGAGACTCTGTCCGAGCAGGCTTGCCTGACTAAGAGTGAGAATCACACCTGTATGTGGTTATGTTGCGAGTTGCTACCTTTATTTAATTATACCTATGCCATTATACACTGTAGGTCCTATCACTAGTATTTATTCCTGCTTATGAGTTAAGAGTTCTCTAAATCCGTAACGTATTTTCTTTGCTAAGCATCAGACCCTACAGTAGCCGCATGCAGTTTAGAAACCCGCATTTTCTCTACCTGTACGATGTTTTGAGGACTGTTTGCTTTCACCTTCTTTCACGCAGGGGTGATTAGTTGTATTAATTAACGTAACGTTAAATGTACTTTCTTCTAGTTTGTTATTAAATTGTTTCTGCAATTTAATTCCGTTATCTATCTTTTCCTTGAAGCTTTAAGTCAAATTAATTGTGTGATCTTTTATATAGCCTGCTTGACTATAGTGCGTGCACCCTGTAACCGAGTCATAGGATACCTTGTTGTTCAGGCAGGACTCTTGACGGTTTAGGGTGGTTTGTTGCCTGGATTTATAGATAAGGGTTGGATCTAGCGTTTTCCGTTGTTGCTTGTTGCCGCATACCTAGTCCAATAGAAAGAGCCCAGTGTTTATATATCCCAGGACGTAACAAATGGCGACCTTGCATAGGATTTACTGAACAGAGGAATATAGTGGTCATTTGTTTTGAGATTCCTTATGATTAGAGGAATACAGTGGACATAGAGTTCTTTTTTTGGAGCAACCAATATAACACATTAATGACTTTAAATAACATTAGTATATACAGTTACGTCCTGGGATATATAAACACTGGGCTCTTTCTATGTATGTACTAAATTCAGGCACCCTGACGTTTGATACTGGGGTAGAGTGGAGGGGGCGCTGGGGACCGGGGCCCCCAGTCGCCTCTCCACCCAGGTCTCTCCCTTCTAAACCCAATATCAAAGTCCTCAGCTGATCTTTCCTCATGCCACTTAAACCCTGGTGACCCTGAAGACCTGCCACACACTTTAAGCCATACTTATTCAGCTTCAACACCCTGTCAGCGGTAAGGGGCACCTCTAGAAATCTTCTAGCACCCTCCTCGCTATCGACTAGCCACTCCACAGGTCTTTCTCCCTCCGAGCCCGTATCGTGACCTGACCCATCACTGTGTTCTGATGTATTAGACATGCTTGTGTACTGCAGTAATTATCACGGTTATAGAATGTGCCTTATCTCCTATGCAAGTATGTATATACTAATATTATTTAAAGTCTTTAACCCTTAAAAAGCGGCTCACCACTTAAGTCGAGTTAAATAAAGCTGGACTATGTGGCGGCGCTCGACATAGGTCGAGTGGCAATTTCAGCACGTAATGTGGCTGAGAGAGAGAGACAAGTGGTGGCAGGAGACTAGCGAGCGTATGACTGCTCCAGACCACCGCGGCGAACCTACTGACACAAATCTCAGCTCCCTCCTCCCTCTCTCACTCGCTACATACTCAATTATGTACCGAAAGTACCGAATTACCTGCTTTTTGCACTCGCGTTGCACGGTTATTGCAAGAAAACTATCCATCATACAAGGATCGTTATGGTGTCATTCGAAAGCTCTGTTTATGCCCTTTCAGGGATAGATACTTGTTTTACGTTCTGGGTCTTATTTAGGCATGAAAATGATCACGTAAACAGCCCTATTTTGGCTAAAAACACCCCGCTGGGCGGTACACATAAATAAACCGCATAGGCCGCTCGTAAGGTGTTAATGTGTTATATTGGTTGCTCCAAAAAAAAAACTCTATGTCCACTGTATTCCTCTAATCATAAGGAATCTCAAAACAAATGACCACTATATTCCTCTGTTCAGTAAATCCAATGCAAGGTCGCCATTTGTTACGTCCTGGGATATATAAACACTGGGCTCTTTCTATTGGACTAGGTATGCGGCAACAAGCAACAACGGAAAACGCTAGATCCAACCCTTATCTATAAACCCAGGCAACAAACCACCCTAAACCGTCAAGAGTCCTGCCTGGACAACAAGGTATCCTATGACTCGGTTACAGGGTGCACGCACTATAGCCTGCTGATAGTCAAGCAGGGTATATAAAAGATCACACAATTAAGTTGACTTAAAGCTTCAAGGAAAAGATAGATAACGGAATTAAATTGCAGAAACAATTTAATAACAAACTAGAAGAAAGTACATTTAACGTTACGTTAGTTAATACAACTAATCACCCCTGCGCGAAAGAAGGTGAAAGCAAACAGTCCTCATAACATCGTACCGGTAGACAAGATGCAGGTTTCTAAACTACATGCGGCTACTGTAGGATCTGATGCTTAGCAAAGAAAATACGTTACGGATTTAGAGAACTCTTAACTCATAAGCAGGAATAAATACTAGTGATAGGCCATACAGTGTATAATGGCATAGGTATAATTAAATAAAGGCAGCAACTCGCAACATAACCACATACAGGTGTGCTTCTCACTCTTAGTCAGGCAAGCCTGCTCGGACAGAGTCTCTAAGCCACACCCTGACTCACAATGCTCACAAAAACGGTAAACTGTGGCACAATAACAAGCATACAGAGATAATAAACCCCTAGCTGGTAATCTGCCAGGCGGCAGAGGTCTAGCCGGAAGGATATAGGCTTCGGATACCCGGGCTGAGCCACCTGCTCTAGCCTAGGGACGTTCCCAAGTCTGTGCGCCAAACTACTCTAATTGAAAGGGTGCTCTCTTGAGAGACTCAGATCCCAAGTATCTGACTCTCTCCTGGCGACCCTAAAACAAAAGCAAGACGTGCTAGCGCAGTGCTGAGTGGACTAGGCAAGGGCCCTCACACAACACAACACTAGACACACAGGGACACAGACAAGAAAATACCCCCAGACTCCCACAGGTATCCTAGTAAAGTCGTGCGGGTCCACAGGACTCGCACCAGCAGACTTTACTTAAAGGATCGCAAAAAGCCTCCCCTCCGGTCTAGCCCCTGCTAACCTGACACAAGAACACCCTAGCAAGCATGAAACCACCAAATATGAGACAACAAAAAAGCTTCCTAGGTCTCATTAATAATTACATCTCTGCATAAGGCCCTAAATCCTATCTAGTTATCTGAGAGCTCGTCGTTAATACAATAATAGATATAAGGTCTATCAAGGGGATGGGATAATTAAATAGACTGGTGAAGTAGTGGAAAGAAGGTATACAAAGTAAGAGAGAACGTTTCTAAGTGGGGTTGAGAGGGATAGATATCAAGGGGGTCCGAAGGGTACGACAGTGAGGTGAGCTCTGAGTCTTGAATCTGTCTGGACCCCACCCTAGGCATGCGAAATACATCCCATGCTTGGCAACACTCAACACAGTTGCCGGGTCAAAATCCTCTACCCCTTGCGTGAGTCGAAACTAAGCCTAACGTTGCTATCAAATGCACGTGGCAACATCAGGCTCGTCGCAAGCTGGACTCTCCGCGCGAAGCCACGTCCCCCAGTCGGTCTCTCTCTCCCGCTCGTCTCCTCCCACTCTCACTAGACTTACATCTTATATATTATAATGAAACAATCAACTATCGAGAATAAAATATACTAAGATGCGTTGGTTAAGAATAAGGGCAGCTTCAAGCTGTGAAACAACATAAGAATATCCCAGACATTAGTTACATTGTCGTAGGATATATACTAAGGAAAAGCCGGCCGGCCGGCTGCCGCCAGCCGGTTTCTAAACGGCTGGGCAGCCGACGCGCGCGCATGCCCGCACGTGGCTACTATGCAGGAGCATCACAATACATACTTGCATAGGAGATAAGGCACATTCTATAACCGTGATAATTACTGCAGTACACAAACATGTCTAATACATCAGAACACAGTGATGGGTCAGGTCACGATACGGGCTCGGAGGGAGAAAGACCTGTGGAGTGGCTAGTCGATAGCGAGGAGGGTGCTAGAAGATTTTTAGAGGTGCCCCTTACCGCTGCCAGGGTGTTGAAGCTGAATAAGTATGGCTTAAAGTGTGTGGCAGGTCTTCAGGGTCACCAGGGTTTAAGTTGCATGAGGAAAGATCAGCTGAGGACTTTGATATTGGGTTTAGAAGGGAGAGACCTGAGTGGAGAGGCGACTGGGGGCCCCGGTCCCCAGCCCCCCCTCCACTCTACCCCAATATCAAACGTCAGGATGCCTGAATTTAGTACATACCCCCAAGTTGATGGTCAATGGCAGCGTGGAATTCAATCACAGGGACCCTCTCCATTAAATGCACCTTCCCCTCCTCAAGGGTTGACTCCAGATTTGTTGTTTCGGCTAGAGATGGCCAAGGTTGAGGTTGCTAGAGCTCAGGTTGAGGCTGCTAGAGCTCAGGTTGAGGCTGCCGAGAGACAGGCTAGGGTGCAGGCTGAGGTTGCTAGAGCTCAGGCTGAGGCCGCAGAGAGAACAGCTATACGAGAGGCGGAACTGCAGGCAGAGTCTACTAGGTATCGGGCTGACAGGGAGCTAGAGAGATCTCGAGTGGAGGTAACAGGGCGAAATATTGGGGGAGGTAACAGACATCGGGACCAATCATTGTCGCACCTGCTCAAACTAGTTCCTGGGTTCGATGAATTAGGTGTGGCTGAGTTTTTTATGCGATATGAGAAGAAGTGTCAGGAACACCAGTGACCTCAGGAAAAGTGGGCAGCATTAGTTTCATCAAGACTCCTAGGAAAGGGGCTAAAAGCGTATGATGCACTACCTTTAGAGTCCTGTGTAGTTTATGATGAGCTAAAGAAGGCTGTGCTACGGGCCTATGAGTTACAACCAGAAACTTACCGCTTGAAGTTTCGGGGTGTTACTAAGGGCAAGGATAGTACCTTCCTAGAACACGCCCGGGACTTGTCTGATGCACTACGACATTGGCTGCGTTCTGAGAGGGAAGCTACTTTTGAGGAGTTGAGTGAGCTGGTTCTCTTGGAGCAGTTCTTTAAGTGCACAGGCGGGGACCTAACATTAAATATAAAAGGAAAAAAATCCTAGAACTCTCCAGGAGGCAGCAGAAATGGCTGACCTCCGACTGTCATTAATTCGAGGGTGCGGAGCAGCAGCTAGGAGTGAGTCGGGTGCAAAGGATCGTACCCCTCCCCCTCCCAAGAATTTGATACACATAAATACACAAAACATCTAGCACTGACAATAAAACTGAACATAAACCAAATACCGTCCCGTATAAGAAGTCTAATGGTACCTCCCACTCCCAAGGGAAACCAAAGAGTAAAGAGTGCTTTGCATGTCACAAGGAGGGTCACTTTGCAAATGCTTGTCCGAACAAGCCACCGAACAAGGTTGTGTCATTGGCCCGCAGCATAGGGGTGTCGCCTATATCTTCTGAGTTTGCCAAGGGTAGTTCATCAGAGGGTGGGACACAGCCTGTGTTCAAGAGTCCGGAAGGCTCGAACCCTGTCCGCGACGTCTTTGGGGGTCATAGAGGGCATGGTTTTGTGAGGTGGGCTGGCGAAAGGCGAGGAGTTAAGCTATTGCGTGATACGGGGGCTTCTCAGACCTTGTTAACCCTTATTTAGCGGCGAGCAACATAAGTCGAGTTAAAAAAAGCTGGACTATGTGGCGGCGCTCGACATAGGTCGAGTGGCAATTTCAGCACGTAATGTGGCTGAGAGAGAGAGACAAGTGGTGGAGGATAGCGAGCGTATGACTGCTCCAGACCACCGCGGCTAAGCTACTGACACAAATCTCAGCTCCCTGCCTATTCCCTCACTCGCTACATACTCAATTATCTACTGAAAGGACGAATACCTGCTTTTTGCACTCGCGTTGCGTTATTGCAAGAAAACTATCCATCATACAAGGATCGTTATGGTGTCATTCGAAAGCTCTGTTTATGCCCTTTCAGGGATAGGTACTTGTTTTACGTTCTGGGTCTTATTTAGGCATGAAAATGATCACGTAAACAGCCCTATTTTGGCTAAAAACACCCCGCTGTGCGGTACACATAAATAAACCGCATAGGCCGCTCGTAAGGTGTTAAAGAACTTTACTGGTAGACCGATTAACGCTGCTCGGGTGGTGGTAGTTCAGGGGATCAATGCTACGAAGTCCTACCCGCTGGTGCGGATGGAGCTGGAGGTGGGTGGTGTGGCAAAGGAGCTGGATGTAGGAATTGTAGAGAACTTGCCTGTTGGGGGCGTCGACCTCCTCCTCGGCAACGACTTTGCGGTGCCTGCTTCTAAGGTTTCACCCTGGGTCGTTGCCGAGAAGGCGGCCGACGTTAGTAGGGAGGAACAGGAGTGGGTTGAGAAGTGTAGCGTACAAACCATGGCGTGTTTTGTGACACGTTCTCAGACATCCGGAGCCTTGCAGCCACCATCTCAGTCTATCATACCGCGGAGGAAAGGTCACAAGAAAACGGGAAGTGTTGGTCAATTGGAGAGTTTTGAGCCGGAAGTGTTTCTTGGTGACTCACTATTGGCACCTATGTTAGAGTCTGGAGAGGCCCCGGGGCCTGTCACCGCTAGTGCAGGTGCAGGGCAGGAAGAGACTCTGCGACAGCATCGTTATGCGCAGCGTGAGGAAAGGATGGCTCAGCGGGACATTGGAGGAGGAAATAAATTATTTAAGATGAACTTGGATAATCTCGCATCTGCTGATATATGTTTCTTCCAGCTGGAAGATCCTGAAGTCAGGGCGTGTGGTAATGGTGCTGTCGAACTGGAGAGCGATGGGGATGCGCAGCCTGGTGATTTTTTCTTGTCCGAGGGGATCTTGTATCGGAGACATCAGGATCCCAAGAAAAAGTGGGATGGCGGGTCAGGATTAGTGGACCAGTTAGTAGTACCGAGGGTGTGCCGTGAGAGCTTATTGAGATTAGCTCATGATGTGCCTTTGGCAGGGCACCTGGGGGCACGTAAGATGGAGGCAGCTCTGAGCAAGCTTTTCTGGTGGCCTGGGTTAAAGGCGAGTGTCGTGTAATGGGTGTCACAGTGTCACACTTGTCAAGTTGTTGGGAAACCTAATCAGGTCATCCCGAGAGCCCCGTTACAACCCCTCCCTGTCATTGGGCCGCCCTTCAGCAAAGTAGTTATCGATATGGTTGGCCCATTGCCCCCCACTAGTGCCGGCAATAAATTTTTACTAACTGTAATGGATGTAGCAACACGGTATCCAGATGCTTACCCCATGCGCAACGGGATGGCTAAGACTGTTGTCAAAAACCTACTTGTCTATTTCTCTCGTTATGGCTACCCTCAGGAGATCCAGTCTGATCAGGGATCCAATTTTACTTCTGCTCTGTTTAAGCAGACCATGCAGCAACATGGGATAGTATCTGTGGTGTCATCTGCCTACCATCCCGAGAGTCAGGGAGTTTTGGAAAGGTGGCACTCGACTCTCAAGAGTATGTTGCGGTGTTATTGCATGGAAA
The DNA here is from genome assembly GCA_032716605.1 of Paralithodes platypus. Taxonomy (NCBI): domain Eukaryota; kingdom Metazoa; phylum Arthropoda; class Malacostraca; order Decapoda; family Lithodidae; genus Paralithodes; species Paralithodes platypus. Next base: position 28,314,765 of record CM064483.1, on the reverse strand, counting down.
GTGGGAAGCACTGGGATCTAGGTCTCCCATACATTTTATTTGCTGCGAGAGAAGTACCTGGGGAGAGCTTGGGATTTAGCCCGAACGAGTTGGTTTTTGGACACAGGGTCAGGGGGCCCCTCCACATAGTCAAGGAGATCTGGGAGGGAGTCACAAAGCCATGCTCGCTTCAAAAGTATGTAGTTGAAAGCCGTGAGAGAATGCTAAAGAGCTTGGAGGTAGCAGGTCGGAACCTTAAGAGTTCACAAGCTCAGATGAAGGACAGATACGACCAGAAGGTGAAGCTAAGGGAGTTTGAAGTAGATCAGGAGGTACTGATACTACTGCCTCTGGTGGGACACCCCTTGTCTGCCAAGTATTCTGGTCCGTATCGGGTTGTAAGGAAGGTTTCTGATCTCGACTATTTAGTAGCTACTCCTGATCGTAAGAAAAAGAACCAACTTTGCCATGTAAATCTGATGAAAGAGTATGTGAGGTGCCCCTCCGAGCCTCTCACTGTCCCGTTGTTGATCTGCAGCGATCGTGGTGGAGAAGGAGGAAGGGACAGTCAAGGTGCGGGGGAGGATAATTGGGATTGTCATGTTTCCGCGGATCAGTGGGCGGGGAATTCTAGACAAGTGGCTCACGAGTTGATATTGCACCTGCCTGAGCAACAGCGTGTAGCTGTGCAGCACTTGTTTGATTCAAACCCAGCTGTTTTCGCGGAGCATCCTGGCCCCACTACTCAAGCGGTGCACGATGTCGATGTTGGGGACCACCCGCCCTTTAAATCAGTGCCATACCGTGTTCCCCCTATTAAATTACCAGCACTTAGGGAAGAGCTGGATTATATGCTGAAACGTGGGCTGATTTCTGAGGGTGCAGTAAGGTGGACTTCCCCCCGTCACACTGCAGCCCAAACCAGATGGCAAGGTGCGGTTTTGTATAGATTTCCGCAGGTTGAATGGTTTAACCCCCACAAATGCCTACCCTCTCCCTCGCGTCGACGACAGTGTGGATAAGATAGGAAAAGCCAAGTTCCTCACTAAGATAGACCTTGTTAAGGGTTATTGGCAAGTGCCCTTGTCTGAGCGAGCGCGAGAGGTGTGTGGGTTTGTGGTGGACTGTGCCACATATCGTTGCCATGTTATGCCATACGGGCTGAAAAATGCCCCTGCAACGTTTCAGAAATTAATGAACGACATTGTAGCCGACATTCCCAACTGTACGGTGTACCTAGATGATGTCATAATATACGACGAGGATTTTAACAGTCACTGTGCTCACATCGGACAGCTTTTTAATAAACTGAATGAAGCAGGTTTGGTGGTAAACCTGGGTAAGTGCGATTTTGTCAAAGCCACAGTTTTGTACCTGGGGTTCGAGGTGGGGATGGGTCAGGTGTGCCCTCCACAGACAAAGATCAAAGCCATCTGTCAGTTTCCCCTGCCTACGACTAAGAAACAAATCATGCGGTTTCTAGGTATGATTGGCTATTATCGTCGCTTCATCAAAGGCTATTCGACTGTACTTGCACCTTTAACTGACTTATTATCTAAGGACAAGAAGTTCCGGTGGGTTCCTGAGTGTGCAGAGGCGTTTTCCTTGGTAAAACACCTGTTATGTACCAACCCCATACTCAGGGCCCCGGACTTCAGCAGACCTTTTCAGCTGGCGACTGATGCCAGTGGCGTAGGGGCTGGGGCTGTCTTGTTACAGACAGATGATGAAGGTATCGAACATCCAGTGAGTTTTTACAGTAAAAAATTCAATAGTGCACAAAGGAATTACTCTGTAATTGAAAAAGAACTCCTGGCGATAGTGCTTGCGCTCAGGCACTTCGATGTATATGTTCCTGCTTTCGGACCAGTCGTAGTGGTTTATACCGATCATCACCCTCTGAAATTCTTGAATCAGTTTCATAACCGGAATATGAGGCTGACCAGGTGGTCACTCATGCTTCAGGAGTATAATCTGGACATACGCCATTTTGCCGGTTCTGATAACGTGATAGCGGATTGTCTATCAAGGGTGGATGATGTTGGTTACACTGCCACAGGATTGAGGGTTTAGTGTGGAGGAAAATAGGCTGTCACTGTACTTCAGCCGAAAAAAACAAATTCAAAAAGCAAAAACCTTATAAAAACTCTTTATTTTTTATAACGTGTAGAATTTTGTATAAGATGTTGTAGCAGTATCTAAGTTGAATGTTTTCGCTTATTGTCGCTAAATTAGTTGAACTTGCTCGGTGGAGCGCAACAGTCTTTATTTATTTTTATATATAGTGCCTTGTGTCGCAACAGTGTGTGGTACTATGAGAAGCTTTCTGTTAGATATGAAGAACTTAGTCAAGGGTCTTATATCTTGGGGGAGGTGTGACGCTTCTGCATAGTAGCCACGTGCGGGCATGCGTGCGCGTCGGCTGCCCAGCCGTTTAGAAACCGGCTGGTGGCAGCCGGCCGGCCGGCTTTTCCTTAGTATATATCCTACGACAATGTAACTAATGTCTGGGATATTCTTATGTTGTTTCACAGCTTGTAGCTGCCCTTATTCTTAACCAACGCATCTTAGTATATTTTATTCTCGATAGTTGATTGTTTCATTATAATATATAAGATGCCAGCTTGGGACGAGCCTGAAGCGTTGCCATATGCATTTGATTGCAACGTTAGGCTTAGTTTCGACTCACACACAGGGTAGAGGATTTTGACCCGGCAACTGTGTTGAGTTTTTTTTTTTTTTTTTTTTTTTCTATGTGATTGAGGGAGGCAAAAGGCATAACTGCCTATAGCGAGTGCCTCCCCCATAGTTGAAAGAGTGACAGGGCCAAAATCAAGGGACGTTCGAGCCAAAATGCCTGGACACACGGAGTTTGAAGCAATTTAAGTCATAGGAAGAGGGAAAGACTGATTCTGGGAGAGAGTTCCAGAGCTCAGCTGTTGAGTAGAAGAAAGTTTGAGAGTAACGTTTCACTCTTGGGTTGGAGAGTTGCACAGAGTAGGGGTGGGATTGAGTTGCAAGACGGGTACCACGTGCCCTACGTAAAGGAGGTGGTATGCACTGGGATAGCTCTGAGGAACACTGATTATTATAGTAGCGATAGAATAGCGAGAGAGATGCAACATTGCGGCGGAGAGAGAGAGATTGCAGAGAGTTGGTGAGTGGACGGGAGTTAATGATACGAAAGGCCTTCCTTTCAACTTTGTCTAGGAGAGCGGTGTGAGAGGAACCTCCCCACACATGTGAACAATACTCAATACAAGGGCGCAAAATGCCCCTGTACAGAGCAAGAAGCTGTGCAGGGGAAAAGAACCCCCTAAGGCGGTTGAGCACACCCAGCTTCTGGGAGGCTGCCTTAGCAAGACTGGTAATATGGTCCTTCCAAATGAGAGCAGAAGAAAAAGAGACACCAAGAATATTGAGAGAAGATGAAGGGTTGATTTTTGTATTGTTGAAGAATAAGGGATAGTCCGCTGGGAGATCCTGACGGGTAGATAGATGGAGAAATTGGGTTTTGGAAGCATTAAAGTTAACAAGGTTTTCTCTGCCCCAATTGGAAATAGTATTTAGATCAGAATTTAAGAGTTCTATGGCTTCATTACGTTTGTCGTTGAGGGATTGCTGGCTGGGGCGTTCTGAAAAACTAATGGAGTAGTGTAAGGTTGAGTCGTCTGCGTATGAATGGATGGGAATTAAGGTACAGTTAAGGAGATCATTTATAAAAATTAGAAAGAGAATAGGAGATAGGACAGAGCCCTGAGGAACACCGGAGTTTATAGGGTGAGGAAGTGAACAATGGCCGTCCACAACCGCGGCTATGGAACGGCCGGAAAGGAAATTAGAGACAAAGGCACAGATGGAGGGATAGAAACCGAAGGAGGGTAGTTTAGAAATTAAAGATTTATGCCAGACTCTATCGAAGGCTTTCGATATGTCTAGTGCAATAGAAAAAGTCTCACCGAAGTCCCGGAAGGAGGATGACCAAGAGTTAGTAAGATATGAAAGAAGATCACCAGTAGAGCGACCCTTAAGGAAGCCATACTGGCGATCTGAGAGCAGATTATGAGAAGAGAAATGCTTAAGAAATTTGGAAGCAAGAATAGTTTCAAAAACTTTAGAAAGACAAGGGATAAGAGCAATTGGACGATAGTTGGAGGGTTGAGAGCGGTCACCCTTCTTTGGGACAGGTTGAATGTGAGCAAACTTCCAGCATGAAGGGAAGACGTTAGAGGATAGACAGAGACGAAAGAGTTTGCCTAGGCAGGGAGTCAGCACGGAAGCACAGTTTTTGAGAACAACAGGAGGAACACCGTCCGGACCGTACGCCTTATTAGTGTTAAGCCCAGAGAGGGTAGAAAGTACATCTTTAGAAGAGATTAGGATATTAGGCATAAGTAAGAGAGAGGAGGGCGGAGAGGGAGGAATAGCACCGGAATCATCCAAGGTGGAGTTTCTAGCAAAAGTTTGAGCGAAGAGTTTAGCTTTGTCAGAGGAAGAAGTGATGGTTGTGCCATCAGAGTGGGAAAGGGGAGGGAAAGACGAGGAAGAGAAATTGTTGGAGAGGTTTTTGGCTAGATGCCAGAAAGCTTGGGAAGAGCTAGAGTTGGATAGTTCAGTGCATTTATTATTGATGAAAGAGTGTTTGGCAAGTCGAAGAACAGATTTGGCTTGATTCCGGGCAGAAACATATGAAGAATGAGAGTCTTGAGTTTTAAGGCGTCGGTACCGTTTGAATGCTTCCTCCTTATTGCGGACAGCAGTAGAACAGGCGTGAGTAAACCAAGATTTTTTAGCATTAGTCTGAGAGAAAGAGAATGGAATGTATGCTTCCATGCCCGATAGGATTACCTCGGTAATGCGTTCAGCACTCTCCGAGGGTCCTCGGCCATGGAAGCAGAAATCATTCCATGGGAAATCAAAGAAGTACTGCCGAAGAGCCTCCCAGTCGGCAGCGCCAAAGTGCCACAAGCGCCGCCGGCTAGGAGGATCGGGTGGCTGTACTGGAGAGATAGGACAGGTGACAGAGATAAGTTTATGGTCGGAGGAGCCCAGAGGAGAGAAAAGATCGACAGTATAAGAAGAAGGGTTAGAAGTTAGAAACAAGTCAAGAATGTTGGGCCGATCTCCGATGCGATCCGGGATACGGGTGGGTTGCTGAACTAACTGCTCTAGGTCATTTAGGATAGAAAAGACGTAGGCTTGTTCACCAGGTGGATCAGTAGTGTGAGAGGAGAGCCAATGGCGGTGGTGAACGTTGAAATCTCCTAAGATGGAGATTTCTGAGAAAGGAGAAATGGATAGAATGTGTTCCACTGTAGAGTTTAGATAGTCAAAGAATTTCGGAAAGTTGGTAGAGTTAGGGGAAAGATAGACAGCACAGAAATATTTAGTAAGAGAATGACAGGAAAGTTTGAGCCATAAAGTTGAGAATTCAGAGGAGTCGAAATCGGGAACACGAGAGCAAGTGAGTTTGTTGTGCACATATGCCCAACATCCGCCTTTGGCTTTGAAACTAGGATAGAGAAAGTAGGAGGATACAGAGAAGGGGTTGCTGGAAGTTGCTACAGACACCTGAGTTTCGGTGAGGAAGAGAAGATCAGGTTTGTAGGAGGAGAGATGGTGCTCAACAGAGTGAAAGTTAGAGGAAAGTCCGCGAATGTTGCAGAAATTAATAGAAAGAGTAACAGGCCGAGGTCCAGGTAATTGTGTGGGGTCGTCAGGGGATGGTCGGTCGGATGAGGGGGCATTTATGGTCCCCCCCCTGGGGACTCCGAGGCTGGGCTACAATTCATCATTTTTTTTTTTTAATTTTGGTGTGGAGGAATGAAGTGTGGTGTGCATGTTTAGTGTAGTGAAGTGGATAGGAGGAGGAGGTGTTTGTGAGAGCTAGCTGGATTGCTCTTAGTGTAAATGAGGCACAAAGAATATCAGTAAGAGAGGCCAAGCAAATGCCGAGCATGGGATGTATTCTGCATGCCTAGGGCGGGGTCCAGACAGTTTCAAGTCTCAGAGCTCACCTCACTGTCGTACCCTTCGGACCCCCTTGATATCTATCCCTCTCAACCCCACTTAGAAACTTTCTCTCTTACTTTGTATACCTTCTTTCCACTACTTCACCAATCTATTTAATTATCCCATCCCCTTGATAGACCTTATATCTATTATTGTATTAACGACGAGCTCTCAGATAACTAGATAGGATTTAGGGCCTTATGTAGAGATGTAATTGTTAATGAGACCTAGGAAGCTTTTTTGTTGTCTCATATTTGGTGGTTTCATGCTTGCTAGTGTGTTCTTGTGTCAGGTTAGCAGGGGCTAGACCGGAGGGGAGGCTTTTTGCAATCCTTTAAGTAAAGTCTGCTGGTGCGAGTCCTGTGGACCCGCACGACTTTACTAGGATACCCGTGGGAGTCTGGGGGCATTTTCTTGTCTGTGTCCCTGTGTGTCTAGTTTTGTGTTGTGTGAGGGCCCTTGCCTAGTCCACTCAGCACTGCGCTAGCACGTCTTACTTTTGTTTTAGGGTCGCCAGGAGAGAGTCAGATACTTGCGATCTGAGTCTCTCAAGAGAGCACCCTTTCAATTAGAGTAATTTGGCGCACAGACTTGGGAACGTCCCTAGGCTAGAGCAGGTGGCTCAGCCCGGGTATCCTAAGCCTATATCCTTCTGGCTAGACCTCTGCCACCTGGCAGATTAACAGCTAGGGGTTTATTATCTCTTTATGCTTGTTATTGTGCCACAGTTTACCGTTTTTGTGAGCATTGTGAGTCAGGGTGTGGCTTAGAGACTCTGTCCGAGCAGGCTTGCCTGACTAAGAGTGAGAAGCACACCTGTATGTGGTTATGTTGCGAGTTGCTACCTTTATTTAATTATACCTATGCCATTATACACTGTAGGTCCTATCACTAGTATTTATTCCTGCATATGAGTTAAGAGTTCTCTAAATCCGTAACATATTTTCTTTGCTAAGCATCAGACCCTAGAGTAGCCGCATGCAGTTTAGAAACCCGCATCTTGTCTACCTGTACGATGTTTTGAGGACTGTTTGCTTTCACCTTCTTTCACGCGGGGGTGATTAGTTGTATTAATTAACGTAACGTTAAATGTACTTTCTTCTAGTTTGTTATTAAATTGTTTCTGCAATTTAATTCCGTTTTCTATCTTTTCCTTAAAGCTTTAAGTCAACTTAATTGTGTGATCTTTTATATAGCCTGCTTGACTATCAGCAGTGTATAGTGCGTGCACCCTGTAACCGAGTCATAGGATACCTTGTTGTCCAGGCAGGACTCTTGACGGTTTAGGGTGGTTTGTTGCCTGGATTTATAGATAAGGGTTGGATCTAGCGTTTTCCGTTGTTGCTTGTTGCCGCATACCTAGTCCAATAGAAAGAGCCCAGTGTTTATATATCCCAGGACGTAACACTTTCGTATCATTAACTCCCGTCCACTCACCAACTCTCTGCAATCTCTCTCTCTTCGCCGCAATGTTGCATCTCTCTCGCTATTCTATCGTTACTATAATAATCAGTGTTCCTCAGAGCTTTCCCAGTATACACCACCTCCTTTACGTAGGGCACGTGGTACCCATCTTGCAACACAATCCCACCTCTACTCTGTGCAACTCTCCAACCCAAGAGTGAACGTTACTCTGTCTTTCTTCTATTCAACAGCTGAGCTCTGGAACTCTCTCCCAGAATCAATCTTTCCCTCTCCCTATGACTTAAATTGCTTCAAACTCCGTGTGTCCAGGCATTTTGGCTAGAACGTCCCTTGATTTTGGCCCTGTCACTCTTTCAACTTTGGGGGAGGCACTCGCTATAGTCAGTTCTTCCTTTTGCCTCCCTCACTCACATAGAAAAAAAAAAATATATATATATATATATTTATATATATATATATACAGTATATATAATATATATATATATATATATATATATATATAATATATATATATATATATATATATATATATATATATATATATATATATATATATATATATATATATATATATATATTCTATGTGGATGAGGGAGACTACAGGCAAAACTGCCTGTAACAAGCACCTCCTTCAGAGATGAAAGAGGGACAGGGCCAAAATCAAGGAATGTTCGAGCCAAAATGTCTGGACACCCGGAGTTTGAAGCAATTTAAGTCATAGGATGAGAGAAAGATAGATCTAGGGAGAGAGTTCCAGAGCTCAGCTGTTGAATAGAAGAAAGATTGGGAGTATCATATCACTCTTGGGTTGAAGAGTTGCACAGAGTAGGGGTGGGATTGTGTTGCAAGACGGGTACTACGTACACTACGTAGAGGAGGTAGTATACAATGAGAGAGCTCTGAGGAAAACTGATTATTGTAATAGTGAGAGAGATGCAACATTGCGGCGAAGAAAGAGAGATTGTAGAGAATCTGCCAGTAGAATTTGTGCTGTACCTACTATCAGTGCATTACCACAAAGCCTACCGAAACGCCAAAAAAATACCCTCATTGTTCCCTGATTAAATAGCAGTGTATGAATATTCCCATATTCAAAATATGCTACAGGGGTGCAATGCCTAGTGAGTTAAATGCTCAATAGCTGGTGTTCTGAGAGTGAGGGTCCGAGTCGAGGGGATGAGACAGTGAAGCATAAAGACGAAGCTGGCTCAGGAGTGGGACTGCTTCGAGCCATGAGTGAGCAACCAAGAGCCACGCGTCTGCGATGGCAAGTTGGCGAGGGCTGGTTGTAGCTCATGCTTCACTTGTCTCGCTTCCTAGGCTCGAACAAGACCTCACGGGCTACACCGTGTTGAGCGGTGAATGTGCAGGCTGCCAGCCTATGCCCGAGAGGGAGTAGTTGGAATATAGAAAAAAAAAGAAAAAAAGACAGGAGTTAATGAGACGAAATGCTTTCTTTTCTCCTTTGTCTAGAAGTGTTGTGTGAGAAGATCCGTGGCTGTTGAATGTACAGTATATATGGATGGTGTGGTGAGGGAGGTGAAACTGAGAACTGTGGGTAAAGGAGTGAGTTTAGTAGGAAAGTATGGTAGAGATTTGGAGTTGAATCAGTTGCTGTTTGCTGATGACACAGTGTTGGTGGCGGATTCTGAGGAGAAACAGCAGCGAGTAGTCAACGAGTTTGGTGTGGTTTGTGGGAGGAGGAAGCTGAGGGTGAACGTCAATATAAGTACAGTGATGGTGTTTAATAGATGGTGTGTATAGGTAGCGCCAACGAACTTGACAATAATCTTGATCCCTGACGTCTTCGTAACTCGAAAGGACCTTGAGCAATCTGGCTGTAAATATCCACACCTATTTCCTGATGGACTCTTCCCAAATGATAGAAATGTTAGCTCGATTGCTTTCATTGATTTAGAGTATAAGAAGTTAAGGGGTCCAGATTATTGTCAAGTTCGTTGGCGCTACCTATAGTAGGGTGAATCTAGATGTGAGGCTGGATGGGGAAATAATGGAACAAGTGGAGTGTTTCAAATATCTAAGAAGAATGATAATCAAGAATGAATGTATGGAAATGGAGGAAAAACAGAGAGTATGTGGAGGAAGGAAAGTTTTCGGAGCAATGGGAAGTATGTGGAAGGTGAGAAATCTCGGAATGAAAGTAAAAAGTGCAATGTATCAAGGAATTATTGTACCAACAGTAATGCATAGGGATGAGACATGGGCTCAGAAGAAAAAGGAGAGAAGAAAGCTGGATGTACAAAGGAGTACAAAGGATTACAAAGGAAATCAAGCAACAACAGGTCTAGTGACCCTTCTAGGCTGCTTGTCCTCCAAAACACTGAGGATCAAGTGTCCAAACAGTGGTTTAGAGTGGGTAAGGGAACATTGGAAAGGGAACTACTGCCCTGGAACTAATGTCCGTGGCAGGATTAGGAAGTTAGTAGGGGATAGAGGGGTTAGTAACTGAGGGGGGGATAAAATAAAGTTATTCATTTACAAACGCAGTCAGTTGCGGGTTTGATGCGAGATATTTGTCTAGGCGGAGTTTAAATGAATCAACGGTGCTGCAGTCTATAACGTCTCGGGGAAGCCCATTCCACAAGTTGACAACTCAATTGAAGAAGAAATTCTTAGATTCGTGTGAGTTAAAAGATTTACCAATAATTTTGCAACCGTTTCCCCGCGTGTAATTAGATTGGTCGATAGTGAAGTACTTACTACAGTTCATATTGTCGATGCCTTTGATGATTTTGAACACTTGAATTAAGTCACCTCTTAATCTGCGCTGGGTTAAAGGAAATAGATTTAATTCTCTAAGACGCTCTTCGTATGGTTTGTTCTTTAGGCTAGGTATCATTTTGGTAACTCTACATTGAACTCGTTCTAGCTTGTTTATATCGTTTTGGTAATAAGGGCACCAGGATTGAACGTAGTATTCCAGAAGAAGGCGGACTAAGGAATTGTAAAGGGTTAGGATAACTTCTTTGGATTTATGCTCAAATGACCTGCCTATAAAGCCAATTATTTTGTTTGCCTTCTTAACAGCTTCTGAACATTGTTGACTCGGTTTTAGGTTACTCGATATTGTTACTCCCAGATCGGTTTCTCTGTTTACATTCTTAAGCTGAGTGTCATTCAACGAATAGTTTGCTTTCTCATTTAGGTATCCGATATGTAGTACTTTACATTTATCCGCATTGAAACTCATTTGCCAAATTTGGGCCCAACATGACAATTTATCTAGATTGTGTTGCATATCGTCAACTTGTTCTTTTGAGAGTACGCTATTTGCAATTTTTGTATCGTCAGCAAATTTTGAGATTGTACAGGTGAGACCCTCATCTATGTCGTTGATGTAAATTAGAAAGAGAATTGGTCCTAGTACCGATCCCTGGGGTACCCCGCTACTTACATTGGTCCATTTAGATGCCTTACCGTTTATGACTACTCTTTGCTTTCTGTCGCTGAGCCAATTTTCTATCCATTTTAACACACCGTCTTGTATTCCATGCGCTTTTAGTTTTAGCAGTAAACGTTTGTGGGGAACTTTGTCAAAGGCCTTTTGAAAATCAAGGTATATAATATCTACAGCTTTACTCTCATCGTAGAGGTTGAGGATATTGTGGAAGAAGTCTAAGAGGTTTGTTAAACAGGAACGTTTTTTACGAAAGCCGTGTTGAGTATCTTTAACACCTTACGAGCGGCCTATGCGGTTTATTTATGTGTACCGCACAGCGGGGTGTTTTTAGCCAAAATAGGGCTGTTTACGTGATCATTTTCATGCCTAAATAAGACCCAGAACGTAAAACTAGTACCTATCCCTGAAAGGGCATAAACAGAGCTTTCGAATGACACCATAACGATCCTTGTATGATGGATAGTTTTCTTGCAATAACCGTGCAACGCGAGTGCAAAAAGCAGGTAATTCGGTACTTTCAGTACATAATTGAGTATGTAGCGAGTGAGAGAGGGAGGAGGGAGCTGAGATTTGTGTCAGTAGGTTCGCCGCGGTGGTCTGGAGCAGTCATACGCTCGCTAGTCTCCTGCCACCACTTGTCTCTCTCTCTCAGCCACATTACGTGCTGAAATTGCCACTCGACCTATGTCGAGCGCCGCCACATAGTCCAGCTTTTTTTAACTCGACTTATGTTGCTCGCCGCTAATTAAGGGTTAAGTAAGTTATTTGCCTCTAAGTGATTTACGAGTCTGTCTCTTATGACCGTTTCTAGCATTTTACATACAATTGAGGTTAAGCTAATCGGACGATGTGATGTGATGGAGATGAGCTGCTTGAGGAGTATGTGTGGAGTGACTCGTAGAGAAAGATTGAGGAATGAAGAGATACGTAGGAGAGTGGGGCAGCAGGAACATTTGTTGGCCAGAGTGGACAGAAGGGTGCTGAGCTGGTATGGATATGTTGAGCGAATGGAAGATGAAAGGCTAACAAAGAGAATATGTGAGTTAGATACAAGGGAAGGTAGAGGGGTAGGAAGACTTCCATTGAAATGGAGAAACTGTCTAGGACAAGCGTTGGAAGATAGAGGAATGCCTATAGAACAGGCAAGAGAAGTGGTAATAAATAGGAATGAATGGAAAATGCTAGTAGAAAAATGAGTGTAAACACGGTCGTTTGGGAGAGGGGGTCAGGCGCCAGATGGACACGATAATAGTTCGTCAGGCACCTGGCCCGGGGAGCCGGTATATATGAAGGGTACGCTTTGATGCATGGTGGGTGGGCTTGTGGTGGTACAGCTTCGCTACATGTCTGCCTGCGGAAACCGTAGCCTCTCCGGGAGATCTGGGACCTGGGAGTTTTATGCTGGGGACCCCAAAAGGGCCTGGGTCTCTGTGTTTTTTTCCTGGACGACCTAGATGTGTGTGATTTTGAGTGTTTTTTTTTTTTTTTTTTTTTGTAGTGTTGTGGTGTCCCTATTCTGGCTCTGTCTCGAGTCGGCTACCCCCAATACAAAAAAAAAAAAAGGCGGAAGGGGGTATATGCCAGAGTATATAGATAGATAATTGACTGTTAATCTTGCGGATACTTTGTAGAGTGTAATACTCACCATAAGATGAGGCAGTATGGTAGTAAGGAGGACCAACAAGATTACCTGGAAATGATAAAGAACACTTATAGTATGGTAATTACAGAACGGCTAAAGGAAAACCGATAACATAAACAATTATAAAGTATTAAGTAAAAGACATGTTTGTATTATTATATTTTATGGTTAGATATATTTTATATAATTCAGGCTTAAATATTATCAACACAAAGGAAGATATATATATATATATATCTCATCTGAGCAAAAAGCAGCTACCTATTTCAACATATTGAATTATTTCGGCAATAAAGAATGATAAATATAAATAATAAATTCCATGTAATAGGTATAAATACAACCTGTATTGCCTGTATACACATATATTTCATACATGCATAAACACACACACTCTCTCTCTCTCTCCTCAGGTAGGTTATCAACAGGTGAGAGTGTGCTTGTCAGATGTGCCACCAGCCTGACACCTCTCCATTGTTGGCACTTTACACCCGCTTTCCCTCCACCCCCACCTGTCACTCTCTCGCTCTCGCTCTCTCTCTCTCTCTCTCTCTCTCTCTCTCTCTCTCTCTCTCTCTCTCTCTCTCTCTCTCTCCCTCTCTCTCTCAGTATCTATCTATTTATCTCTCTCTCTCTCTAGAAAATGGAGAAGTCCCTGAAGACTGGAAACTGGCCAATGTGACCCCAATCTTTAAGAAAGAGGATCACGAGTGACCCAAGCATTATCGGCCAATTAGCTTGACTTCTATTGTAGTAAAACACTTAGAAGGGATACTAGTAGACAAGATAGTTGACTACATAGAAAGCCCCAATTTAATTACAGATTTCCAACAAGGATTCAGGCGACACTCATGATGTCTTACCAATTTGCTGGAATTTGTCCATGAAATGCTGTGAGTATGACTAAAGTAGAGCCATAGACATCCTTTACTTAGATTTTCAAAAAGCTTTTGACAATGTGCCTCATTGCAGACTAATATCAAAAGTTAATGCACTAGGTATCAATACAAAGGTCAAAAATTGGATAGAAAGTTGGCTAACAGATAGACAACAATGAGTGGTAATCAATGGTGTTTCTTCTGAGTGGACTCCAGTCACTTCTAGAGTTCCACAGGGATCTGTCCTTGGCCCATTACTGTTTATTATATATGTCAATGACATCGATATTGGTCTGTTGAGTGTGATCTCCAAGTTTGCAGATGACATAAATCTTGGAATGAATGTGAAAGACCCAAAAGGGGTTGAATAGCTCAGGATGGACCTTAACAGACTGGGTGAATGGTCTGAGACATGGCAAATGCCTCTAAACTTGGACAAGTGCAAGGTGATGCATATCGGCCAAGCAAACCCAAATTCACTATTGGGAATGCCTCTGGAAGTAACTGACTTCGAAAAGGATTTGGCTGTTCTGATTAGCAGTGACCTAAAGTTTTCCAAGCAGTGCAATGAAGTAGAGAAGAAAGCTTAGAAATTATTTGGCTATATTATGAGGCAATCTAAGTATAGAAATAAGGAAATAGTCTTCACACTTTACAACGCTCTGATTCGGCCTGTCTTGGAGTATATTGTTCAATTCTGGTCTAGAGCACTTAGGAAAGATATAGAGCGACTGGAAAGAGTTCAAGCTAGGGCTACAAAACTTATTCCATCGCTTAGAAAAATGAGCTACGAGGACCGGTTGAGACCTCTTGTTCTCTTCCCATTGGAGACACGCAGACTACGAGAACAGCTCATTGAAGTTTTTAAAATACTTAATGGGTTTGACAACGTGGATTATAGCAAAATGTTTAGCCTCAATATGAATACAACACGCAACCAATGGCTGTAAATTAGAATTGAAAAGGTTCAGCACTAGTATTTGTGGAACCTTTTTCAAATATAAGATCTGTTCTACCTGGAACAAACTTCCCTCCGAAGTTGTAAATAGTTCTTCAATAGAGAAGTTCAAGAAGAGAGTAGATAGTATTTTAAACACTCTGTAGAGATGGTAGTGCACTAAACAGTCTCTCTCCTTCCACTTCGAGTATCTCCTCGGAATGGACCGCAAGGTCTCTGAGATACTAACTATTCGTTGTAACCCCTTGTAACTCTCTCTCTCTCTCTCTCTCTCTCTCTCTCTCTCTCTCTCTCTCTCTCTCTCTCTCTCTCTCCATTCAGCCTACTGGTTTAAAAAGTTTACCTCCCATTTAGCCTCCTGTTTGGAGATGCTTAGCCCCATTCAGGTGTCGATGTTTTCCTTAGGCATGTATTTAAGATATGTGAGTCGTAGTGGTCTAAATGTTTCTATTTTTTGTATTTGAAATAAATAAGAAATTCAAGATATTGGACTATATTAGGAGTTTGAATACAGAAAACGAAGATAGTCCTAACACTCCATAAGGATCTTCTACGGTCCTATCTGAATATCTGTTTTATTTCCTATCTCCAGCGATGAGGAAATACATAATAGTATTTAGAAAGAGTACAGGCTAAGGTTTCAAAATATATTCCATCGATTAGGAGACGGAGATGTAAGAAATGGTTAAAACAGATCGGTTCTTTGTTGGAAACAAATAACGTACTAGGATATGAACAATGTTTCATAAAATGTAAGATCTGTTTTTCCTGTAAATACTTCTTCAGTAGAGCCGTCCAATAACAGATAAAATAGACCTTTGCACTCTTTGCTATGAGTGCAGACTCTCCGAGTCTGACGTAGATGATATTTAGGAGTAGTAATTTGCCATAATAGTATGTACAAGCCCATGGCATGCTTAGTGTGTATTTACAGGACTTGTATTAAATGTGACAATTACTATATGCATTTTGTTGGCATTTAGGCATTCCTGTCCCCAAATTTGACATTTTAAAAAATTTCGGAATTTTCGGTAGGGTATGTCTATTCAAGAAGTGATAACGACCATTAAGCTACCAATGTGCAAGGGCTATCATATCAAAACATAAACTAGAGACATGTAGCAAGCTAAAAACACCTAAGAGAATTAGTCACCCCGGGTGGTACCGATATCCCAAAATTCGGGTCTTGGCTCATGGACTAATGTACTATATATTCCTTCTTCTTCGCCTATAGTATCTACCGGAAATTAACAGCAAGGTGTTTGAGATACTAGGTATCCCTTATAACTCCTTGCAGCTCTCCCTTCCCTGAGTGCCATGTGTATTTGTCCCCACGGAGGGTGCCACTTGTTGGTCACCATTGTGTGGCACTGTCAACCCACCACAGGCAACACTTCTTATTGTTGATGGCACCCCTCTGTGTGTGTGTGTGTGTGTGTGTGTGTCTGTGTGTGTGTGTGTGTGTGTGTGTGCGCGCGCGTGTGCGTGTGATACAATAAACGGGTGAGGTAAACAAACGTATGTATATATATATATATATATGTTAGTATAGCCAGGTAATAGATTCTCTTTTAAACAGACGAGGTTAAAAGCAATAGCAGTTTCAGCATTCAGGATTTTATTGTTACAGCTTTCAATAGTTCTAACAATTTTCCTCTGGGGTTCAGATATGAGGTACAACAGGTTAGCAAAATTCATGGTGGATCCATCGTTTCACAAGTAAACATCTTGCATCTTCAGGGAATGGAGAGGTAATGATTAGAATCGACCGACCGACCGACCGATGGCTGGAGTAAAGATATAAGCAACTATTACAAATATATTTGGGAGGAGTTGGGGAGCATGGGAGTTGAAGATATTTTGGTGAGTGATTGGAGGGTTTGTGGGATTGGTATAAGAACAAGGTAAAGAGAGAAGTTAGAAATAAAGTTGAAGAGCAAAATAGGTTCCGGGCTCACCAGAATGCTCCATTATTTATTTACTATACATATCTGATATATTAATAGTCGTTTCATTGTAGTCGGTGGTGTGTCATTGTATGCCTGTTTTTACTTCATAATAATGTATCCTATAATTCATGGATACGTAGCAATTAGCTCGGTCCAGAATAGCTCAGCTCCTTTTCCTGTTGCCTCTCATTACTCTCACTTCAATATTAAAACCAATGAATATTTATTTTAAATCACGTCCTCCCGAAAACACCCGAAGAAGCTTGTCCGGCAAAAACAGGCTAGATGCAGTATCCCACCAATTCCCGCCCGACAAGCCTCCCAAAAATGCTGTTCAGAGATTCAGTATATAAGCGTCCTCCCAAGCACTCCCCCGACCAAGCCCCCACTTCTGATCGGCGGGATATTGTATTATCCCACCGGACAGATCACGAGAACCCAGCAGCGGAAAGTGATCAGAGATTCTGCTAACCTAGTCTACTCTGTACATAGAAAATATTATGCAAACATAGTTACACACAAGATTAGATGGCTGTAGTAAAGATTGAATAAATATTTCAAATACTTAAAATTCGAGTTCATTAAAACTGTTATTATTTAAAACTTATTCCTAGTTAAAAACTTATGATTAGATGGAGGGCGGCATAAAGAGAAGGAAGGAGGTGGTGTTCTGACCGTCGCGGGAAAAAGTCCCGCGACCTCGGTCACGCCCATCCACAGCGGCACTGGCACTTGCCTACGAGTGGTTCAGCCCAACCCAGGAAGTCTGATGGTAGTCTAAGACACCACATTGTTTGGGTTATCTCAGACCACTCATCCACCCCAGATAGCTTGGGAGAGGCCTAGTCAAACGGTGGGGCCGCCGCGCACTGTCCGCTTCACTCCCCCCCACCCCCCAATCCACTCCCCACATTAAGAAAAGGTTAATGTTATGCTGGTTGGAGCAGCCACCTTGGTGGCTGCCCCACACAGAACATCCCAGTATGTGTGTATTGATTAAAAAGCTGGAAGGTTAGCGTTGGTTGGGGCAGCCACCTTGGTGGCTGCTCCACACAACACATCTTATTATGTCTATATCTACTCAAAAGCTGGTAGGTTAGCACTGGTTGGGGCAGCCACCTGCCCCACACAGCACTTCTTAGTAGGTTAGTTTTTGGTTTGAATACCTAGTTAAAGGTATATATGGGAAGAGGATTGTCGAGCTGTGCTGCATCATAGCTGCTCTTGAAAATATAAGGTTGATGTCGGATCAGTTCAATTTCGGGGAATAATTGATTAAATTGTGTGTCTATATCGAGTAAACTTACCTTGTCCCAAGTTACTTTTGCTTGTTCATGTAATATTAAATTTATAGGTTGCATATGTGAACGGTTGTGCAGCTCTTCACTTCTGATTAGTTCTGGGTAGTGTATGTTGTGGATAAATTTTAAGCATTTGTTTCGACAAACTTGTAGTTTGTTCATTAGGTTTGGTCTAATTATATTTAATGGTGAGGCTGGGTATGTTAGGACAGATCTTATAAGTGCCATGTATAATTTGTCTTTGGTCTGTATTGATGTGTCTTTAAAAATGGATATATCATTAAGGACTTTTTTACATCTTCTTACTTTTTCACTTACGAAGGATTGATAACCATTTTTTGTAATTTTTAACCCCAGAACTGTACCTTCGTTTGAGTAGTTAATAATATTATTGTTTATTTCTAGAGGTGGATAGGTTTTCTTAGTTAGTGGAATAACTTTGAATTTTTGTAAATTAGTTTTTATCTTCCACATTTTTTCGAAGGTGTTAATTGATTCAATCGCTCTCTTTACGCTTCTGACTGCCATGTTAGTTGATTTACTTGGAACTGAGATTATTTGAGTAATGTCATCAGCGTAGATTACATGCTCACTGTTTGGCGTTGGTTGTGGCATATCAGAGGTGTATATTGCATATAAGAGAGCGGATAGGCATCCTCCCTGGGGAACTCCACTTTGTAATAAGAATTTGGGACCCAAGACCTTTCCTATTTGTATTTGGGCATATCTGTCTTGTAGGTATGAGCATAGAAGCCTTTCAATGTTTGTATGTAGGCCAAGGTTGAGTAATTTATATTGCAATCCCATGTGCCAGACTTTATCAAAGGCCTTTGACACATCACGAAGTATCATTATAGTTTGATGTCCTTGAGATTTTGATATTGCTATAATTTCTGTAATTATTGCAATGGCTGTTTGAGTACCTCTATACTTTCGAAAACTATGTTGTCTTGGATTCATTGTGTTCTCTAATTGCGGAATAATTCTGTTGTGTATTATTTTTGCCAGCACCTTGCCTAAGAATTCCAATAGCGATATGGGTCTATAGTTGGATATTAGTGTTTTATCTTTGTTTGCTTTAGGTATGAATATCATTTTAGCAGTTTTAAAGGCACTCGGTAAATAACCTACCGATAGTATAGCGTTGAAAATGTGGATAATAGACGAGATTATATTTTGTGGTGCATTCAAAATCATATTTCTTGTTATTCCTGATGTTCCTGGCGATTTTTCCTTAAAAGATCTTAGTGTGTGAAAAAACTCAACCTCATTTATAAGTCTAAGATCTCGAATTCTGCCAAGATCTACACGGGCAAATGGTTCCATCCTGTTTGCATTATTGATCATCCATCTATTTATAGTGTTTTCATGCAGTCTGTCAAATTCTTGATTTTCTTCATCACTAATTTTAAATGTATTAGCCCACTCTCTTCTAAATGCCGCTTCTATATCTTTATCACTCTCCAACTCCACTCCGTTGTGATCTTTAATTTTGTATACCCTGTCTTCTCTGGTACCAATTATTTTTGTTATATTTCTCCAAAAGACCTTAGGATCTCTTTCTTCATTTATATTGTAAATAACCCTGTCCCATTTATTCTTAGCTGAAACAATACATTCTTCTTTTAGTTCTGCTTGTATTCTTTTTATGTTATCCATTACTGTTTTGTCCGCTCCAAATAATTCAATATAACACTTAAGATTAACGAAAACTGTTTGTAGCATTCTCATTCTGTCTGTTATTTTATTATGTGGTAAAGTTTTGTATGTTGTCTTAGGAATATTATTTTCAGCAGCCATTTTTATTGCATTTGTTACTTTATTTATTTCTTCCTCAATACCAACTATTGGTTTGTTTTCTAGGTTAGGAATTTCATAGTTATTTAAGTCTCCTTTATACTCATCCCATCTGGCTTTACTCATGGCAAATCTTTCTTGTACAGGTATTTGAATTGGGCTAGTTGATAATGTAAATATGATAGGTACATGATCACTAATGGTGATCGGACCTTGTTGGATATGGTAATTATGATATGTTTTATTATAGGTTAGTATTATATCTGGATTGCTTGTAGTTCTATGGCCAAGAAAAGTATAGAAGTTTGGGCCAATAAATCTTAATCTACCAGTGTTGATCAATGTGTTAATTCCTCTACCTACGTTATTCATATCATTATTGCCGAATATGGTATGTCTTGCATTAAAATCTCCTATTATATATGTTGGTTGGGTGAAATTCATAAGGTTAATGAGGTCAGGGTAAGGTAAGTAAGGTCTTCTAGGTGGAAGATAGAGAGTTGCAATAATTATGTCTCCAGTTGTTGTTGATACTTTGATGGCCAAACAGTCACTTTGAAAGTTGTCTATGATTTTGTGCTTTATATGTTTAGAATAGGGACAAAGCATCATATTTATACAAAATTCGAGGATCAAGAAGAGGGAGGTGGGCGGAGCTACTGGGTGTGTGGTGGCTGTTCATTGGTGGAAGGCAGTCTATTCGCGAGACGGGCACTAAATCTTATCGGTGGTTGGTTGTTGGCTGTGGGTGGCTGTGATTGGTTGGTGTTGTCAGTTGTGTGCTGAGCGTGGAAGCGTAAGGGAGGGGGGCAAGGGGCGAGAGGAAGGGGGGCAGCATGCCTGTAGCGCTTGCCTGAAGGAAGAATTTGAAGGTCTTGTGTTTGGTTGTTGATGCTGGGGTTGAGTGTTTGGATGTATAGAGCTTCTAAAATAGCTAGTCTTCTGGGATCTGATTCTTTGTCGAGTATGGTGGTTTGTTTGTCTAGGTCGGCGCGAGTTAGGGCAAGATGGTGGGGGGCTTGATAGTGATCTTTTATAGCGCCAGATTGAAGGTGGAGGGTTAGTCGACGGGAAAGGCGAGTCTGTGTCATTCCAACATAGGATAGGGGTCCACAGTCCCCAGAGGTGCAAATATGCTGGTATATCACATGATCGTCTTTCGGTTGGTTGGTGGAAATGGGGCGGTTACGGAGGACAAGGTTGGAGGTCTTAGGAGATTTGTAGTAAATAATGAGTTTTATTTTATTGTCAGGGTTGGTGGGGAGGACGTTTTTGTGAATTATTTCTTTCATAATGGATTCGTCTGTTGTGTGGTCGGAAAACATGTAGTTTCTGTAGAAAAATGTAATGTCATTGGCCGGGTTGGTGCTAGGGGGGTCTTGTTTCTACGAGATGCCCCCCCAGCTAACGACCACATCATCGCCTCCCTCGACGTAGAGAGTTTGTTTACCAACGTGCCCGTTGACAAGACCATAGATTTTATCCTACGTCGAGTTTACCACTGCCCTAATACGCCCCCCCTGGACATCCCGGAGAAGGCCCTGAAGACGCTCTTGGAACTATGTACCAAGGAGTCCCCTTTCCTCTGCCCCCGCGGGAATATGTACCAGCAAATCGACGGTGTAGCGATGGGAAGCCCCCTGGGGGTCCTGTTCGCCAATTTCTTCATGGGAACTATCGAAGAGGAACTCCTGGCTGCCCACCGGCCCACTGTCTACTGCAGGTACATCGATGATATCTTCGTGCGGGTGAAGGACCTGGGCGAACTCAGGGACCTCCAGCAGCGCTTCATGGCCGCCTCCGGACTCAACTTCACATACGAAGAAACCACCGATGGACATCTACCCTTCCTCGACCTCCTTGTCTCCCTCCACGACCACGGCTTCAAAACTACAGTGTACACCAAACCTACTAACAATGGCCAATGTCTTAACGGGGAAAGTGAATGCCCTAAACGATATCATCAGTCCACCATCGCCGCCTATGTCAGGAGAGCCCTCACCCATTGCACCACCTGGAATGACACACACAATGAACTGGAAAGGCTCACCCAGGTCCTAGTCAACAATGGGTATTCCAACACTGACGTCACCATGCCATCAACCACCACCTAGAAAAATGGTACAAACAAGACCCCCCTAGCACCAACCCGGCCAATGACAATACATTTTTCTACAGAAACTACATGTCTTCCGACCACACAACAGACGAATCCATTATGAAAGAAATAATTCACAAAAACGTCCTCCCCACCAACCCTGACAATAAAATAAAACTCATTATTTACTACAAATCTCCTAAGACCTCCAACCTTGTCCTCCGTAACCGCCCCATTTCCACCAACCAACCGAAAGACGATCATGTGATATACCAGCATATTTGCACCTCTGGGGACTGTGGACCCCTATCCTATGTTGGAATGACACAGACTCGCCTTTCCCGTCGACTAACCCTCCACCTTCAATCTGGCGCTATAAAAGATCACTATCAAGCCCCCCACCATCTTGCCCTAACTCGCGCCGACCTAGACAAACAAACCACCATACTCGACAAAGAATCAGACCCCAGAAGACTAGCTATTTTAGAAGCTCTATACATCCAAACACTCAACCCCAGCATCAACAACCAAACACAAGACCTTCAAATTCTTCCTTCAGGCAAGCGCTACAGGCATGCTGCCCCCCTTCCTCTCGCCCCTTGCCCCCCTCCCTTACGCTTCCGCGCTCAGCACACAACTGACAACACCAATCAATCACAGCCACCCACAGCCAACAACCAACCACCGATAAGATTTAGTGCCCGTCTCGCGAATAGACTGCCTTCCACCAATGAACAGCCACCACACACCCAGTAGCTCCGCCCACCTCCCTCTTCTTGATCCTCGAATTTTGTATATATATGATGCTTTGTCCCTATTCTAATCATTACCTCTCCATTCCCTGAAGATGCAAGATGTTTACTTGTGAAACGTTGGATCCACCATGAATTTTGCTAACCTGTTGTACCTCATCTCTGAACCCCAGAGGAAAATTGTTAGAACTATTGAAAGCTGTAACAATAAAATCCTGAATGCTGAAACTGCTATTGCTTTTAACCTTGTGTGTTTAACCCTTAAAAAGCGGCTCACCACTTAAGTCGAGTTAAATAAAGCTGGACTATGTGGCGGCGCTCGACATAACTCGAGTGGCAATTTCAGCACGTAATGTGGCTGAGAGAGAGAGACAAGTGGTGGCAGGAGACTAGCGAGCGTATGACTGCTCCAGGCCACCGCGGCGAACCTACTGACACAAATCTCAGCTCCCTCCTCCCTCTCTCACTCGCTACATACTCAATTATGTACCGAAAGTACCGAATTACCTGCTTTTTGCACTCGCGTTGCACGGTTATTGCAAGAAAACTATCCATCATACAAGGATCGTTATGGTGTCATTCGAAAGCTCTGTTTATGCCCTTTCAGGGATAGATACTTGTTTTACGTTCTGGGTCTTATTTAGGCATGAAAATGATCACGTAAACAGCCCTATTTTGGCTAAAAACACCCCGCTGGGCGGTACACATAAATAAACCGCATAGGCCGCTCGTAAGGTGTTAAAGAGAGAATATATATATATTATATAATATATATATATATATATATATATATATATATATACTGTATATATATATATATATATATATATATATATAATATATATTATGTATATATAAATATATATATATATATATATATATTAATATATATATATATATATATATTATATTATACAGTATATATATATATATAATGTAAATAGAATAATGTGAAATATAATATGCAATAAAACTAATGCAATGCAAAATAGAACATAATATTAATACAATCATGTAAAACAGACTATAATGTAAATATAATTATGTAAATAGAATAATGTAAAATATGATATAATGTCAATATAATACTGTAAAGGAGGATATATTGTAAATAGAACAATGGTAAATAAAGTACAATAGAAATATAATAATGTAAACTAGAATGCAATGGAAATAAAATAATGTAAAATAGAATACAACGGAAATAAAAGAATGTATAATATAATACAATGGAACTAGAATAATGTAAAATTACATGTATTGGAAATAAAACAATGTAAACTATAACATAATATACCTAGAATATTGTAAAATATAATACAAAGGAAATAGAATAATGCAAAATATAATATAGTACAAATAGTATGAACATAAGTGTGGTTTACGAACATGCTCTTACTATCATCCCCATTAGGATATAACGACGTGTGATATATCATGTATCCTGGCTAGCATTGCATTTTCTTTGCCCCTTCAGGATACGATGACTCATTTATCCATTAGATTTTGACTATTATCATATGACTATTTGCAACTTAGGAATGATCTCTAGGAATCAAAGGGGTAAACAGTTTCTTTATTAGATTCTGGCTATTATTGGACGACTTTATGCAGCTTAGGAAGGATCTCTAGGAATCAAAGGTACATAAACTATCCTAAATAACCCTCTGACTTCTAAAACAAATCCATTTTAAAATGCTAAGGATCTGTGGGAGTCAAAGGCAAAGTTGAGTTGGGTTGACCCCATTATTCATTATATTTTTTAATTTATCCGTGAAGTACAAGGGACGTCTTCTTCATCATATTCTGGCAACTATTTGACGATTTTCTTCAGCTTTGGAAGGATCTCTAGCAATAATAGGACTTCAAACTATCTCAACCAACCATTTTAACTACCGCCGATCCTTCCTAAGCTGCATAGAATAGTCTAAATAGTGCTAGAATAATATAGAACCTACGTCGATGGTACTCAAAGGGTTAAAATGAGACTTCATAGGCTACCAACTCTTCAGGAATATTAAGCCAGCTGTCAGGAAGAATCTCAAGACCATTTTTGTTAGTTTCCTCCATAGATATAAATCAACCTGTAAAACACACACCCTGAACCCCTCTTCAAGATTTGTTCATTTGTCGGTAAACAAATGTCCCTGCTTTACTCCTAAAAATACAGGCTCGCTATCGCTCGCCAGGAAAAAATCGACACCTAAAGGGCACGATAGGTCTTAATATTGACAATCAAATGGGGCGAAAGGTCTTAATATCGACAAACTAATGGGGCACACATCTTAAAATCTGAAAAACAATGGGGCTAAACATGGGGAAAAAGGGGGTCCCAAAAAACGGCTATCTCCCCTTAAAGCCAAGTTTTAAGGGGATCACCGGCTTTTTTGTCTTTCTCTCCTTTTCTCTCTTTCCCTGGCTTGTATCCATTCGGCCCCATTCAGCCAACTGTTTTAAGACGTTTATCCCCATCCAGGTGTCAATTTCTTCCTGGCGAGCAAGTGCGAGCCAGCATTGTATGGAGAAATCCGGCTTCACCGGAGACATTTTTCCATCGAAAAATTTACAAATTTAACTTGCTGTCAAAACAAAAATATATATATGCTGGCTCGCTACCGCTCGCCAGGAAAATATTGACACCTAGTTGGGGGTGAACGTCTTAAAATAGTAGGCTGAATGGGGCCGAATGGATACAAGCCAAAGAGAGAGGGAGAGAAAGAGGAAAAAACCCCGAGGTGGGGTCCCTTAAAGTACCTGGACTATAACACTGCCTTGACTCTTCTTTCTATACAAGGGACTGGAGTTATCGATAAGGGGATCCAGTCCTGACGCGATTCTTACCTTACAGTGTGCTGGCTTAATAATCCAGAAGGGTTGATAGCCTCTGAAGTCTTATTTTCGCTAACTAATATTTCTAAACTGCATAAATCGTCTAATGAAGGCCAGAGTACCATGAGCAACGTGTCTTTGCATCGTGAAGGGGTTAAGGGGCTAGTGGCCGTTCTTTTGGTCTATTAATTCATGTATCCATAATTTTTTTAGTTTTCTCGCTAGACTTAGATCAAACTTAAAAAAACACACCCTAGACCTCCCTTCAAGAAAATTGTGTACATTTTTCGGTAGAAAAATTTCCCGGCCGAAGGCCGGTTACTCTTAAAATTATAGGCTCGCTATTGCTCGCCAGGAAAAAATCGACACCTAAGTGGCACGAAAGGTCTTACAATTGACAACGAAATAGGGCGAAAGGTATTAAAATCGCCAAACTAATGGGCCGAACGTTTTAAAATCTGAAAACTAATGGGGCTAAGCATGAGGAAGAAGGGGGACCAGAAAAATTACCCATGTCCCCTTAACTTTACGAGGGTACAACCTGAGCAGAGATAAGCTTACACCTATTCCAAGCCAGCAATTTAATGGGAAGTGGGTTTTTTTCTAGACCACCTTCTCCCTCAAGTTTAGCCCCGTTGATTTTTAGATTTTTAGACGTTCGCTCCATTAGTTTGGCGATTATAAAACCTCTCACCGGATTTCTTTGTCAATATTAAGACCTTTCGTGCCATCTAGGTGTCATTTTTTACCTGGAAAGCGATAGCGAGCCTGTGTTTTAGGAGGAATGGGCCTTCGGCTGAGACATTTTTCTACAAAGTAATGTACAAATTTATCTAGAAGGGGGGTTTGGGGGGGAGGGGGTAAGCTTGATAGATGTCTAGAAAAAACTGAAGCCAAGTTATGAATCATCTGGGCTATAATAAACACTGTATTGTCTCCTTTGTGTTGTGGAGGCTACTGATTCGTCTAGGTGCGTCGTTATATATGCTCATGACTGTACTGGTGGGAGTCAAAGGCTGGAGTCAGATCCAGTGTCATTGCTAGAGGTCTTTTCTATGCGGTACTGTATACAATTGTCTTCGCTATATAGATCAACATGAAAAAAGAGCGCCACCATACTGCAAGGGTTAATATTGGTGTGTGTGTGTGTTCGAGTGTATACAGGGGTGTTTGTGTGTGCGTGTTTGTATGTGTTCGAGTGTATACAGGGGTGTTTGTGTGTGCGTGTTTGTATGTGTTCGAGTGTATACAGGTGTGTGTGTATGTGTGTAATAATAATAATAATAATAATAATAATAATAATAATAATTATAATTATATATGTTATAGTACTACTACTACTACTCCTACTACTACTACTACTACTACTCCTACTACTACTACTACTACTACTACTAATAATAATAATAATAATAATAATAATAATAATAATAATAATAATAATAATATTAATCGCTTTACTTCGAGCCGGCAGCCAATGAGGCTGAAAATACACAATTCCTTAATCTAACTTATCCTAAGTAGTCAACATATTTTACTTTGGCTGCCACAAGGGAGCCCACATACGCCTAGAAGGGGCAAGATGTGGGCAGGGAACCAGGTTGGAACCAATAGGTGGTGCATCCACAACTAACCTCCACAGGCGGGATTTTTTTTTTTTTTTTTTTTTTTTTTTTTTTTTTTTAACAGAAACCTCACCGGCAGGTAGATGGGATCGAACCCACTCTACCTGGGTCAAGCGACTGGAGTATGGTGACTTAATTGCACTCGGCCACTGCCACTGTGTGTACAGGTGTGTGTGTGTGTGTGTGTGTGTGTGTGTGCCAGGTACTAAACTCAACAAATAATATTGATTACACAATTTGAAAGAATATCTTTGTATAATACGATTGACTGACACATATACAGTATAGACGTAATGCATAAATATGAACATTGTGATATGGCACGTGCATAATACTGATGCATCTGGGCATTTAAAACATTTTAAACAAATAAATTTAGTATTTGTGTTTGATGATTATTGGATTGAATGGCCAGCCAGTTCACCAGAAAATCATAATTAAATTAAAACTTCCGTATTATCAAATAATTCGTCAATGTATGTTTCCATATACAATATATCGGTACTGTATACATTGTGTATACATACACAGTATATATATATATATATATATATATATATATATATATATATATATATATATATATATATATATATATATATATATATACCGGTATATATGTATATATATATATATGGTGAGTTATCTGCTCAACAGGTGGCGTTGTGTGTGTGTAAGTGTGAGAGTCCGAGTGTAGGGGGTGAGACAGTGAAGCACGGGAACGAGGTGGCTTCAGAGATGGGGTCGTTTCGGGCCATGAGTGAGCACAGTGCCTCATGTGAAGGCAAGATGGCAGGTGCTCGTTGTACTCTATGTGCTTCACATGTCTCACTCCCTAGACTGGAACAAGACCTCACGGGCTTCACTGTTCATTGTAAAGCGGTGAATGTTAAGGCTCTCAGCCTATCCCCGAGAGGAAGTAAGTTGGAATATAGAAAAAAAAAAAAAAAAAAAAAAAAGAAAAAAATATATATATATATATATATATATATATATATATATATATATATATATAATTATACAGTATATATATATATATACTGCATACTGTATATATACTGTACATATATACATATATATATGTATATATATATACGTATATATATATATATATATATATATATATATATATATATATAACAGACAGAGAGAGAGAGAGAGAGAGAGAGAGAGAGAGAGAGAGAGAGAGAGAGAGAGAGAGAGAGAGAGCAAGAGGGACCGACAACAATGAACGGTTACTACACAGCGCTTCCTTTGTTTCGGCTAATTCTAAAAAAGAAAAAGGAAAAACAATTGTTCCTTTGATCCTGTTAGTCCCAAAAGGAAATTATGGTCTGCAGTTTGTTTAATGTCTTATTTTCCTATGCTTAGTCTACTAACAAACCAAGGATATGAATAGGGTTTGAAAAAGGTATACCCAATCTTTGGCTACATGAACACATTCAGTACCTGTGAGGTCCTTTTCAATATATTCCGGTCATTATTATATTATTTTCTTAAGTTTAGGAAGAAGATCAAACAATTTGAAGGCTATTGACTATGTCAATTAATCCTGTTAGCTATCACAGATCCTTCCCAAGCCGGGTAAAATCGTGGTTGCCAGAATAATTATGATGAAAAGAACGTCACCGGTATTGAAGGGGTTAATATTGATTTACATTGCCATCCATATATAAGATGGATTTATTACCCCTAGCATACCTTTTCTATATCTCAACCTCGGGACTGTAGACTGTTAGAATCCTGTAATTTCTGAGAGGCCACGAAATTATTAATTATAGCTTCGAGTTGTTGCATGTTTTAAATGTGTTGCACTAAATGGTGACAGTGGAATCTAAGGGAAAAAACCCTACACAAATTACCGATGGGCGACACGCTAATCGGTACCACTTACAGGTGGCGATTTTTATAACATACAACAACAACAACAACAACAACTGTGGAACTTCAAGGTGTTGTTGCTTCCTTTCCTTCTGCACTAGATGACAGCACCTTACGTTATATACGTCACATGATTTGGAGAGAGTTCCTATACCGTCGTTCACAGCATCTTCGAATATAGTCAGGCATCTTCTAAGCTATGAGTTGGTGACGATATAGGGTTATTTTCTTGACGTGTCGGTGTACCCAGGATAATTGTAGAATAACGGGATCGATCAGTTCACCTCAGAAAAAAACCTGACGTTTGGTGTATACTCGATCTATCGTGCAATTGGTCCGCAGTACATCACGCTATCCACTGGACTATTGCCTTTGTGGTGAAGCTTCTTACAGTCTCCTAACTACAGAGGTGAAACATATTAACCCTTTCGCTCACCAGAAGACTAACTAGCATTTTCCCGTACCACCCTCTCAATACACACGAAGGCGTGATTCGTGCCTTCCGAAACTAAAACTGTTGGCATAAATCACCCAAGGACGCTAATCGTGCCTTACTCCGGCTGGGAGAAGCTGAAGAAACAAGGAATTACGATATATAAATTGCAAGACTGTCAGCCAAAAAAAAGTGTGACCGTGAAGGCTTCAAACAAAATATTTTCTCAATATTGATTTTGTCTCAGACCGGGAACGCCGCTTGCGCTAAAACCTTTAACTCTTCGGAACCGCAGCTTCTACGTACAATATGAGTCTATATGTGATTGAAATTAATTTATATAGCATTGGAAATGACACAGAAGTGCTTGGATATCGTCACCATATACGTGGGTAAGACAGTATTGTGTCCGATACTTCC
The DNA here is from genome assembly GCA_032716605.1 of Paralithodes platypus. Classification (NCBI taxonomy): domain Eukaryota; kingdom Metazoa; phylum Arthropoda; class Malacostraca; order Decapoda; family Lithodidae; genus Paralithodes; species Paralithodes platypus. The sequence goes on along the minus strand of CM064483.1, from coordinate 28,285,365 downwards.
TACCATGAGCTATCATATTGTTATTCCTTCATTATAACTGTCACTGACATATAAGGATACACAAATATTCATATGCAATCAGATGTTAGTGGTAGAGAAATAATTCTAGTTTTATAAGCTTTCTTATATATTGGTCTAAGTCTGTAACTATATTTCATAGCCGCATAGTTTACCAGATAGGTGAAATGCGCACTTAGAGTGAAACAAATTTTATCGTGATTACTCTTCGCATGAAAAGGAGGAAAATATTCATATAAAATCAAAAATTGTATGGTACATGAGTTATTATGATACCAATGAAATAAAATATTATATAATATTAAGTGCATTCCTATAAAACGCTGTTGTCACTGAAATTGTCCTTGCAATTGTCCGTTCAATTACTCACGGACGGAATTGTTTTTCACCATATTTATTCACGATCATAATTCGAGGTTTTGATATTTTTTCTACCTGAATATTTTAGATTATGTGTTCTTTGTTTCATGTATGTAAAATATAGTGTATAAAATGTAATGCTTATAGTCTAAAACCGCCCGAGAGTGAATATTTTCGGTCCAGCGCTTGTATTCTAAAGGCGAAAAACTATAACTTTAGAACATATATACAGTAAAATATATAATATTGATGATATATTATTTCTAAGGAAACAATCGAAAAGGGCTGAAAAAAACCTCTTGATTTCATATTACAAACACATACAGTTATATAGTGAGTTTCCGAAATATCTTGAGTTTAAGTGCGGAAAATAACCATTATATTTGGGAAACATTCCTAATATTAATTTTTCACGATAATCTTTAAGAGTTTCATGGTTTTTATTTCAGTAATATTGTAGTATTGCCTTCCTTCTATCTTTTGATGCATAGTAGATTAGGGTTTAAGGGGAGACGGACAGTTTCTTTTTTTTTCTTTTTTTGGTCTATTAATTAATTTATTCCTTTATTTCTTAGTTTTCTCGCTAGACCTCCATCATGCTTAGAAAAACACCCCCTAGACCTCCCATCAAGATAAATGTGTAAATTTTTAGGTAGAAAAAATTCATGGCCAAAGGCCGGTTCCTCTTAAAATTTCAGGCTCGCTATCGTTCTCCAGGGAATAATCGACACCTAAATGGCACCTAAATGGTACAAAGGAGTACAAAGGAGTACAAAGGAAATCAAGCAACAACAGGTCTAGTGACCCTTCTAGGCTGCTTGTCCTCCAAAACACTGAGGATCAAGTGTCCAAACAGTGGTTTAGAGTGGGTAAGGGAACATTGGAAAGGGAACTACTGCCCTGGAACTAATGTCCGTGGCAGGACTAGGAAGTTAGTAGGGGACATAGGGGTTAGTAACTGAGGGGAGGATAAAATAAAGTTATTCATTTACAAACGCAGTCAGTCGCGGGTTTGATGCGAGATATTTGTCTAGGCGGAGTTTAAATGAATCAACGGTGCTGCAGTCTATAACGTCTCGGGGAAGCCCATTCCACAAGTTGACAACTCGATTGAAGAAGACATTCTTAGATTCGTGTGAGTTAAAAGATTTACCAATAATTTTGCAACCGTTTCCCCGCGTGTAATTAGATTGGTCGATAGTGAAGTACTTACTACAGTTCATATTGTCGATGCCTTTGATGATTTTGAACACTTGAATTAAGTCACCTCTTAATCTGCGCTGGGTTAAAGGAAATAGATTTAATTCTCTAAGACGCTCTTCGTATGGTTTGTTCTTTAGGCTAGGTATCATTTTGGTAACTCTACGTTGAACTCGTTCTAGCTTGTTTATGTCTTTTTGGTAATAAGGGCACCAGCATTGAACGCAGTATTCCAGAAGAGGGCGGACTAAGGAATTGTAAAGGGTTAGGATAACGTCTTTGGATTTATGCTCAAATGACCTGCCTATAAAGCCAATAATTTGTTTTGCCTTCTTAACAACTTCTGAATATTGTTGACTCGGTTTTAGGTTACTCGATATTGTTACTCCCAGATCGGTTTCTCTGTTTACATTCTTAAGCTGAGTGCCATTCATCGAATAGTTTGCTTTCTCATTTAGGTATCCGATATGTAGTACTTTACATTTATCCGCATTGAAACTCATTTGCCAAATTTGGGCCCAATGTGACAATTTATCTAGATTGTGTTGCATATCGTCAACTTGTTCTTTTGAGAGTACGCTATTTGCAATTTTTGTATCGTCAGCAAATTTTGAGATTGTACAGGTGAGACCCTCATCTATGTCGTTGATGTAAATTAGAAAGATAATTGGTCCTAGTACCGATCCCTGGGGTACCCCGCTACTTACATTGGTCCATTTAGATGCCTTACCGTTTATGACTACTCTTTGCTTTCTGTCGCTGAGTCAATTTTCTATCCATTTCAACACACCGTCTTGTATTCCATGCGCTTTTAGTTTTAGCAGTAAACGTTTGTGGGGAACTTTGTCAAAGGCCTTTTGAAAATCAAGGTATATAATATCTACAGCTTTACTCTCATCGTAGAGGTTGAGGATATCGTGGAAGAAGTCTAAGAGGTTTGTTAAACAGGAACGTTTTTTACGAAAGCCGTGTTGAGTATCTTTAAGTATGTTATTTTCCTCTAAGTGATTTACGAGTCTGTCTCTTATGACCGTTTCTAGCATTTTACATACAACTGAGCTATCTGTACGGTCACGGTGGCCGAGCGCACTCAGTACAGTGTATTGGGAGCCCTAGCTCTGGTGTCGGGGGTTCGATCCCACGCACCGGCAAGGGAAGTTCTCTCAAAAACTTTCCCTGGCCGTGAAGGCAAGGTCTGGACGGACCGCCTAGGGGGGCCCACAAAGTCTCCTGCCCACGTCCTACTCCCTCGGGAGTATGTTGTTGTTGTTGTTGTTCCCCAAGCTGCCTGGCCGAACAGCCCCAAGTCCCCGAGCAAGGCCAAAGCCATAACCGAGCGCCCCCACAGAACCCTCCCTGCCGACCACAATAAAGCCTGGGTGACCGAAGCCACTCCATGGCGGGGAGCTGAGGAGGGTGCGGAAACGCCTGGGAAACCAAAGCCCCATCCAGGGCCCTGTGCCCCTCAGCAATTATGAAGAGAAAGTTGAGGGGCAAAGGAAAAATGTGACGCTTTGGCTTCCAATCTTGGTAGATTGGGAGGTCAATCCACGGACGAGACGCCGTCACTTGAGATCTAGAAAATATATAAGTAAAAGGAACAGTCAGAGTAAGCTATGGGTATGGCAGAGATCGCTCAGTTCTCACTCTGATAGACCAGCCCATCACCACATGACTAGAACCCAATCCTCTCAGCATCAGCTAGGAATGGCCCTAGAAAGCCGCCTTTGGCGGGGGGATAGCTCCCCTATTTCAACCCCTTTCGGGGTTGGGCACCCACTTTCGGGAGTATGTAAGTGCTCTCGTTAGCAGCCAAGGATCAGTCTGTTGATCCCTTAGGATAAGATCTAGGTTAAGTCTGTGTATTTTCAGCCCCATTGGCTGCCGGCTTGAAATAAACCGATTATTTATTTATTTATTTTATTTAAAGATCTTAAAATTGAACACGAAATGGGGCGAAAGGTGTTAAAATCGCCAAACTAATGGATCGAACGTCTTATAATATCAAAGCAAATGGGGCTTAACACGAGGTAGAAAGGAGACCAGAAAAACGACCCATCTCCCCTTAATCTCAACAGTCCATCAGCCTCACCTTAAGGCGATAATTGTTGGTGAAAAATTATCGATGCTAAACATTTTTAGTGGCATGCCACAGAGGACCGGCCGATATAGATGATTGATTTAATAAGTAAGACAAAAACAGCAATTAAGGATTAATGTTAAGAACGGGGTGTTCGTTAATTGCTATAGGTTTAGGAACTAATGTCTAGAGAGGCCGGTCCTAGTGATCTTGGCCCCATTCATTGTTCTTCCCTCTCACTAATACATTACGTTATCCATAATGCAGTTGGTTCTATGTACGTACATGATTTTATTAATATCCAGAATTCGAAAATGGATATTAATCGTGATCGTGTACTTAACCTTTAACGGTGTTGGTGGTGTAATGGTTCAGATGCTTTTGTTCTGGGTGTGGTGTCCCGAGTTCGAATCCCAGTAGAATCATATGCAATAATTTGTTTATTCTAGTGCATTGGGGTTTGTAATGGAGGATTAAAGTTAAGAACGGGGTGTTCCTTAATTAAGTATTACCCGGCGAGCCAGAGAGTTTAAATCTCCAAACTAATGGGAGTGAAACAGGGAGGGTCCAAAAACGACCCACATCGCACGAAATAGGGTTAAACCAAGTAAACTGCTGTTACACGGTGACCTTTTCCAGCAATGTTTTCAAGATTTCGAATTCTACCACATAACATGAGCTACCTTCAGGCTTTATTTGTATATGTCTAGCATGCAGTAACTTGCAATGTCTCTAGCATCATTTCACAGTTTGTACCAAGATAATGTAGGGAAATGTTGTGTTAGCCCTTTCACCACGATGACGCAAATTCCTCCTTATGCTGGTTACTATTAGACGATTTGTCTTTAACTTTTAATCAACCTCTTGGAATCCAAAGGTAAGTACTCTCTAAATAAACCAACTGGATAAGATAGGACCTTCTTAAGCTGCACACAATCGTCTAATGTTAGCCAGAATGAAAGGTAAAAGAAGGGTCATCGTAATCAAAGTGTTAATTATGACGACTTGGGATTAAGGGGAGGTATTTGTTCTTTCTGGACCCCCTTCACCCTCATGTTTAAGCCATTAGTTTTGACATTTTAAGACCTTCACCCCATTAAGTGGGCAATTTGTATACCTTTCACCACTTGTCAATATTTAGACATTTCGACCCATTTAGCTGTTGATTTTCCTTTTCGAGCGATAGTGAACCTTTAATTTAACAGGAATCGGCCTTCGGACAAGAGATTTTTCTACCGACAAATGTAGACACTTATCTTGAAGCGGGGTCTTGGGGGTGTTTTTGAAAGTTTGACAAAGGTCCAATGAACAAAACTATGGGCATGTGCAGGGTATTTAAAGTGTCCTAAAACATCTACCAATTTATAGGCAGATTATATATATATTATATATATATATATTAATATATATATATATATAGATATATATATATATATATATATATATATATATAATATATTATATATATATATATATATATATATATAATATATATATACATATATATATATAAATATATATATTATATATATATATATAGATATATATATATAAATATATATATATAATATGGTTACAAGAGAGAAAAAGAAACTTCGAAATTTGCCAGAAAATGCGCGTTTATGAACCAAATACCTTTAAAGAAGTTCATTAAGGATATTGTGAGCCTAAAGGACCATACGAGAGAGAGAGAGAGAGAGAGAGAGAGAGAGAGAGAGAGAGAGAGAGAGAGAGAGAGAGAGTTACAAGGAATGACAAAGAATAGATAGTATCCCAGAGCTCTTGCCGTCCATTCCCGGGAGGTAATCGAAGTAAAAGGAGAGATATTGCTTGGTGCCTAATGGCATCCTTCACTCATACAAAGTTTAAAATAATTATACTTAACCTGTTGTAGGTTGTAAATTTATGAACAGCAACTCTAAGGAAGTGAATTTCAGAGTGTACAGAATACTGTCTACTCTCTTCTTGAACTGCTCTACTAAAGAACTGTTTACAACTTCTGAGGGAATTTCGTTCCGGGTAAAACAGATCTCATAATGTGAAAAGTTACAACAATTACTAATGTTGAACCTATTAAATTCTAATTTCCAGCTATGGATGCATGTTGTATCCATATTGAGGGTAAACATGTTGCTATAATCAACGTTGTCAAACCCAAACTCGTCGGCTGCGTATTTCCAACGGAAAGAGATAAAGAACTCTCAAGCGGTCCTCATAGCTCAGTCTTCTAATCGATGGAAAAATCTTTGTAGCCTTAACTTGTACTCCTTCCAGTCGCTCTATATCTTTCCTGAATGCTGGAAACCAGAACTGAACAGCATTCTCCAGGAGATGCCATATGAGAGTGTTGTAAAATGTGAGGACCATTTCCTTATTTCTATAATTGAATTGCCTCTTAATATAGTCCAATCATGTCTGAGCTTTCTTCTCTACTTCAATGCACTGCTTGGAAAACTTTAAGTCACTGCTGATCAGAACGCCTAAATAATTTTCCAAGTCAGTCACATCCAGAAGCATTCCTAATAGCGATTAGCCTGACTTGGGGTTCGTTTGGCTGATATGCATCACCTTGCACTTTTCCAAGATTAGAGGCATCTGCCATGTCTCCGATCATTCACCCAGTTTGGTATGGCTTATTCTGAGTGGCTTAACACCGTTAGTTTTGGTTTGCAGGTTCGTTATCACTCACCAGGTAAAGATCATCGTCTGAATGGGACGAAACTTCTTATAAATCGAAAAAAAAAAAAACGCGAGAGACGTTTTAAATTCACTAAGCCAATTGAGTGAATAGGAGGGAGGAGGGGAGGGGGGAGGAGTAATTTCCAAGAAGACCACCGACGGAGTTGGTAGTATTAAAGGGGGTGACGCCGAAGGACAATGGGGGAGGGGGGGGGGCAAAATTAAGCGTAGGAGAAGGTGATTACAAAGTTGGGGGATTATTAACGAGGGGTGTTGGGGGAAGGAGGGGGCGAGTTCAGCTGGATCCGCGAAAGTGAGAGTAAATTTACGTAAATACACTGATGATACAGACCTTACTACCCAAGTGAGGTGGTCAGGACTAAATTCTAGTAGGAGAATCAGAACTCCCTAAAAAAGGAAAGTTAACAAAAAAGTGGTTGGAGAGAGAGAGCTACATAGAGCTACATAGATACACAGACCACACAGACCTCAAGGTCCTTACTAGGCAGTCTGGCCTTACAAACTATAATATGCATATATGCATATATACACATACACACATACACATACATATATATATATACATATATATACACATACATATACACATACATACATACACACATATATATACAGTATATATATACATACTGTACAGTGCACACACATACATATACATACATTTTTTTTTTTTTTTTTTTTTTTTTTTCCATTCATATCACCCCAGCCCTCTGCAGATAGAGGTCAAGCCTTCCCTTGAAGGCGTTTATTGTGTCGCTCTCCACCACTCTCGCTGGTAGTTTATTCCACTCTGTCGCCACACTGTAGGTGAAGAAACTCTTTGTGACATCTAGGTTTGCCTTTTTGGTTTTTAATTTCATTCCATTTCCGCGAGTTTGATTAGTATTGTTTAATGTGAATAGTGCATTTACATCGACTTTGTCGAAACCTTTTAGTATCTTAAAGCACTCAATAAGCTGACCCCTCAACCTCCTCTTTTTTAATGAGAACAGGTTCAATCGTTTAAGTCTTTCTTCATATGGTTTATTTCTTAATGAGGGTATCATCTTCGTCGCTCTACGCTGTACTGACTCGAGTCTTACAATGTCCTTGATCAGATAAGGTGACCAGAACTGCACACCATATTCAAGGTGGGGCCTCACCATACTTTTGAACAGTGGCACTATTACGTTTTCATGTTTATATGTAAATTTTCGTTTAATAAAGCCCAATGCTATGTTTGCCTTATTTGCAGCTGCTATACATTGGTCGGAAGTTTTTAGGTTTTCAGATATTAGTACCCCTAGGTCTTTTACTACCGTTGCGGTTTTTATTTGTTTACCATTCATTTCGTATTTGTATTTCATATTTCTGCTACCAACCTGCAGCACCTGACATTTATCGAGAGAGAGAGAGAGAGAGAGAGAGAGAGAGAGAGAGAGAGAGAGAGAGAGAGAGAGAAGGGGGGGAAGGGGGTTGGAATGGAAGGGGGGGTTGAGGTACAAGAGGTAATGAAGTGTGAGGGAGATTGAAGTGAGAAGGGGTTGGAAAGGTATGGGGTGGAATGGGAGGGGATTGAAGTAGGAGAGGGGATGAAGTGGGAGGGGAGTTGGTATAGGAAGGAGGTTGAAGTAAGAGAGGGAGATTGAAGTGGGAAGGGAATTTGAAGTGGGAGTGGGGTTGAATAGGGAGAGGGGCTGGAATGGGAGTGGGGTTGAATCGGGAGAGGGGCTGAAGTGGGAGGGGGATAGAAGTGGGAGGGGGGATGGATTGGGAGGAGGTTGAAGGGTGATGTATTAGAGGGGAGTGGTTTGAAGGGGATATATTGGATTGGAGGGGGATGTATTGCTGGAAAGGGAGGTGTATTGGAGAGGGGGATGTATTGCTGGGAAGGGGGGTGTATTGCTGGGAAGGGGGTGTATTGGAGAGTTATGGGATTGAAGGGGGATGTATTGCTGGGAGGGGGGGATGTGTTGGTGGGAGGGGGGGTGTATTGGTGGGAAGGGGGATGTATTGGAGAGTTATGGGATTGAAGGGGGATGTATTGCTGGGAAGGGGGGTGTATTGCTGGGAAGGGGGTGTATTGGAGAGTTATGGGATTGAAGGGGGATGTATTGCTGGGAAGGGGGATGTATTGCTGGGAAGGGGGATGTATTGCTGGGAAGGGGGATGTATTGGAGAGTATGGGATTGAAGGGGATTGCTGGGAAGGGGGATGTATTGCTGGGAAGGGGGATGTATTGCTGGGAAGGGGGATGTATTGGAGAGTTATGGGATTGAAGGGGGATTGCTGGGAAGGGGGGTGTATTGCTGGGAAGGTGGGTGTATTGGAGAGTTATGGGATTGAATGGGGATGTATTGCTGGGAAGGGGGATGTATTGGAGAGTTATGGGATTGGAGGGGGATGTATTGCTGGGAAGGGGGGTGTATTGCTGGGAAGGGGGATGTATTGGAGAGTTATGCGATTGAAGGGGGATGTATTGCTGGGAAGGGTATTGCTGGAAAGGGGGGTGTATTGGAGAGTTATGGGATTAAGGGGGATGTATTGCCGGGAGGGGGGTTGTATTGGAGAGTTATGGGATGGAGGGGGATGTATTGCTGGGGATGGGGGTGTATTGCTGGGAAGGGGGTGTATTGGAGAGTTATGGGATTGAAGGGGCATGTATTGCTGGGAAGGGGGATGTATTGCTGGGAAGGGGGGTGTATTGCTGGGAAGGGGGATGGTATTGGAGAGTTATGGGATTGAAGGGGGATGTATTGCTGGGAAGGGGGGTGTATTGCTGGGAAGGGGGGGTATTGGAGAGTTATGGGATTGAAGGGGGATGTATTGCTGGGAAGGGGGATGTATTGCTGGGAAGGGGGGGTGTATTGCTGGAAGGGGGATGTATTGGAGAGTTATGGGATTGAAGGGGGATGTATTATTGCTGGAAGGGGGAGTATTGCTGGGAAGGGGGATGTATTGGAGAGTTATGGGATTGAAGGGGGATGTATTGCTGGGAAGGGGGGTGTATTGCTGGGAAGGGGGGTGTATTGGAGAGTTATGGGATTGAAGGGGGATGTATTGCTGGGAAGGGGATGTATTGGAGAGTTATGGGATTGGAGGGGGATGTATTGCTGGGGATGGGGGTGTATTGCTGGGAAGGATGTATTGGAGATGGGATTGAAGGGGGATGTATTGGGGAAGGGGGGTGTATTGTGGGAAGGGGGGGTATTGGAGAGTTATGGGATTGAAGGGGGATGTATTGCTGGGAAGGGGGATGTATTGGAGAGTTATGGGATTGGAGGGGGATGTATTGCTGGGAAGGGGGGTGTATTGGAGAGTTATGGGATTGAAGAGGGATGTATTGCTGGGAAGGGGGATGTATTGGAGAGTTATGGGATTGGAGGGGGATGTATTGCTGGGAAGGGGGGGTATTGAGAGTTATGGGATTGGAGGGAAGGGGGGTGTATTGGAGAGTTATGGGATTGAAGAGGGATGTATTGCTGGGAAGGATGTATGGAGAGTTATGGGATTGGAGGGGATGTATTGCTGGGAAGGGGGGTGTATTGGAGAGTTATGGGATTGGAGGGGGATGTATTGCTGGGAAGGGGGGTGTATTGGAGAGTTATGGGATTGAAGGGGGATGTATTGCTGGGAAGGGGGTTGTATTGGAGAGTTATGGGATTGGAGGGGGATGTATTGCTGCGAAGGGGATGTATTGGAAAGTTATGGGATTGGAGGGGGATGTATTGGAGAGTTATGGGATTGGAGGGATGTATTGCTGGGAAGGGGGTGTATGGGAGAGTTATGGGATGGGAGGGGGATGTATTGCTGGGAAGGGGGATGTATTGGAGAGTTATGGGATTGAGGGGGATGTATTGCTGGGAAGGGGGATGTATTGGAGATGTTATGGGATTGGAGGGGGATGTATTGGAGAGTTATGGGGGATGGAGGGGGATGTATTGCTGGGAAGGGGGGGTGTATTGGAGAGTTATGTTATGGATTGAAGGGGGATGTATTGCTGGGAAAGGGGGATGTATTGGAGAGTTATGGGATTGGAGGGGGATGTATTGGAGAGTTATGGGATTGGAGGGGGATGTATTGCTGGGAAGGGGGGTGTATTGGAGAGTTATGGGATTGAAGAGGGATGTATTGCTGGGAAGGGGGATGTATTGGAAAGTTATGGGATTGGAGGGGGATGTATTGCTGGGAAGGGGGGTGTATTGGAGAGTTATGGGATTGAAAGGGGATGTATTGCTGGGAAGGGGGATGTATTGGAGAGTTATGGGATTGGAGGGGGATGTATTGCTGGGAAAGGGGATGTATTGGAGAGTTATGGGATTGGAGGGGGATGTATTGCTGGGAAGGGGGGTGTATTGGAGAGTTATGGGATTGAAGGGGGATGTAATGGAGGGAAGGAATAACTGTATCTTATCCGAGATTTTTTTTTAGACCCCCTCCCCATTAGTTTGTGTCATTAGTTTGCCGATGTTAAGACGTTTCAACCGATTACTTCAATTGATATTCGCCTCATTCAGGCGTTAATTATATTCCTGGCAAGTGATAAGAAGTCTGCATTGTATGAGAAACCGGTGTACGGAAATGTTCTTCTCTGTGATCATTCGACATGGTAAAGCATTCGCAACCCCTCTACACTGGCTCCTGATCATGATTTTATTTCGATGTATTTTTACTAAATTTTACTGTCATAAGTTAGGTTAGTTAATACAAGCAGATTAAGTAAAAAATACATCAAAATATAATCGTGATTTGGCGCGAATGTCAAGACAGTGGCTGCGGCCACAGCCTACCCGGGAAAAATTGTTTTTAAGTAAAATCCTATTCGTAACGCATCAATTGGTTTATATTCATATCGGTATTTTCAGCATTAGGACTATTTTAACCCGTGGTATGTTAAGCTCGGTAATGATAGGTTAGGTTAAGGGAGTAGGAGTCATTAGTATGTTTATATATATATGATGATTATTGTTTTAGTTTCCTCCTTAGACCTCCATCAAGTTAAATATATTATCCTCAAGACCCCCCTTCGAGATTAGTTTGTATTATTTTTAAATGTCCTGACCGAAAGCCGGTTCCTTAAAAATTACAGGCTGGCTAACACTCGCCAGGGAAAAAATTGACATCTAAATGGCACGAAAGGTCATATTATTGATAATGAAATGGGATTAAAGGTCTTATAATCGACAAACGAATGAGGCAAACGTATTAAAATTTCAAAACTAGTGGGGCTAACCACGAGGGAGAAGGGAGTCCAGAAAATGCAACTACCTCCCCCTTAACCCTCGTCTAGCGGGGGGTTTTGGGCTATTTTGGGCATATTCAGGCCCTCCTGAATGATCAATCAAGTATCTGCATGAAAATAAATTTATTCAGCAAAAATATAGGCGCTACAAGCTTCAAAATGAGACCAGAGCGAGCTACGTAGCACTCGTCGTTTTGATGCAGTGGTACCACCAACATGGGAGTTTAGCGTATAGCGGCATATTTTTTCCAGCTACACTCACTACTGGCTACACTGCCGGCCTCTCGAGAACAGAGGGAGCGTGAGTCAGTGGGCGGCGGTAAGCCCTGGGTGTCGGCCGTGTGGCCTGCTGCGCTCCCGGCCATTTGCACTCGATTTTAACCCTTTAAAAGTCTTAATAATGCTCCTAACTTGCTGCTTTTTAGATACAGACTTAAGTCGGGCCCGCTCTTTAAGTGTTAAAGTGGTTAGGTTAACTAAATAGGCTGAAATATCGCAGCAATGGTGTTCTGACCTAGGTCCAAAGGGAACAATCACAAAATGTTTAGTCATACCGGCTTCCGGGCGGGACATTAATTTATCTACCAAAACATATACAAATTTGGGTTGGAGGAGGGTGTTGGAGGCGTGTTTTTATGGTTATAGGGAGCATGGGGAGATATTTCTAAGCATGAAGGAGGTATAGTGAGAGAACTCCTTCTAACATAATACTTACACACATACAGTCTCAGTCTCTCTCTCTCTCTCGCAACCACACGAAAACACACACTATGCACACACACCACTGTACGAAAAACTAGTCCCCTGAGACCAAGGTAAATAACACACACACACACACACACACTTCATACACACACTCACACTCTCACTCACAAATACACGCAGACACACACACACTCACTCACAAACACACACTGACTCACAAACACACATACTCACCCACAAACAAACACATTCATACACACTCACCCACCAACACACACTCACTCACAAACACGCACACTTACTAACAAACACACACACTCACAAACACATACTAACACACAAACACACACACACTCACTCACAAACACACACACACTCATTCATAAACACACACTCACTCACAAACGCACACACAGTCACCCACAAACTACTCCTGTAGGTCCTGTAGGTAGTAGTTGCAGGCAGTGTTTTCTGCCCGTGGTCACGCTGATGCGCCACCACTAGTACATTCCATCTGCCCGTCTCTGCGCCAGCTGGTCCATGATGTTGTTGCTAGCGGCGCAGAGGTGGTAGTCGGGAAGTTGGGGTTGATCAGGTAGTGTCCAGAGAAATTTGTCCAGTTGATTTTTAAATTTCTCGAGACTTGGTTCAGTTGAGTCATGCAGATATCTGGGTAGGGCGTTAAAGAGAAGAGGTCCTTGTGTCGCAAAGGTGTTCTCTTTGAGCGTTTTTACTCTGGTGGCTGCCCTTGGGTGTACCCGCTGTATGTGGCAGAGAAGGCCCAGTCGTTGATGGATGTGAAATCCTATATTAAGGTTGTTAGTTGTGATGCCAATCAATATTTTGTAGACATAATTATAAGATGGCATATCTGTTCCTGCGTCTTTCTAATGAGAAAAGCTTGAGAGTTTCTAACCTTCCCCAGTAGTCTAGGTGTTGGACAGCAGAGATTTTATTGGTGAATGAGCGTTGAACTGCTTCGAGTAATTGCTTCTGTGACGTCTACCAGCGTTGGCAGAATCGCCTCTCGTTAGCCACTAGCGCTCGCCAGGGACATCGAAATGGGCTACAGTTATCAGAGAATGTTGTTCTTTCTTTCCTAGTAATCGCATTGTCACAGACAGTCCAGTGGTGGTCTTTGTTTTCGTCTGTGACAACGGGTTATATTTTATATCAACAGTAGTGATAATAGTACCAGCGTGTGAATGAGAAAGACTTTCAGAGCGAGGAGGTAGTAAGTGTCTGTATGTACGGGTGCATTCCTGCCTCTCGCTCGCCATTGGACGGCGTGTCTTGCTGTGTCATATGATGCCTGCTGTCTTGTGACGTCTCGGCCCGTGATTGGCCGACCATCGCGCCTTTGCGGTCTCCTGTGTAACTTACCTCCTCCATGAGGGTCCCCAGGAGCTGTCCTCGTCAGGACAGGCTTGGCGCACGTGCTTCTAACATCCCTTTGCATACTCTCTCCCGATCACCACCTTTATCACTGTTTCTCTCACTCGATTCTCTCTTTCCATACTCTAACCTTTATTAACTGCACAACACTCCCCTTGGGTTCTGCATACGGTTTTCATAGCCGGCCCATTGTATTGCATGCGCCGTCCTCAGAGATATTTACATGTACTTAGAATATGTTTGAGGGTTCTTAGTTAGTATAGGTTAAGAACTTTGTGTGTCTCCATTATTGATTTAGTGTTTCTGCTCTTTTATTTAATGCTAGACTGGGATAAGGTAACTGTAGTCGTTGTCTCCGATGTGTGTACGGTTTGCTTATACCTACACGACTTCGACCGGTCCTGTGGTAGCCTGGGTTGTCTTTTCGGTTGCGTCCTTTGCGAGTGCAGCATTGTGTTGACTGAGGGTTTTGGCCTGTACCAGTTCCACACTTTTCTGCCTCTTTGCTTGTCTTTAGAGGGTCGCCAGGATAGAACCAGATACTTGTGATCTGGATCTATCGAGAGAGCCCCCTAGTCATTTCACGTAACTTAAAGGATGCAGTCTTAAGGACATCGCTAGGCTACGAGCCTGTGTTGCTCAACCCCAGTTCCTTACCTAGAGTATCCCAGCTAGACATTATTAATCGAGTAGACACTTGTTAGTATTTAATATAAGCTCTTTGATATGTGCGCATTATTATTCACAGCATTTATTAGTCTAGGTTGTTGCTGAGCCGCACAACCATAGCAGACTGTTTCGTTGATGAGGAAGTACTTCTTTTAGTGTCGAGCATTGCTACCGTTGCGCATTTATAGTATTCTCGTGTCAGTTAACATTATATGTCCTATCTTGTAGTGTATTCGATTTACACGTGTGGTGTCCTGCCTCCTGCCTTTATATAGTTCTAAATCAGTACGAGCATCTTATGGGCATCAGACTTTCTTCAGAAGTTTCCAGGTCTATGCTGTAGGACTATACTTTACTTTCTTTCAGATAGGAGTGAAGAGTTTATTGTTGTTTAGAGTAACTATATTGAAGCATCTTTTTATTGTATTAAATCTTGCAGTGATTTAATTGATCTTTCCATAGATTACTTTTTATGCATTTTAACGTAACTTGCATCTTGTTTGTTATCAGGCTATACCAGTGCAGGTTAGCCTGAAGTAGAATACATTTATGCCCAGTTAAGGATACCCCGCTATCGCAGATTAACCCTGGAGGGTATAGGTGTTTTGTTCGCCGGCATATAAGTTCGAGGGTTTGGATCTAGCGTACCGTTGTTGCATAGTGCCCTATTACTAGTCCAATCATTGAGTGCCCTTGTTTTATTCGTAGTCCCGGTCATAACACTTCTCTCCCACCTTCCATGGGCTCCATAGCTGACTGCAATATTCCAAAAGTGGAATGACCAGTGACTTGTAGAGCGTCAGGATGGGGATCGTGTCACGTGTTCGGAAGGTTCGTAGGATCCATCCAGCTTGGTTGCGAGCTCTCTTTGCCACATTGGTTATATGCATTCCAAATGTACCATCTCGGCTGAGTGTAATACTGAGATCTTTTACATGATCATTTGTATCAATGCAAGATCCGTCATCTGCTGTGTATGTGTGGATATTCATATTTCGGTCTGCACTGTAGTTCATGTGTTCAAATTTGTTATTATTAAAGGACATGTTGTTTTGCTCTGCCCATGAGTAAATTGTAGTGAGATCTGCCGAAGTAAATCGGCATCTGTTGTAGAAGACACTTCCCTTTGTACACGAGTGTCGTCATCAAAGGAGCCGACAGATGAATGCATGACATGTTTATTTATATCTGATATGTGCAGCAAGAAAAGTACAGGCTCAAGAACTGACCCTTGTGGCACCCCACTAGTGACGATGGATGGCTTGGACACTGCACCACCAACCGCTACGGCTTGTTCCCTGTCAGTGAGGAAACAGTGCAGCCACACCCCAAGTTTTCCCGAGATTCCTGAGTCTTGTATCTTGTGGAGGGGTATTCCATGTTCTACCTTGTCAAATGCTTTTGCAAAATCAAGGTAGACCACGTCGATAGCATTTTTATTATCTAGCCCTTCTATATTTTATTCATGGTGAGCTAACAGTTGCGAGAGGCACGAGTGGCGCTCCCGAAACCCATGCTGGTCCTTGTTTATTATGTTGTTTTCTTCAAGGTATATGGACATATTTTTAACTATTAGCTTCTCGAGGATTTTGATGACATGTGAGGTTAAAGCAATAGGCCTAAAATATTTAGCTTCACCCCTCGAACCCCCTTTGAGGACTAGTGTAATTTTAGCACATTTTAATTGTTGTGGTATATATCCAGAATCGAGAGAGTTTCTATAACAAATCTGTAGAGGAGCACTAAGCTCTGCTGCGCAATTCTTGAGAAGTGCGGCCCGGGAATTGATCCGGGCCTGCTGCTTCATTGATACCAATTTGCTTTATAGCATTTTCTATATAATTTGTGGTAAATTTAATGTCCGTTAGATTTGGCATGGATACTTTGTGGAAGAAGTCGGTCGGTGAGTCAATTATTTTATAATTATCACCTCGAGGGTGGCTAAAGACGCCCTCGTACTGTAGTCATAGTATTATCTAAAATCACCTCAGGTTCGTTCATGGTTTGGCCGTTCGCATCTGTCAGTGGAACAACACCTACCCTTACATTTGATTTGTTTGCAGCATACTTATAAAAGTATGTTGGGTTAGTTTTAATGCAGGACACAGCTTGAAATTGTTTTCTGCGATTTTCTATTTTTACTGAAGTCTTGAGTTTTTCTTCAATAGAGGTAATGTAGGCTTCAATTCGTTGTTTATTTAGTATGCTGGAACTACGCATCAGCTTCTTTCGTAGGTTCGTTCGCTTGCGCATCAGTATCCTACGATCACGTGGTATATTTTTGTGTGGTAACGAATTTCTAAGTGGTACATATTTTTCAGAAATTTTGAGGCATATTTTCAGTAGTTTGTTATATTGGGCCTCGGGACCAGATTTCTTAAACTGTATGGCCCCATCCACTTCACTAAGTTCTCTGTTAAGGTTTTCCCAGCATATAGATTAACTGAGAAGGTTGAGTTGATTGAAGTTCACAGCCATGGGCTCTGCAGGGCTGGGAGTTCAATGCTGTGTGTTGGTAACTATGTTTGTCGTCATTGTACTAATATTGTGGTCCGACAGGTTGGTTTTGTCTACTGTGAGGTTGTGGATCAGCTCATCGTTGTTGGTCAATACAATATTAGTAGAGTCATTTTCAGAGCTTCCGTGACCGTGTTTAGGAAACCAAAGTTTCTCAGTGAATTTAACAAGGGCAACTGATGCTAAAAGAAATAAGCCCCCATACACCTCACCAAAATGACGGGAAAGTTGTTATTTTAGACGTTTTTCAAAATGGCCGCCGCCGTCATCTTAAAAAATTGATAAAGTTCTATTTCTTGAAGTGAATAGCCAAAAATTACAATTTTGGTGTCTATTCCCACTCATTTTGGTGTCAGAAAAGCAATGGGATGGCATAATTAAAAAATAATTAATAACTAATTACCAAATAATTAAGAAAATAAGAAAATAATTAAGAATATCAATGGGATGGCATAATTCATGATTTAGAGTCCCATTAACCTCAACATCTAAGACAAATATGATGTTGTTAAATCCACTGAGAAACTTTGGTATCCTAAACACGGTCACGGATCCTCTGAAACTTACTCAAATAATATAATATATAATTTAAAATGTAAACCAAGAATGTTGACTGATCAATTCCTTCTTTTTCAGGTTTGTTGCATCGAATTTGGCGTGAAGAATCATAAGCATGGAACGTGAGGAGTTAGTGATGTGCCTGACCCAGGACCTGGATTAAAATGCATATTATGTCAACATTCCTGTATAGCTGATGATAGTACGGACAAGACATCTGATACAAAGTGGGAGAATCTAAGGAGCAAGTGTTTTCGGTGGAAGGAACTTGATAAATTTCAGCATGCCTATGCAGCAGTGGAGTGGGACAAGGGGCCTAAAGGACTGTACATGCATAGTAAATGTTACACCCAGATCAGTAGTAATCGCTATATTCAGCAAGCACAGAATCGTAAACGGAAATCTGAACAGGAAGAAGTTCAAGCATCAACTTCAAGTCAACAACTCCCAGGAAATGTGCCTAAAAAGCTTCGTTCTAGTACTGGAGTGGTTCATGATAAGAATCTCTGTGTGTGGTGTATGAAATGACCACAAAAAAGCAGTAATCCTGGCAAGTCCAAACTTTTGCTGCTGTCAACAGTAGACGCATGGAACCGGTTCAAGTTGCATACAGTTTGTCTGTCAGATGAGCCTATAAGAGAAAGATTGAATACCCTACTTGCATCTATCCCAGACAGTCGAACGGCGTTTGGATTGGAAATTCGTTATCATCGTGAATGTTGGCGCAATTATGTCAGCAACCCTCTGAAGGAGTCTTTTCCTGATGAAAAAACAGAGCATCTGCAACATGTTAATCTTCGAGAGGCCCAAAATATCTTCTTTCATCATGTCCGTCAAGTTATCTTTGAAGATCATGAAATCCGTACACTGCAAGGTCTTGTAAAGGATTACAAAGGCATTACTTCAAATTATGGTTACTATTCCACAGCAAAGTCCAGTTTCGTGAAGGAAATTCTGATCAAGGAATTTGGAGATGATATAGCATTTCATGAACGAGGTCAGAAGAATGAGAGTGAACTGGTATATGATGCAAGAGCTGCAGGTTCATATCTTGAGGCTGCAATATCCTCTCTAGGTGTAAGTGACGATCAGCTGGTGAAGAATGTAGCTGGGCGACTCAGAGATCAGATCATCAAAACAAAAACTGTTCCTTGGTCTCCATACATACATGAGCTAGAAGAATATGAAGACCTGAATGATCTGCTATTGAAGCTCATCACTTGGTTAAAGCACCCCACAAAGTCTGAAGTCGATGACAAGCCCCAAGTCAGATCAATTGCATTTATTTTGACCAGCTACATCACTGGAAGACTAGAAAGTCTTCCCCATATCCAAGCATCCAAGCACAATTCATGGAGAGTGGCATGTTTGCACAGTCAATGACCGGTAAACCCTACTCATGTGTTGCCCTTGACATATGGATAGAGTCAACGATGAATAAAGGATCCAAGCTTAAGTGTGGATGGTTGGCTATTCTAAAGAATGAGAAGCAACTCCTGTCAAACACGCGGAATGTTAACAACGTCAACCGGATAAGAGGCTGTGTTCATCGTCACGCAAATCACAAGAGACGAGGTTCAAGAAAGCATGCAGATTGTGCCCCAAGTAAGATGAAGATAGATGAACAATCTGTGCAGGATATCAGTGCATGTCTCACCGAGTTCCATTGTGATCCATTTGACCAATCAGATCTGACACTAAGATCCCTACAATCTGGAATTCAAGCCTCTCCAGCTCTCTTTGCTGATCTGAAGTCTGCAAAGGCCGATGGAGAAAGAAAAGTGGAGGAATTTGTAAATGAAAGAGTCTATTCCAAAACAAAGTCCCTCAATGCTCGAATACCACGTAGTAAAAGAGGCAATTTTGCAACTCAAGAAATCGAGAAGACAGCAAGTGAAAACCTGAAACAGACAACTGAAGAAATGGAGAGTAAGGCATTTACCTCGGTCATCAAACTTGTTGAGGCAAGTGACGGCTTAAAGATGGAAGACTTAATGCAGCATCGAGTAACAGATGAGTGCCTTTCAATTTTCAATGCAAATGGTACTATGCGCAAAACGCAGAAGAGTAAGCTACAGGAAAAACTGAAAATGACATCCATACCGTACCCTGATATTTACACATCAATAGTAGACATGGGACTAATCTGGCGTCTAACAACGCCTACTACTGAAGACAGAGAAAAAGCAGATGGAACCAAGTTAACGTGGGGAGACTATGGTGAGAAACTTGTGAACTTTGTCCTGAATAGACATTCGAATGCAGAATGTGTTATCTTGGTTAATGACTCGTACGAGCAAGACTTCTCCATCAAAGATAGTGAACGACAACACCGTCAAAAAAATCAGTCCATTTGCAATGTGTTTATGAAGTCAGAGGACAAATTTTCTTCTAATAGATACTTTCATGCTCTTCTTGGTAAGCCAGAGAATAAAGTTCGCCTTCAAGCATTTATCAAGGCTGCTTTCAAAAGAAAGGCATCTACAACCACTATTCAGCTCATACACTGTGTTGTTGGCAAACCAGCAAGGAATCTCACCACAGATGAAGTTTTGCAGAATCTCACATAATAATAATAATAATAATAATAATAAACGGTTTATTAAAGAATGGCAGCCTCATGAGCTGAAAATACACATTTTACAATTTAGTGGATGAACATGAGATGTACAGATATGAGGATGGTAAGCTCAGTTTACAAACAAAATAAATAAATACAATAATGATGCATGTGCAGAATACAAAATAATTATCATAAAATAACCATGAGAGTAAGTGATATACAGTACATATACACATTTATTTACTTACTCATATACAGAACATACGTATATACACGTACGTGCGCACATACATATACATACATATATAGGAACATAAGAACATGCAGTACGTATGCACACAAACATACATACATACAGAAACTGTTTTGGTATGGTCAGGGTAAAGAGGGTGTAGCAATTCAAGTCCGTATATGGTCCGTATGGTCAGGTACAGCCTACTACAATGGGAGGTTAATCCTCGGTAGTGTAGGTGTGTGTGTGTGTGTTTGTGTGTGTGCAGAAGCAGACACAGCTCTGTTCACTCTTTATGGTAAGCTGCGGTCAGAAGGGTATACAGAAGCAGTTGTCATAGACACTGAAGATACTGATAACTACGTTCAGGCAGCCTATGTGGCTCGGCAAATATCAGGACTCTGGTGCTTGAAGCGCAAATCTCAGCTGATAAATGCTCAGTGTTTGTGTAGTGAGGCAATGGCAGAGTCTTTGATCCCACTTTATGTTCTTACCGGATGCGACCATAACTCCGGCTTTTATGGAATAGGCAAGAAAACTATTGTTGACCGTGTAGAAAAATCATCAGAAGCTCGCAACCTCCTTAAAAGTTGTGGCACAATCATCCCAGTCACACAGGAAATCATCAATGACTTACAGAAATTTGTTATCCGGTACATCTATTGTGACACCAAACACAAGACCCTAGCAGAGGTGAGAGCAGCAAAGTGGTCAGTACTCAAGAAAAAGAAGATCATCAGACTGGTACCTGATTCTGACAGTCTACGACCACACTTAGAGTGCACCAATTACCTCACATATCTGCAGAAGAATTTCCAGCTTCAGAATCATCCATCACCAATTGGCCATGGATGGCACCTTGTAAATGGCTTATGCCTCCCAGTACGCTATACCCAACCTGCACTTCCATCATTCCTGGATCTTCTAAAAACTCCAAGTCATCCACAAATGGAGAGCAGCGATGATGACAGCGGAAGTGATTCTGACAGTTGTGCATCATATTTGTCCTGCAGTGATAGTGCATCTTAATGCAGTAGGTCTCATGTTTTATTAATTTAGGATACCAAAGTTTCTCAGTGGATTTAACATCATATTTGTCTTAGATGTTGAGGTTAATGGGACTCTAAATCATGAATTATGCCATCCCATTGATTTTCTTAATTATTTTCTTATTTACTTAATTATTTATTAATTATTTTTTAATTGTGCCATGCCATTGATCTTCTGACACCCAAATTAGTGGGAATAGACACCAAAATTGTAATTTTTGGCCATTCACTTCAAGAAATAGAACTTTATCCATTTTTTAAGATGACGGCGGCGGCCATTTTGTAAAACGTCTAAAATAACAACTTTCCCGTCATTTTGGTGAGGTGTATGGGGGCTTATTTTTTTTAGTATCAGTTGCCCTTGTTAAATTCACTGAGAAACTTTGGTATCCTAAACACGGTCACGGAAGCTCTGAAAATGACTACTATATCCAGTATATTATTCCCTCTTGTGGATATATTGACGAGTTGATTGAGAAAAAACTCTCTTGAACATAAACATAAGAACATAAGAAAATGGGAGTCTGCAGAAAGCCGATTGGTCTAAGCAAGGCAGATCCCTTTCCCACACAACCCCAATTACAAAGCCCAATTATAGGCTCAACACTCTAATACCCTGAGGATCATCTTACCAAAACGGTTAGAGATTAACGCAGGATTACGGGGGTCTGCAGAGCGCTGATTGGCCCAACCCGGCTGATCCCCCTTCACACCCAACCATATGCTTATCCAATTTTATCTTAAAGCTCCCTACCGTTTTTAATCCCACTATAGCACTTGGTAGTCCATTCCACCCATCTATAACTCTGTTACCAAACCAATATTTACCTATATCTTTTCTGAAACGAAATTTATCTAATTTGAAACCATTGGTACGAGTTCTTTCGCTATCACTGAGCTTTAGTACATTTGTCATGTCCCCTTTGTTAATCCCACTAACCCACTTGAACACCTCTATCATATCCCCTCTAACTCTGCGTCTCTCTAACGAATGTAAACCTAATTTCTTCAACCTTTCTTCATACGGAAGATTTCTAATATTATGGATCATTTTTGTCATTCTACGCTGTACTCTCTCCAATGAATCTATGTCCATTCTGTAATAAGGACACCAAAATTGGACAGCATAATCCATATGGGGTCTCACTAATGACAAGTAAAGTTTTAAGATAACATCAGCACTTCTGTTACTCACACTCCTAGAGATGAACCCGAGAATCCTGTTTGCCTTATTACGAACGCTTATACACTGTTTTCTAGGCTTCAAATCATTGCTAACAAACACACTTAGATCTTTCTCGCAGTCTGAATTTTCTAATTCTAAATTAGCTAGTTTATATTTAACATTTGTTTGCATCTTCCCTATCTTTAATACCTTGCATTTGTCAATGTTAAACTTCATCTGCCAATTTACTGACCATTCATGTAAGGTATCTAGATCCCTTTGGAGGCACTCTATATCGCTATCTGAATCAATTGATCTCCCCATTTTAGTATCGTCTGCGAATTTACTTATCTTACTAGTTATACCTAAATCTAGGTCATTTATGTATATAAGAAACAACAGGGGACCTAATACCGATCCCTGGGGGACACCACTTTTGACTGCTCCCCACTCTGACTTGGTACCATTTATGCTGACTCTCTGTTTCCTACCAATTAGCCATGACCTAATCCATCCCAACAACGACCCTCCTATTCCATGTGCCTCAACCTTTCTCATCAATCTCTCATGAGGGACTCTGTCGAATGCTTTACTGAAATCTAAATATATAATATCATATGACTTGTCACTATCTACTGCATCATATACCTCTGAGAAAAAGCTAAGCAAATTAGTAAGGCAAGAACGTCCCTGAGTGAATCCATGCTGAGAAGAATTTATTAAGTTAAATTTTACTAAGTGGCTTCTAATTTTCCTAGCAATGATAGACTCTAGCAACTTTCCTATGATTGATGTGAGACTAATGGGACGGTAATTGGATGCTATCGATTTATCACCTTTTTTGAAGATCGGAACTACATTTGCAAGCTTCCAAGCTTCTGGAACTAAACCTGTTTCTAATGACTTGTTAAATAAAAATGATAATGGGCTACTTAACTCATCTCTGCATTCTGTTAATACTCTAGCATATACCTCGTCAGGACCAGGCGATTTTTGAGGTTTCAGTCTGTCAATTTCCTTAAGCACATCATTTCTACTTATACTAACTGTACTTAACATAAAGTTAAGTTAAAGTTGAAAGACGTATAAGTGCTTCTGCTTGAGCTCGCATGTCCGCTGCTCCTCCATAGACGCTTTCTCACCAACAAACTACTCCCCCACAAACACACACTCACTCACAAATACATAAACACACTCACCTACAAACACACACACACACACTCACTCACCCACAAACACACTCACTCACAAACACACACACACACACACACGCTCACAAACACCCACTCACCCACACACACTTTCCCACAAACACACACACACTCACAAACACACACACCCCTGTACAGAGAACTAGCCCCCGGAGACCATACTATAAATGAACACTAATTTTCCTAACGCCTGGAGATAAAGAGGTACTCCCGAGCCACTTGTCCACACTCTCTCTCTCTCTCTCTCTCTCTCTCTCTCTCTCTCTCTCTCTCTCTCTCTCTCTCTCTCTCTCTCTCACAGTGTTCCATAACCAACAACAAATGTATAGAGCCTTAGCAGATTAGGAAGGATCTCTACAGTCCATTCATTACGAATACACCAAAAATCGTGACCACTAACCTGAATAACTCATAAACGATTAGAGCTAACATGTCTACCAGTTGGGAAGAGTCAGCCAGGTAGGAGGTATGGAGATTCACAGCCCATTTGCTCCAGCCCATTTTGAGCTACAGAGGTTAAGGGGGTCACCTTGTTTTTTTTCTCTACTTTTCCCTTTTTCTCTGGCTTGTCTCCATTCGGCCCCATTCAGCCTATTGTTTAAAGACGTTTATCCACATCCAGGTGTCGATTTCTTCCTGGCGAGCGATAGCGAGCCAGCATTGTATATGGCTATAGAAAAATGTAAACATTTAGCCTGCTGTCAATTTTTTTGTTTTTAAATGTGCTGGCTCGCTATCGCTCGTCAGGAATGAACGTGGGGATAAACGTCTTAAAACAGTAGGCTGAATTGGACCGAATGGATACAACCTAGAGAGAGAGGGAGAGAGAAAAATATACAAGGCGAGCCCCCTTAAGAGTGAGTATTTCTGGCCTACCTATAATGAATGGACTCTGGTAATTAAAGGGCAGTAAACTTAAGGGGGGTCACCTGCTTTTTTCTCTTTCTCTCATTTTCTCTCTTTCTCTGGCTTGTATCCATTCGGCCCCATTCAGCCAACTGTTTTAAGACGTTTATCCCCATCCAGGTGTCGATTTCTTCCTGGCGAGCAATAGCGAGCCAGCATTGTATGGAGAATTCCGGCTTCGCCGGAGAAATGTTTCTATCGAAGAATGTACAAATTTAGCTTGCTGCCAAACAAAGATATACAGTATAAATGCTGGCTCGCTACCGCTCGCCAGGAAAATATTGACACATGGATGGGGGTAAACGTCTTAAAACAGTAGGCTGAATGGGGCCGAATGGATACAAGCCAAAGAGAGATGGAGATAAAGAGAACAAAAGCGAGGTGGGTTCCCTTAATTTACCCTTTTCGCTTTCAGACCTATTCATAACAAGCGCGTTCACACATGGTTGAGTCACGTGATATATGGCTTGACATGAGGCGTCTTAGTACATATCGAGGCTATTATACAGCTTACATGTGCTCAACAAAGGCATCCAAGATCAACAAGTAGAAACGTTAAAGATTATAAGGGGATATATATTTTTATTATTTTATTTATTTATATATATTTTTTTGTAATTTCCTCCCTAGACCTCCATCAAGCTTATAAAGAAAATTATAATAATAAATTACCCCTAAGGCACGCCTTCGACATAAATTTGTAAATTTTTCGGTAGAAAAATGCCCTGGCTGAAGACGGGCTCTTTTACTGCGGGCTCAATATCTCTCGTCAGGAAAAAAAATCGACACCTAAATAGCACGAAAGTTCTTAACATTGACAAACAAATGGGGTGAACGGTCTTAAAATAGCCAATTTAATGGGGTGAACAATGGGGTGATGCATCTAAAAAATGATGGGGCTAGCATGAGGGAGAAGGGTGTCCAGAAAAAATATATATATAAATAAACCCGGAATTATTGTGTCCGAACCCTCCATATATGATTCTGGTGTACAGTTGTGTCCGAACCCTCCATATATGATTCTGGTGTACAGTTGTGTCCGAACCCTCCAATTATGATTCTGGTGTACAGTTGGTGTCCTATATGACTTTGTGTCCGAACCCTCCATATATGATTCTGGTGTACAGTTGTGTCCGAACCCTCCATATATGATTCTGGTGTACAGTTGTGTCCGAACCCTCCATATATGATTCTGGTGTACAGTTGTGTCCGAACCCTCCATATATGATTCTGGTGTACAGTTGTGTCCGAACCCTCCATATATGATTCTGGTGTACAGTTGTGTCCGAACCCTCCATATATGATTATGGTGTACAGTTGTGTCCGAACCCTCCATATATGATTCTGGTGTACAGCTGTGTCCGAACCCTCCATATATGATTCTGGTGTACAGTTGTGTCCGAACCCTCCATATATGATTCTGGTGTACAGTTGTGTCCGAACCCTCCATATATGATTATGGTGTACAGTTGTGTCCGAACCCTCCATATATGATTCTGGTGTACAGTTGCCCACAAAAGTTCTGTTCCTCTCTGTGATCTTATACATCAAATATAATGCGCATGATTGCCAGACGGGATGGTCCCCGAAGGGATGACCGTGTATAAATCGCCCCCATGCACCTCTGTTCCCAGTAATGTTTATATGCGGTGGTTAACTCATCTGATAAGTCAACTGATAATTAAAAGAAACCACACTCGCAATTAATTCATACTCTTTTACTTTCATACATAAGACCACGGCGAGGAACAGAAGTTATGTGGGCAATTGTACATTCTTCTATAGGAATAACAGTGTCCGAACCCTCCATATAGGATTCTGGTATACATTCTTCTATAGGAATAACAGTGTCCGAACCCTCCATATAGGATTCTGGTATACATTCTTCTATAGGAATAACAGTGTCCGAACCCTCCATATAGGATTCTGGTATACATTCTTCTATAAGTATTTCGAGTCACTTTCCTCTTCTAAACTTCGCCAATAAACTTAACAACATTTGCGTTACTTTAGGTTAGGGTAGGAGTTAATGGGAGACATTTATTTTATTATGTATATTATTTTTGTATATGTATATATTTATATATTTATACATTTTGTCCTCCCTACACCTCCATTAAGCGTAACAAATACCAAGACCCTGCTTCGAGGTAAATTTGTGCATAAGTCGGTAAAAACAAATTTCCCTTAAAATGCAGGTTTGCTTTTGCTCGCCAGGAAATAGTCGACATTTAAAAGGCACGAAAGGTTTTCAAATCGCCAAACTAATGGGGCGAATGTCTTAATATTTCAAAACTAATTGGGTTAAATATGAGGGAGAAGGGGGTTCAGAATACACCCCCTTAAGATAGGTTAGGCTTGAAGCTTAGGATAAGTTATATTAAGTTTTAAGGTTAGACTAGATAAGTTAAGCCGGCGTTACACGAATAAGTTTATCGGCTACATGTACAGTATAGGAGCCTTGAATCAACTACAAGTTATCATCTTACTTTAATTGATTTAGCTATTTATTCATATTTTAAATTGGACTGTACACGACTAGGAGCTCTAAGATGGAAAATGCAGTCAAAATAAAAGAGAAAGTTGTCAGATAGTAGACTCGATTATAGTTGCTTTTTGACTCGGATAATGTGGATCCGATACCTCCGCCGCTAAACTGCTCGTGTGACGTACACTTCAAGTTAAGATAGTTTTATTAGATTATGATAGGTTAAGGTAGGTAATGTTAACTTAGGCTGGGTTAGGTGTTGTAAGATAGGTTAAGGTAGGTTATGTTAAACTAAAATAGGTTTTGTTAAATTTGGCTAGGTTAGGTTTTGTAAGATAGGTTAATTGGGTTATGACAGTTTTGTTTTTCAATGTGGATGAGGGAGACAAAAGGCAGAACTGCCTGTAACGAGTGCCTGTCCCAGAGTTGAAGGAATGACAGGGCCAAAATCAAGGAATGTTCGAGCCAAAATGATTACTGTGAGCTATGTTAAATTAGGCTAGGTAATGTTAAACTAGGCTAGTTTAGGTTTTGTAAGATATATTAAATAGGTTATGATAGGTTAAGGTAGGGTATGTAAAATTAGCCTTGGTTAATATTGTATATATGTATGTGTGTATGTATATACTCGGGCACATACCCCATAACTGGGGGTGGCCGACTCGAGACAGAGTCCAAACACAAAACTACATTTAAAGCTCCGTTTCTTAGGGTCCGGGACCACTTTCCCTTGCCCTTACTCTGTTTCGTTTAGTAGGTGAATTTTTCTCCAAGGGGAGGAGGATTCCTACCCCACCTAGGTTTTGTAAGATAGGTTAATTAGCTTATGATAGGTTAAGGTAGGTTGTGCTAAATTAGGCTAGCTTAGGTTAGATTTGGTTACGTAGTATTAGATTCTAGTGGTGGGCTGACTCTTTGTCAGAGTGAGGGTTTACGTAGGGATGCGGTGGCCCCAATGGCCGCCACTATCTGGTGCAGATAACCTCCTTTGTGGTGGAGGGGAAAGAACTTCCACCCCCATTCTCCCTGCGAGGCGTAAAAGGCGGCTGAAAGGGGCGGGGGGCCAGGAATCCTCCGCCCTTTGTCAAATGTCCTGCCACGGACATTAGTTCCAGGGCAGTAATTCCCTTTCCAATGTTCCCTTACCCACTCTAAACCACTGTTTGGACACTTGATCCTCAGTGTTTTGGAGGACTAGCAACCTAGAAGGGTCACTAGATCTGTTGTTGCTTGATTTCCTTTGTACTCCTTTGTACTCCTTTGTACTCCTTTGTAAATACACGTACTAGACAGGACAGAGAGAGAGGCGAGGAAACGCGAAAGTGGTCCCGAACCCTAAGAGTTGAAGCTTTAAATGAGCGAGGCTGTGGAATAAATGAGAAGCGAGAGGACATTGGCAAGTGGTTTGAAAGAAGAAAATATGACATGCTTGCGCTGAGCGAAACAAAGATGAAAGGAGAGTGTGAAGTGGATTTTGGAAATATGAAAGGTAGACAGTCTGGAGTTGATGAGATAGCCAGAGCGAAAGAGGGCGTGGCTGTTAGTTTGAAGGAGGAGCTGAGAGGGTTAAGTAAAGAATGGAGAGATGTGTCATCAAGGCTAATGTGAGTACAGATGAGGTTTAAGGGTGAAAGGTGGGTATTCATGAGTGCATAATTATGGGCCAGGGAGTGAAAGGACGATAGAGGAGGTGGAGGGCTTTTGGGAAGATATGATGGATTGTTTACAAGGATTTGAGTAAAATGATAATGTAGTAGTTTTAAGAAATCTGTTTGCTAGGGTAGGCAATTACTCTGTTGAGGGAGTGATTGGTGTAGATGGTGTAAACAAGAGTGGAGAAAGAATGATTGATATGTGTGGAGAGTATACAATGAGTGTAGGTAATATGTTCTTCAAAAAAATATGTATATATAAGTATACATAGACCGGTGATGGGAGAGATGGCGTTAATGGATTAGGTATATGTGTTGGTGACAAGGGAAAGAATGTGTAGACTACTGGATGTGAATGTGCTGATCAGTGAGGCTGAGGGTATGTCTGCTTATTATCTTGTCGAGGGAAAGCTGAGAGTGTGGAGCTACAGGAGAATGCGAGAAGTAAGAGAGGTAATAACAGTTAGTGACATGGAGAAAAGTACAAAAGAGAGGGAGTACAAGGAAAGGCTAAATGAGAAATGGATGGAAGTGAGAGAGCTGGAAGAGAGAGCAATAGAGGATGAATGGCAACAGTTTAAGGGGGGAGTAAAAGCAAGTGCAGAGGAAGTATGTGGTAAAAGGAGAGTAGGTAGCAGAGGCATTAGGAAGGGAAGCGAGTGGTGGAATTATATGGTGAGAAAGGCAGGTAAGGCGAGATTACCGTGGTTTGAGAGGGTTTTACAGGATGGAAGTGTTGAGGTATGGGAGAGGTACAAGGAGAAAAGGAGATAGGCGAAACGAAAAATTAGAGAAGCGAAAAAAAGGGTAAATTAAAGGTAGGGTCAAAGATGAAATGAGAATTATGAGGAATGTAAGATGTTCTGGAGGAGGTAAATAGAGTAAGAAAAGAACAACAACAAAAGGAAGCGTATGTGCAAGATGCAAATGGGGAGTTACCAGTGGAAGGTGTGCAAGTGAGGAAAACGTATGTTAAGTATTTTTAATCTCTACTGAATGTTAGAGATGGCAGAGAGGCAGTAATTGAAGCAGTGGCTGATGGAGGTAGGCTACCCAGGTGGGAGAGAATGAATGAAAGAATTGAGCAAAATGAAGTGAAAGCAGCAGTGGGACGAATGAGAGCGAGTAAAGCAGAAGTTATCGATAGTATTGTTGTGGAAGGTATTAAGAAGGGTGGAGATGTGATAATAGATTGGCTGGTGAGACTATTCAATGTTTGCTCTGTTGTGTCAATGGTACCTATAGACTGGAGGAGTATTTGTATTGTACCTTTATATAAGGGGAAGGGAGACCGGCAGGAGAGTTTAAGTTATAGAGGTATTAGTTTGTTATCAGTTGTTGGAAAGCTGCATGGCAGGGTGTTGAGAGGGGAATATAGGGTACAAAAGGTGCAATAGGAGAAAATCAGTGCGGTTTAAGGAGGGGAAGAGGCTGTGTGGATCAATTTTTTGCAGTAAGAAGTATTTAGAGGAAATTAAGGATTTTTTTTTGTTTAGCTTTTATGGATTTGGAAAACAAATGTATGATCGTGTGGACAGAGAAGCAATGTGGAAAGTGCTAAGGATTTACGAAATTGGAGGACATTTGTTAAGAACAGTCAAAAGTTTTTATGAAGAGAGCAGTATGTGTTTGGAGTAGGGAATAAGTTAAGTGAATGGTTTGAGGTATATGTAGGTCTGCGAAAGGGTTGTGTAATGTCACCATGGTTATTTAACATATATATGGATGGTGTGGTGAGGGAGATAAAAGAGATCTATGGGTAGAGAATTGGGTTTAGTAGGAATGAATGGTGATGATTGGGAGTTGAATCAACTGCTGTTTGCTGATGATACAACACTGGTGGTGGATTCTGAAGTGAAGCTGCAGGGACAAGTAAAAGAGTTTAGAGTGGTATGTGGCAGGAAGAAGTTGAGGGTGAATGTCAATAAAAGTAATGTGATGGTGTGTAATAGAGATCATAGTAGGGTAAATTTAAATGTACGACTGTGTGGGGAAATGCTGGAACAATTGGAGTGTTTGAAATATCTAGGAGGAGTGATAAGCAGGGACGCAGGTGTGGAAATGGACAGAGGGTGTGTGAGGGAAGGACAGTTTTCAGAGCAATGGGAAGTATGAGGAAGGTAATAAATCTTGGAATGAAAGCTAAAAGTGCAATGTATCAAGGGATAGTTGTACCATCAGTGACGTATGGGGCTGCGACATGGGGTCTGAATGTACAAGAGAAAAGAAGGTTGGATGTGATGGAGATGCGCTGTTTGAGGAGTATGTGTGGAGTAACACGTAGAGACAGATTGAGGAATGAAGAGGTACGTAGGAGAGAGGGACAACAGGAGCCCTTATCTGCCAGAGTGGAAAGAAGGGTGCTATGCTGGTATTAACATGTTGAACGAATGGATGATGAAAGGTTTACAAGGAATATATATGAGTCAGAAACAAGAGGATATAGATTGAGAAGAAGACCTCAGAGGAGATGGAGAGATGGTTTTAAAAAAGCGTTGAAGATAGAGAGGTGACCGAAGAACAGACAAGAGAAGACAGGTGAATAATATAAATTAATGGAGAATGCTTGTGAATAAATGAGTGATAACACGGTTGGTCGTAGGGAGTAGGGGTCAAGCGCCAATTGGACTAAATTACTAGATTAAAGTCCGTCAGGCGACCGATCCGGGGAGCAGGTTTACATATGAAGGGCATTGCCTGGAAATATGCGAGCGGGTATTGTTATGTAGTTCCGCTGCGTTTCTGCCTGCTGTGACCTTAACCTCTCCGGGATATCTGGGACCTGGGAGTCTTTTGCTGGAGACCACTCATAACCCTTGGTCTCTGGGTCTTCTCTTGAGTGACCTACTGTAAATGTATGTGAATTTTCCATATTATTTTATTTTGTTGTTTCTGTTCAGGGTCTGTCTCGAGTCAGCCACCCCCAGCTATGGGGTATGTGCCTGAGTATATACATACATACGTACATGTTATATTACTCTAGATAAAGTTAAGTAGGCAAATTTTCCCCTCTGACGATTATGGCGTAAATACAATCGAAAGTATATTCTGGCTAGTATTGAACGATATATACAGCTTAGAAAGGATCTGTGGGAATGAAAAGAGTAAAGACTAGCTCAATTAATCTTTTGACTTCCATTTAGGCTACCCTTCCTAATCTGAATAAAATGGTGTAATATTAGCCAAAAATCCGAAAATAAATTCGTCATCGTATCTTGAAAGGGTTAGATTACGTTAGTGCAGGACAAGGTTAATTATGTAATCAGATGGAAGGTTATATGAGGTTACACAAAGTTAGGATATAATGCTATTCAAAACTGTTAAGGGGTTATATTATTTAATTATTTATTTACGTATCTATTTATTTACATATTATATTTTATAGTTTCCTCCCATGATCCTACATCAAGCTTATAAAAAACAAAACAAAATACAAAAATCCCCAAGACCCTTGTTCGAGACATAAATGTGTTTTTTTCGATAGAGAGATGCCCCGGCGCGCGAAAGGTTGGTTCCTCCTGAATTGCAAGTTTGCTATCGTTCCCCACGAAGAAAATCGACACCTAATTGGTCCGAAATGTCTTTAAAGTGACAAACTAATGGGGCAAATGTGTTTATATGTCAAATTATTAATGTATGGGATATGTAAAAAGGTAGATATTTCCGAAAAAGTTATGGTCATATTTTATTGGAGCACAACAACATGTAACTATAATAATAATGTATACACCACTATTGTCCAACACCATATGGCACCACAGACACTTTAGACTTGCGGGCGCCTCTGGCACCCAGGCCTGTGGAGGCAGCAAGTCCTTCAGTTCACACCAGACTCTCACATAACCAACTAGCGTCTCGGCGCTCCTGTACTCAACCCTAGCCAATAAAGGATTGAAGAGTACTGGTGTTATATCTCCATTCATCTTTATTATATGGCGCAGTGTATATCAGTATCTGAACCTACATGGAGAACCTGCACTACCTAGCTGAGGCTGCAGCCGCTGTGGAAGCCGGCTTGCCGCCATGCGGTCCCTACCCGGCTACACCTACCTCCCAACCGGTCGAGCCTTCATTGCCCGATGCCCTGTCTCCATACCCATCCATCATCTACTTGAATGAAAGGATCGACGCCCTCCAATCGAGTATCGCCACCTTTCTACAGCATCACCAGGATCAGCAGAATCTACAACTACAACATCGCCCCGCGACAGCTCCACCACCGCCCCGCCAGGATCTACAACATCGCCCCGCGACAGCTCCACCACCGCCCCGCCAGGATCTCCAGCCCCACCAGCCTCTACAACATCAGCCCCAGGCCAGTAATGTTACCCACCAGGCTGACCCATCCTTTGCCTCACGCCCCACCAGTGATACACTTATTCATCCCTCTACACAGACACCCACACCTCATACATCTCCCCATGTCTCAGTGCCCCACCATATGCCAGTTACCCATGTCTCAGTGCCCCACCATATGCCAGCTACCCATGTCTCAGTGCCCCACCATATGCCAGCTACCCATGTCTCAGTGCCCCACCATATGCCAGCTACCCATGTCTCAGTGCCCCACCATATGCCAGCTACCCATGTCTCAGTGCCCCACCATATGCCAGTTATTCCCCACATGTCTTTATTACATATGAACATGACTAATCCCCTTACCCACCCTCTCAAGAGCGAATATCCCACACCCTCCCCAACTGACGGCCAGGCCCACACTGGTGTCGGTAGCGACGGTCGGTATTACGGCGACCATTATGCCCCCCCTGGCTATCGTACGGCTGGCACCAACCCTCACGGCGCAGCCCCTTCTGCGCATGACGTCATCATACCACCACCGCCTCAAGTCCCTTCCTACCCAGCCCAGCCACGCCCCGCCCCGCCCCGCCGGGCTGCCCCTACGCGGCCCCAGGCCGCTTTACATATGCCGGGACACGCCCTACGCAAATTCTGGGCTGATTGGGAGGTCTACAAGCGGCTCGTCCTTCTACCACCTCACGAGGCTACCATCGAGCTCTACCAGACGTGCGACCCTGCCCTTCAGAGCGCCATATTTGCTCACAATCAGGCGTTCTCCTCATTGCCAGAAATCGACCTAGCAACTCTCATCACACAACTCGTCCACCGACAACGGAACCGCGCAGCCGCTCGCCACCACTTCCGGTCTCTTCTCCAACAACCTACTGAACAGATCCGGGACTACGTCACACGTATTACGGAGGCCACTTTGGACTGTGGCTTTACCTGCCCCTGTTGCCACACTGATGTCTCTGACGAACACATACGGGACCAAGTGACTATCGGGATTAGTGATTCGTCCCTTCAGCAAGATGTTTTAACTAAAGACCGCACCCTACCTACCTTACAAGATGTTATCAACTACTGTGTGGGGTTCGAATCTGCGGCACTCGATCAGACGGCAATGCAACCGGGGGTACATGCTGTGAAATCACCATACCAGCGTCTCAAGAGTACTTACCCACGCCCCGCCCCTATCCAGCCCCCCGCCCAACCCACTCAGCCCCGTCGCCCGCCCCACCACCTCCCCACGTCGGCCCCACTTCATCTCCCACACGTTGCTCCGGGTGTGGCCTATCTTCACATTCACAAGCCCAACGATCTTCGAAGTGTCCTGCATGGGGCAAGACCTGCACGGCGTGTAATAAACCTAACCACTTTGCCAAGGTTTGTAAATCCACCTCTTTCCAGTGCAGTGGGTGCGGCCTATCCACACACTCTCGAGCCGAACGCCCATCCAAATGCCCTGCTTGGGGCAAGACCTGCCCGTCGTGCAACAAACTCAACCATTACTCCACAGTTTGTCACTCCACGCCCTCACCTTCATCCGCGGCTGTTATCATTGGTACTCTCAAACAGGCTGTTAACAAACCACCACCCGCACGGCTCCCCTCCTTGCCCATTACCATTTCTACTGCCATGTCGCCCCACTCTCACCCCACCAGCGTCACGGCCCACCCTGACACGGGCGCCCAAGTATCTGTGGCTGGTTTGCAATTACTACGGGCACTGGGCCTCCAACGCCACCACCTACAGCCTACTCACCAACGGATCACGGCCGTGGGGGGTCACACTCTCCAGGTCCTGGGTTATATGCCGACTACCATTACCGCCACCGACGTTGCCGGCACCCCCTACAGTACTGATGATGATATTTTTATTATTCAGGCACAGTCACCGTTATTTATTAGCATGTCAGCTTGTAGGGCACTACATATCATCCCTCCCGACTTCCCCACACCTACCCCCTGCATGGCCGCCCACACAGCCCAACAACCACCCACCTTGACCAGGACCCCTCCACCACACCGGCCCACTTCCCTCCCCTTCCCACCTAACGACCTGCACCTGTCTGACCTTCGTGACTGGTTCTTGTCACAGTTTGCATCTTCTGCATTTAACACCACCAGCGGCCCCCCCCCGACGCTGTCTGGCCCTCCCATGCACATCCACATCAAGCCTGGCGCATCTCCACGTGCCGTGCACACCCCTGCCCCTATACCACATCATTGGAAGGCCCAGGTCAAAGCAGATCTCGACAGGGACGTCGCACTGGGCATTATTGAGCCTGTCCCCATCGGTACCCCTACTACCTGGTGTTCTAGGATGGTGGTGGTCGCCAAGAAAACTGGACAACCCCGCCGTACAGTTGACCTGCAGGCACTCAACCACGCCTGCCTTCGGGAGACACATCACACCCCGAGCCCATTCAACTTGGCCCAATCCATCCCTGCAGGCACTCGTAAGACGGTCCTAGACGCCTGGAATGGATACCATGCTGTTTTACTCGACGAATCCAGCAGGGAGGCTACGACTTTTATCACGGAATTTGGCCGTTACAGGTATATCAGGGCCCCTCAAGGTTACTTGGCAGCTGGCGACGCCTATACCCGACGCTTCGACGCAATCATACAGGCTGTCCCTCGTAAGGTGAAGTGTGTCGACGACTCCCTTTTGTGGGACTCTTCAGTCGAGGAGGCATTTTGGCACACTTTTGATTACCTGGCCCTCTGTGCAACCAACGGTGTCACTTTCAACCCTGACAAGTTTACCTTCGCCGCCCCTTCAGTTGACTTCGCCGGACTCACCATCACAGACACTGGAATTAAGCCATGCACGTCCATGATTAAGGCCATCCGTGACTTTCCCACGCCCACAGACATCACAGGAGCCCGGTCGTGGTTTGGTCTCGTTGAACAGGTCGCCTGGGCCTTCAGCATCAAACCGGAAATGGCGCCCTTCCGGGAACTTGTGCAGTCCAAAACCCCCTTCCACTGGGATGAGGCACTCGACTGTACCTTTGCCACATCTAAGGACCACATCACACGCCTGGTTGAGGAAGGGGTCTGCTCCTTCGAGATCGGCAGACCCACGTGCCTCGCCACAGACTGGAGCAAAACCGGCCTTGGCTTCCTCCTACTCCAACAACATTGTTCCTGCCCCACCGCATCTGCCCCCACCTGTTGCAAGGTCGGTTGGAAACTTGTCTTCGCCGGCTCCCGTTTTACCACACCTGCGGAGTCCCACTACGCACCCGTCGAAGGCGAGGCTTTAGCAGTGGCTGACGCCCTTGACAGATGCAGAATGTTTGTCCTGGGCTGCCCTGACCTCGTCGTCGTCGTGGACCACAGACCTCTACTGCACATCCTTAACGACCGGTCCCTGGACAACATACCAAACCCTCGCCTGTTCAAGATTAAGGAACGTACCCTACGATACCAGTTCACCATTCAACATACGCCTGGCAAATGGCACCGCGGCCCTGACGCTGTCTCCCGCTACCCGACCAGGCCCTCCGCGGACGCCCATGATGTGCATAGTGCGGCCGCCAGCGAGCTCGATATCCACTCAGTTGCCTTGGCCTCCCTCACCATGCTCGCCGCCATACCTGACCCAGTTGTATCATGGTCTGACCTTAAATCTGCCGGCCAACAAGACAGCGAGTATACCTCCCTTCTTCAGACCATCCCCGAGGGCTTCCCGGACTCCAGAGAGGCGACCGCCCCACAACTACGACAGTTCTGGGGTGTTAGAGACCGCCTCACTTCCGTCGACGGGGTAGCCCTCATGGATCAACGACCAGTCATCCCCCATCATCTTCGGTCCAGAGTTCTCGAGGCCCTTCACTCAGCTCATCAGGGTATGACTGGCATGAAGGCCCGTGCACGTGCGAGTGTTTACTGGCCAGGTATTGACAAGGCCCTACGCAACTGCCTGGATACCTGCCACTACTGCCGCGCCCACGCCCCGTCCCAGCCGAAAGAGCCACTCATGTCATCTGACCCACCCCAATGGCCATACGACCAGGTAGCCGCCGATTTTTTTCAGCACCAGGGCAAACACTACCTGGTCTACGTCGATCGCTTCTCCAGCAATGTCCACATCTTCTACCTGCCACCAGGTAAATGTGATGCTCACCACCTCATCTCGGCGTGCCGTACCCTCTTCACCCACTACGGAGCACCCCGGGTACTGGCGAGCGATGGTGGGCCCCAGTTTACAGCCGGGGACTTCCAAGAATTCCTGGCACATTGGGGTGTGTCACAGCGGGTCAGCTCTGCGTTCTACCCTCAGTCTAATGGCCGCGCCGAGCTGGCTGTTAAAGCAGCCCGCCGCATCATCGCGGACTGTACATCCCCCACTGGCTCTCTAGACAACAACGCCGCAGCCCGCGCCCTCCTCCAATACAGGAACACACCCCTCTCGACCATTGACAAGTCACCAGCTCAACTTCTCTTCGGCAGGACCCTACGGGACCACGTCCCCTGCAATCCTGCACTTCTCCACCTCCACCCCCACTGGCTTCTCTCGGCCGAAGCTCGTGAGGCAGCCCTTTTTCACCGTAACGCTGCCCTAGCCACATACTATAATGCTTCAGCCCGGCCTTTATCACCACTCCACGTCGGTGACCGGGTCTCCGTCCAGAACCAGGGGGGCAACAACCCGACACGGTGGAACAAGACTGGCACTGTAGTGGAGGTGCATCCACACCGCCAGTATACCATCCGGGTGGATGGGTCGGGGCGAGCCACACTCCGCAACCGCCGCTTCCTACGACAGCTTCGTCTACCGCCCTCCACTCAACCTACACCGCCCGACTCCACCATCGCCTCGTCGGACGCCAATAGGGGGGGGGAGATATAATAATAATGTATACACCACTATTGTCCAACACCATATGGCACCACAGACACTTTAGACTTGCGGGCGCCTCTGGCACCCAGGCCTGTGGAGGCAGCAAGTCCTTCAGTTCACACCAGACTCTCACATAACCAACTAGCGTCTCGGCGCTCCTGTACTCAACCCTAGCCAATAAAGGATTGAAGAGTACTGGTGTTATATCTCCATTCATCTTTATTATAGTAACAGAAAAACATGTTGTCGTTTCGAAATCCAGTAGGACATTATAACGAATCTGTATCAATTTCCTGTAAATATATCTACATTTCATCTACAAGTATTCTCTCTCTCTCTCTCTCTCTCTCTCTCTCTCTCTCTCTCTCTCTCTCTCTCTCTCTCTCTCTCTCTCTCTCTCTCTCTCTCTCTCTCTCTCTCATTATGTAAACTATTGCAACCGGTAGCTAACAGTAGATAGTTGGAATTCGGCGGTTAAATGCCTGCCAGGCTATTAATTGCACATTTGTATTTTATACTGCTATGCATATTCATCACATCTGGAATCAGTTATACCTAATACCATAACTATATGTTATTGCTGTGTGTTGTATTTCTTTAATTTAATTAAAATTAACTATCCAAACGAAACCTATCTTGTAACGTACAGTATACAGTATAATTATTTATCTAAACTTATCATATTATATCCAATCGTAACTTAACTTTACTTATTCAAAAATATAATAGCATATAATGCTAAATATAACAATATACCAACTCAAGCAAGACTCGATCATGGATCTGCATACATATAAATATTGAGCTATTACCTATCATATCCGAACTAATCCTAACCTATCCTAACCGAATATTGTTTGTCTAATTCCAAATATATGACATTAAAATAAAACATTGAACAAAAACAATGCTCTTCCAGGGATCTGAACCCGGATCGAAAGAAGCACATCCGGCCACCCTTTCGCACTGCCCACGACAGATGATTTTTAGCATATAGAATCAGACCCTACAACAACCTACTTAAATACATCATGCATGCACTATACAATGTATCGTGCATGCATTTGTGATTAATATATAAACTAATGAAATATGTATAGTTAGTTGTGCCAGATAATAGCCACAAGCATACCGATATTTATCTGTTTTATCCAAGCTTCTCATACAACGTGCACTCTTTAATTTGAACCCATGTATGTTAACATTAATGGACTAATACAAACAATATCAGAATAATGATACATTTAATTGAATGTGCAGGTATTGTGTATACAATGCAGTAGGTGTAGCCTATAGAAAGCCTGTAGTGTAGCCTAATAACAAGCAGTGTAGACTATTCTTCATGATTAATAAATATAACTGTATCGGAAGTCAAATACCGACATCTGCTGCAGATACCATATCAGTAAATATTACAAAACATTCTTCGAAAGTCATGAATAAAAAAGTTAAGCATTCATAATTTTAGATAGGACTATACACCCCGACGATGTTGAAAACGTTTGCCGTCTTCTGTGACGCGACAGGTTTAATCGTCTTTTCACAAACGTTGTACTAGATATATTAATTTTACACAGTGTACTTCTAGAGGTTAGGCATTATTTTGGTAAAGGGAATGTTAAATTACTTAACATAACATAATATAGCGGTAAACATCAATGCTACATTATTTATTGTACAATGGGTTGACACATTTTTGGCCAATGGTTTTCGATCTCGTTCAAAGACAGATAATGGCACCAATTGACGTCGGAGCAACATAATTTCGGCAGCAGATTGTCCAGATCCCAGTTGGTTGGCCGCATTAGTGCCCATGAGATAGCCTCGTAAGGGAAAAGTGGAGGAGACTTAGGTGAAGGTCACAAATATTAGGGCTAAATAAATACGATCGATGATGCCAAGAGTTACTTTGGATGCATAGTTTCAGTTCGAATGCTTGCCCTCATGGTATCCACACCAACTCTCTCACACCGCACAAAGTAGTTAAACACGTGTAATAGGAATGGAATACAAACAAATCTGATATCTCTCTCTCTCTCTCTTATTCTTATTCTTCTTCTTCTATCGAGCTTCATAACCAAATATTACACTACTATAGTCTACGGTTATATGTAGCCAGTTTTCGTTAACACCTTGCAAGACGTGCCAGAGCTGTTAAATTGGTAGAATTAGATCGAGCAGGGATTTGGTCTGAGTGCTCGAGTTAGGCCGAGAGGTGGAATTACCTAACACTATGCTGATATCAACTGAATTGTGTAGTCACCGAGTTACATTCCATTCCGATCTTGTGCCTTAGAGATAATAGCATGTTAAATTTTAGGGTTTAAATTTCCAAACTCCCATTGGGGGTCACCTCACCCCCCCACCCCGAATCATAGGAAGAGGGGGGAGGGGGGTCAGCAGATTTTGGCTACATAGTACTGACGAAGACTACGATTCTTAAGGAATAAACCTGTTTCTCAGGTACTTATGAAGTTGTATCTAAATCCGTCCTTTAGTTTTGATTAATCCGGCAGACAGACAATCAGACATCGATGATCACATAAATACCATCACAAAACACCGCACTAACCCCATCCCACCACCCCTGACCCAACAAAACCTCTAACCTAAATCCCTGCTAGACACACCCTATTACACCTCCCTCGCCCACCATCCAACCCACCCACCACACCCTCATTACCGTCCTAAGTGATATTACACACGCCCGACCCCGCCCGCCCACACACACACACCACATTAGCGCAAACAGAGCCACGCCCATATCACCTGGTCCGGAGAGAGATTAAATGACGCTCAGCCCACTAAGGTAATGAGGATTATGGAGGCTTAACTAGACCATCAATATACTGAGGATAGATAGAGCGATAGATGGATAGATAAAGTGACGCCCAGGTCACTATAATAATGATAATTATGGAGGGTTGACTAGAGCATCAATACAGGATAGATGGATGGATGGATGGATAGATAAATAAATAGATAAAATGACACCGGGCCATCAGTATATTGCATATGGAAAAATAGATAGATACAAATTTCAGAAAATAGATAGATAGATTAAGTGTCGCCCACCCGCACACTAAGATCATGAGGATTATATGGAGGGTAGACTAGATCAACTATATCCTGTGGATGGATGGATATATGGATGGGTGGATAGATGAATGGATGGATGAATGGAAAGAAGGAAGAATGGATGGATGGATGGACGGAAGAGTGGATGGATGGATGGAAGAATGGATGGATGGATGGAAGGAAGAAAATATGGAAGGATGGATGGAAGGATGTACGGAAGAGTGGAAGGATGGATGGATGGAAGAATGGATGGATGGATGGAAAGAAGAAAATATGGAAGGATGGATGGAAGGATGTATGGAAAAGTGGAAGGATGGATGGATGGATGAACGGAAGAGTGGATGCATGGATGGAAGAATGGATGGATGGATGGAAGGAAGCAAATATTGAAGGATGAACGGAAGAGTGGAAGGATGGATGGATGGATGAACGGAAGAGTGGATGGTAGGATGGATGGATGGATGGAAGGATGGATGGAAGGATGAACGGAAGAGTGGAAGGATGGATGGATATGGATGAACGGAAGAGTGGATGAATGGATGGAAGAATGGATGGATGGATGGAAGGAAGACAATATGGAAGGATGGATGGAAGGATGAACGGAAGAGTGGAAGGATGGATGGATGGATGAACGGAAGAGTGGATGGATGGATGGAAGAATGGATGGTTGGATGGATGGATGGATGGAAGGAAGAAAATATGGAAGGATGGATGGAAGGATGAACGGAAGAATGGAAAGATGGATGGATGGATGAACGGAAGAGTGGATGGATGGATGGATGGATGGATGGAAGGAAGAAAATATGGAAGGATGAACGGAAGAGTGGAAGGATGGATGGATGGAAGAATGGATGGATGGATGGAAGGAAGAACATATGGAAGGATGAACGGAAGAGTGGAAGGATGGATGGATGGATGAACGGAAGAGTGGATGGATGGATGGAAGAATGGAGGGATGGATGGAAGGAAGAAAATATGGAAGGATGAACGGAAGAGTGGAAGGATGGATGGATGGATGAACGGAAGAGTGGATGGATAGATGGAAGAATGGATGGATGGATGGAAGGAAGAAAATATGGAAGGATGGATGGAAGGATGCACGGAAGAGTGGAAGGATGGATGGATGGATGAACGGAAGAGTGGATGGATGGATGGAAGAATGGATGGATGGATGGAAGGAAGAAAATATGGAAGGATGGATTGAAGGATGAACGGAAGACTGGAAGGATGGATGAACGGAAGAGTGGATGGATGGATGGAAGAATGGATGGATGGATGGAAGGAAGAAAATATGGAAGGTTGGATGGAAGGATGAACGGAAGAGTGGAAGGATGGATGGATGGATGAACGGAAGAGTGGATGGATGGAAGGAAGGAAGGATGTGTGGATGGATGGAAAGATGGACGGAAGTGTGGATGTCAGGAAAGAAGGATGGATGGAAGGAACAATGGAAGGAAGGATGGGTGGATGCAAATGAGGAAGGAAGGATGGAGGGAGGGAAGAAAGGAAGGCTGTGTGGATGGATGGATGGATATTACTGGATTACTATTGTATTATACAGCGGGAGATTATAAAGAACTTATTCATTATCAAGCAACTCTTTCAAAATTTTAGGACGCACTTATCTTTTTTTATTCAGGCTACCATTGAACGATTCTATTTAGTTTTGGAAAGATATTTGAGTCAGAGGATTAATATCAACTTTACCCCTTCCATTCCTAAAGATCCTTCCAAAGCTGAATACAAATCGTTTAATGTTAGTAAGGATGATATGAAGAGGTTAATACTGAAAGGGTTAATTATGTGTGAAGTCATTAGAGTGGATATTTATTGTTCATCCGCAATATTTATTCATTCATTCTTTCTATTCTCTCTCACTGCCCACGTACTACTGTCACATAAAAATTCGTATTTTTTTTATACAACTACGATTGTGATTGTGTTTTCGATGGAACTTGCTTTTCAATAAATAGTACATATAATTTTGTAATTGATGTATAGAAAGTTATACTCATACAATCGTGTCCGGAGATATAATACTTCCATAATTACAAATAGGCTATACTGTAAAAAATCTCTGTATTTTTACATGTTTGTCTCTGTATTTATCAACAAAAAATGCACAGTAAACTAAAAATACAGATAATATCTGTATTTTATATTACAGGCATCGACTGTAAAACCATGGTATTGAATAATGTTACGTCCTGGGACTAGGTATGCGGCAACAAGCAACAACGGAAAACGCTAGATCCAACCCTTATCTATAAACCCAGGCAACAAACCACCCTAAACCGTCAAGAGTCCTGCCTGGACAACGAGGTATCCTATGACTCGGTTACAGGGTGCACGCACTATAGACTGCTGATAGTCAAGCAGGCTATATAAAAGATCACACAATTAAGTTGACTTAAAGCTTCAAGGAAAAGATAGATAACGGAATTAAATTGCAGAAACAATTTTATAACAAACTAGAAGAAATTACATTTAACGTTACGTTAATTAATACAACTAATCACCCCTGCGTGAAAGAAGGTGAAAGCAAACAGTCCTCAAAACATCGTACAGGTAGACAAGATGCGGGTTTCTAAACTGCATGCGGCTACTGTAGGATCTGATGCTTAGCAAAGAAAGTATGTTACGGATTTAGAGAACTCTTAACTCATAAGCAGGAATAAATACTAGTGATAGGCCATACAGTGTATAATGGCATAGGTATAATTAAATAAAGGTAGCAACTCGCAACATAACCACATACAGGTGTGATTCTCACTCTTAGTCAG
This sequence comes from Paralithodes platypus, assembly GCA_032716605.1. Taxonomy (NCBI): domain Eukaryota; kingdom Metazoa; phylum Arthropoda; class Malacostraca; order Decapoda; family Lithodidae; genus Paralithodes; species Paralithodes platypus. The sequence continues at coordinate 28,241,662 of CM064483.1, read as the reverse complement.
GCAAGCCTGCTCGGACAGAGTCTCTAGGCCACACCCTGACTCACAATGCTCACAAAAACGGTAAACTGTGGCACAATAACAAGCATGCAGAGATAATAAACCCCTAGCTGTTAATCTGCCAGGTGGCAGAGGTCTAGCCGGAAGGATATAGGCTTCGGATACCCGGGCTGAGCCACCTGCTCTAGCCTAGGGACGTTCCCAGGTCTGTGCGCCAAATTACTCTAATTGAAAGGGTGCTCTCTTGAGAGACTCAGATCGCAAGTATCTGACTCTCTCCTGGCGACCCTATAACAAAAGCAAGACGTTCTAGCACAGTGCTGAGTGGACTAGGCAAGGGCCCTCACACAACACAACACTAGACACACAGGGACACAGACAAGAAAATGCCCTCAGACTCCCACGGGTATCCTAGTAAAGTCGTTCGGGTCCACAGGACTCGCACCAGCAGACTTTACTTAAAGGATCGCAAAAAGCCTCCCCTCCTGTCTAGCCCCTGCTAACCTGACACAAGAACACACTAGCAAGCATGAAACCACCAAATATGAGACAACAAAAAAGCTTCCTAGGTCTCATTAACAACTACGTCTCTGCACAAGGTCCAAAATCCTATCTAGTTATCTGAGAGCTCGTCGTTAATACAATAATAGATATAAGGTCTATCAAGGGGATGGGATAATTAAATAGATTGGTGAAGTAGTGGAAGGAAGGTATACAAAGTAAGAGAGAAAGTTTCTAAGTGGGGTTGAGAGGTATAGATATCAAGGGGGTCCGAAGGGTAGGACAGTGAGGTGAGCTCTGAGTCTTGAATCTGTCTGGACCCCGCCCTAGGCATGCAGAATACATCCCATTCTCGGCAACACTCAACACAGTTGCCGGGTCAAAATCCTCTACCCCGTGCGTGAGTCGAAACTAAGCCTAACGTTGCAATCAAATGCATATGGCAACGCTTCAGGCTCGTCCCAAGCTGGCAAGCGAAGCAACGTCCCAAGCCGGTCTCTCTCTCCCGCTCGTCTCCTCCCGCCCTCACTAGACTTACATCTTATATATTATAATGAAACAATCAAATATCGAGAATAAAATATACTAAGATGCGTTGGTTAAGAATAAGGGCAGCTACAAGCTGTGAAACAACATAAGAATATCCCAGACATTAGTTACATTGTCGTAGGATATATACTAAGGAAAAGCCTGCCGGTCGGCTGCCACCAGCCGGTTTCTAAGTGGCTGGGCAGCCGACGCGTGCGCATGCCCGCACGTGGCTACTATGCAGAAGTGTCACAATAACTAAACAAATATTGACTATATACCATATTTGTTCTTTATGAACTGTAGCAGCCTATACACTGATATAAATTAAGTTAACTAAATACTGAATTTTGTTTTATATAATGGTAAAACTAAATTTTTACCTTGCAATGTATCTAGAAAACGAGGCAATAAATTATCACTAGAGTTGCCGGATACTTCTATTACCTTCATTTATATATGAAACTTTTCAAGCATCTTTTTCAGGTTATATTTCATGAACCTTCTTCTTTATAAATCATTGGAATTCATTTTGACAAAATAAAGGTGTTGTGGTATCAATAAACTATATGTGTTTTTGGCGGGAAACCGCCTTGAGTACGTAGGCCTAAGTTCTGGGAGGGCAGCCAGGCTGTATTTTCGTGTATAGTTTTGCTCATTTCCAGCTCCACACACATTAATCCATACCTCAATTATTACCACAACCTTATTAACCGTGATGGGCTGTAGAAATGCTCAGTATTATCGCCAGGAAATATGTAACATGGACAATAAACAGTGTGATTTGGTGTATCTCTAGCTGTGGAATGTCGTAACAGGTAAGAAACATTTAGTTGTTCAACCCTTGTTGCGAATATGTTATGCACATTTACATTTGTAATAAGATATAGGCTAATACCTGGAATACGAGAGCTCTTTCTTAAACTGAGCAAACACGTCTAGCTTTAACAAAAGTAGCCTAGTACACAATATACCAACCGTATGTTTATGCGTTTCTCGAAAAGTTTTGCTTAGCTTATAAAATTAATATACTCTTGCCCAGAGTTTTATTTCATCAGCTGAATACAATTGCTTAACGTTTGGTAGAAAACTAAACGATCTACCCTACCATACTATAATTAAATATCTATCTATCTAATTGCCAGACGTAATCCCTGAGATGGGGTGGGCGTGAATGAACCGCCTTCATATGCTTCCATATGCCGAGGCAACTCCCTGGATGATCTAGCTTGTAGGCCTATACCGTGTTTTTTATATGCTAGGCTAAACAAGTAGTAGTAACGTACAGTATAGAACCTTGTGCTTATTTTCCAACAGGTAGCGGTATAGCCGATGCAAGCAACCCTATAGATATTTAATTGGATATTGAATGAATGACAGTCCAAGTTAGTTTCTGACAATGTATAAAGTTGAACATGTCTATAATGTGTAACCAAATACTTTCAAGGTTGCTGCATAGCTGGGTTTTAGGCAATGTTTACGTTACGTAACAGGCTACCATAATCATAATTTTGTTCTGCTATATTTGTAGCCTACAGTCTTTGCGTGACACAAGGTAAGGTTGCGTTATATAGGCTATTATATCAAACAACTCACGGTGTTTAACGTGGCTTAACCTAACTGAGGGTAGGGTGGGATTGTTATGGGTAACGGGTTATATTTAGTATAACCTCGCCAAGGCTAGGTTATAACAAACAATGTTGATCAATTATACATACGAATTATGATTATATGACGTTATTATTTGTGTTGCAGATATTTTGTAATTATGTAAGAAATATTACTGTTGGTAAAGTAGCCTATTCATCAACAGTCCCGGTAATGCATATTGTACGCTAATTCGGTTTTGCACCATATGCCTACATGGGTAGATGGTGAATTTTCCGTTTCACACATCCATTTTTATGACCACTCAGCTACACCTCCCATACCGGTATGCTACTTAAAAGTATATATATATATATACCGTATATATATGTATATTATATATACTGTGTGTGTGTGTGTGTGTTCATTCTTACATATCTTGCTTTGGTAGGACTAGGTTACCAAGAATGACAAAATATAAGTGTAACAATACAAGATTCTGTAAAATTTACGAAACAATTTCTGGCAATTAGGCTGCCAAACATTATCTGTATAATTTACATGATTCTGTAAAAACTTTAACAGAAACACTGTTAAATATACAACTGAAATGTAAAATTAGCAGATATATTCTGTTATTTATTTACAGATAATTTTGTAATTTTTACAAGATTTTCTGTAAAAATTAACAGATTATATCTGTAACAAATTACAAGGCAGTTTGTAAATTCCACAGTTATATTTGTAAATTAAATTACAGAATGCTGTAAATTTAACAATGTTTGGCAGCCTAATTACCAGAAATATTCTGTAAATTTTACAGATTTTGTTTTACAGTGATAGGTGAGGGCCATGATCAATCGAATTCTTACGAGTGACTTTACAATTGGCCAAATTAGTTTGTCCACTCAGTGATTCTATTTATGGAAGGACATATAGTGTGACTTAACTCTGTTCGGTCCAAGGCAGGTCTTTTGGGATCTCCCGTTTCGATCCATTAGTTTAAAAACTTTAAGACGTGTCATCCAAATTGTTGGCAATAATAAGACGCTTCACTTCATTCATGTGTCAATATTTTTCTGGGCGAGCGATAGCGAGCCTGTAACTAAAAATAAATCGGCCATCGGCCAGGACATTTTTCTATCGAAGAGTGTACAAATTTAGCTTGAAGGGGGTCTGGGTGGGCATTTTTAGAATTAATGACAGTCTAGGAAGTCGTTTTTCTCAGCCTATGGGACAAACGAAAATACATTGGTTGAAAATGGCAAACAAAAAACACCTAGCAAAATCCTCAACAATAATGTAACAAAGTATCACAATAATTCACATGAGGTCAGGCAACAAAACCATTTATTGGTCATATAATTTAACTACTGTATCAGAAAATATATTTATAATTCAATCATACTACTTTTCCTTCCATGCAATAAATCACAGGATATACCAATTCACACTGCCTACGTATACTCGCACCAAAAACTATCGGTTCATACTGTAGTGTGAACAGTTTGAGATCAGTGACGATAGGTATTGGGAAAGGCGAGATGTTCCAGCCGTATGTTGGCAGCCCTGACCGAGACCGAACCACCGAGACACAAAGCAACACATCGAAATGAGAAAACAAACACAATGATTGTCAGACATATGGTATAACACCTAGTGCAGGCGAGGGGGTTATGACGATACACTTACCAACCATTTCTCATTTTTATATTTGTATATAGCTTAAATACCATAAATAACGAAAGTCTTGGGCCAGCTGGTAATCTTGCCGACCCCACATCCCTATATTTCTTTCTCTCTCTCTCTCTGTCAACAATAGTCCGTAACACCTTAGTCAGCCTTATAGAGAGTAATAACTTTATTGAATACCTACAACAAGGTTTCTAAAACAAGCCTTCATATTAGACAAACCTCTTAGCTAGATTTATCCATCGGGTCAATGACACGTAGGACGAAAATAGCGCACATGACAACATTTATCTTGCTATGATTTATATTTGTATATTTATTCATCGATAACCTCCCTCACAAAGGTTAAATATAGAATGGAAAATACGTGGTCTGTCCAGTTTGCTTATATGAATCTAAATCCACGCCGTGATTTAACACTATCTGGTCCGACCTCTTGGGGGAACATTATGATATTTGCTTATTATTATTGAGGATTTTGTTTGCTTTTGCCATTTTCGAGCAATGTGTTTTAGTTTGAGCCTTCCTAGACTTCATTCAAACTAATAAAAAAAAAAAAAAACCCCGCCCAGATCACCTTCAAGCTAAATTTGTACATGCTTTGATAGAAAAATATCTCCGATTAACATTATCCGAATAAAATCGTCTAATAATAACCAGAAAATAGAAAAGAAATGGGTCACCATATTTTGGGAGGGTTAATACAATGTACTGTAGAAGTTATAGATAATATGTATGAGAGTACATCTGTTGTCTTGATGCTTATGGATGAGAGAGAGAGAGAGAGAGAGAGAGAGAGAGAGAGAGAGAGAGAGAGAGAGATATGGGGGGGGGGGGAAAGGTCATAGATCAAGGAGAGTGTGGGTGGCTGGATCTACCACTCTCTCTCTCTCTCATCCATAAGCGTCAAGACAACATAATAGTAAATGTACTCTCATACATATTTATAACTTCTCTATTGTATTAACCCTCTCAAAATACGAAGACTCATTTCTGTTTCTATCTATCTATCTATCTATATGCTCAGGCCCAATCCCCATTTTGGGGGTAGCCGACTCAAGACAGAGCAAGAACAGGGAAAACACAAAAACAACATAAAACAACAAATAAACACAGATAAAAAGCACAAACTCACACACATCCAGGTCACCCAGGAGAAGACCCAGAGACCAGGGTCACAAAGGTCGCTCCAGCACTCCCCCGGCCCCCGACCACCCGGAGAGGTTCCGATCTCGGCAGGCAGACATGCAGCGGAGCCAAAGCCACAAGCCCTCCCACCACACTTCCAGGCGCACCCTTCATATTAATCGTCTCCCTGGGCCAGGTGCCTGATGGACTACTATCTAGTCCAACTTGCGCCCGACCCCTTACTCCAAATGACCACGTGTTCACTCAACTATTCACAAGCATTCTCCATTCACTCCTGTCCACCACCACTTCCCCTGCCTGATCTATAGTCATTCCTCTATCATCGAAAGCTTTTCTTACACAGTCATCCATCTCAATTGGGGTCTTCCTGCCCTTCTAACTCCGCTTGTACCTGACTCACATATTCTCTTTGTAAGCCTTTCATCTCCCATTCGTTCAACATGACCATACCAGCTCAGCACCCTTCTGTCCACTCTGGCTGACAAATGTTCCAGCTGCCCCACTCTCCTACGTATCTCTTCATTCCTCAATCTGTCTCTACGAGTAATTCCACACATACTCCTCAAGCAGCTCATCTCCATCACATCCAGCCCTCTTTTCTCCTTTTTCTTCAGAGCCCATGTCTCAGCCCCATACATCACTGTTGGCACTACAATTCCTTGATACAGTGCACTTTTTACTTTCACTCCGAGATTTCTCGTCTTCCACATACTTCCCATTGCTCCGAAAACCTTCCTTCCTTCACACACTCTCTGTTTTACCTCCATTTCCATACCTCCACTCCTGCTTATCGTTCCTCCTAGATATTTAAAACACTCTACTTGTTCCAATATTTCCCCATCCAGCCTCACATCTAGATTCACCCTATGCTCTCCCCTATTACACACCATTACATTACTTTTATTGGTGATGGGCTGGTCTATCAGAGTGAGAACTGAGCGATCTCTGCCATACCCATAGCTTACTCTGACTGTTCCTTTTACTTATATATTTTCTAGATCTCAAGTGACGGTGTCTCTTGCGTGGATTGACCTCCTAATCTACCATGATTGGAAGCCAAAGCGTCACATCTTTCCTTTGCCCTTCAATTTTCTCTTCATAATTGCTGATGGGCACAGGGCCCTGGGTGGGGCTTTGGTTTCCCGGGCGTTTCCGCACCCTCCTCAGCTCCCCGCCAGGGAGTGGCTTCGGTCACCCAAGCTTTATTGTGGTCGGCGGGGGGGGGGGGGGGGAGGGGGCGCTCGGTTATGGCCTTGGCCTTGCTCTGGGCCTTGGGGCTGTTCGGCCAGGCAGCTTGGGGAAAAACAACAACAACAACAACATTACTTTTATTGACGTTCACCTTCAGTTTCCTCCTTCCACAAACCACACCAAACTCTTTGACTACCCGCTGCAGTTTCTCATTAGAATCCGCCACCAATGCTGTGTCATCAGCGAACAGCAACTGATTCAACTCCCAATCTCTACCATTCTTTCCTACTAAACCCAATCCTCTTCCCATAGTTCTCCTTTTCACCTCCCTCACCACACCATCCATAAACATATTAAACAGCCATGGTGACATTACACAACCCTGTCGCAAACCTACCTTTACCTCAAACCATTCACTCAACTCACCATTTCCTACTCTCACACATGCTCTGCTCCCTTCATAAAAACTCTTAACTGCTTCTAACAAATTTCCTCCTATTTCATAAATCCTTAACACCTTCCACACTGCTTCACGGTCCACACGATCATACACTTTTTCCAAGTCCATAAAAGCCCAAAATATCTCCTTATGCTTCTCTAAATACTTCTCATATAACTGTCTTACTGCAAACATCTGCTCCATGCACCCTCTTCCCTCCTAAACCGCACTGTTCTTCTCCTATTGCAACTTCCGTACACTTTATTATCCTCTCTATCAACACCCTGCCATACAGCTTTCCAACCACTGACAATAAACTAATACCTCTATAACTTGAACACTCCTGCCGATCTCCCTTCCCCTTGTACAACGGCACAATACATGCACTCTTCCAATCTATTGGTACCATTGACACAGCAAAGCACACATTGAAAAGTCTCACCAACCAATCTATTATCACATCTCCACCCTTCTTTATACACTCCACAGCAATACCATCCAAACCTTCTGCTTTTCCGCTCTCATTTGTTTCACTGCTTCTTTCACCTCATTTTCCTCAATCCTTTCATTCATTCCCTGCCACCTGGGTGGCCTGGGTAACCTATCTCCATCCACCTCTGCTTCAATCACTGCTTCTCTTCCATCTATTGTATTTTACAAAGATTCAAAATACTCGGCATATCTTTTCCTCACTTCAACTGGTTCCACTAGTAATTCTCCATTTTCATCTTTCACTGACTCTTCCCTCTTTTGTCCTCCTTTCCTTAATTTATTTACCTCCTTCCAGAACATCTTCTTTCGTTCTTCAAAATTCTCACTCAGCCTTTGACCCAACCTTTCGTTTGCATCTTTTTTCGCTTCTCTAATTTTCCGTTTTGCCTCTCTCCTTTTCTCCTTGTACCTCTCCCATACCTCAACACTACCATCCTGTAAAACCCTCTCAAAACACTGTCTCTTCTCCTCAACTGCCTTCTGTTTCTGGTGTCTGGTTATTATTAGACGATTTTATTCAGATTAGGAAGGGTAGATTGAAATTAGATGGTTAATTCAGATCGTTCTACCTGTTTTATTTCCATCCGATCCTTCCTAAGCTGTATGAAATCGTCTAATAATAGCCAGAATAGACAGTCAAAACACGTCATATTCCTCAAGGGGTTAAGTACTGTATAATATAATTTAAACTTATTTTTGTTACGGTATGGACTTGATACACATAAAGTGGGGAAACACTTTATGAGATCTCCACTTTCTAACTTCCTGTAAATCTTATAACGTGTTTCCCAAGTTTCGAGATATTTTGGCTGTGGAATCATGTTTAAATTTGAATATTCCAGATTTTGGTTAAAATGATTAATAACGCCATTTATTGTGTTTAATGACTGAATAATTGGCGTGACGAAAGTATATATATTTACCTCAGATACAGTGACCCTGGACATTTGTTGCTAACCCCTTCAGGATACAGGCATGCGTTTCTTCATTATAATCTGGCTATTATTGAACGACTTTTTGCAGTTTAGGAAGAATCTCTAGGAATCAAATGAGCAAAGTATATCTCAATTAACCCTCTAACTTCCAAAATTCATTCGCAAGCTGAAGAAAATCGTCTACCAATAATTATAATATAATGTAAGAAACGCATCATTGTATATTAACCGTTTCATTTTTTTTGTTTACTCTATTAATGATATACACTTAAGGGGAGACGGACCGTTTTTTTTCCCCTATTAATTCATGTATTTCTTTATTTCTTCGTTTTCTCGCTAGACCTCCATCAAACTTAGAAAAACACCCCCTATACCTCCTTCACGATAAATTTGTACATTTTTCGGTAGAACAATGTTCCAGCCGAAGGCCGGTTCATCTTAAAATTTCAGGCTCGCTATCGCTCGCCAGTAAATAATCGACACCTAAAAGGCACGAAAGGTCTTTAAATTGACAACGAAATGGGGCGAAGGATGTTAAAATCGACAAACTAATGAGCCGAACGTCATATAATCTCAAAACAAATGGGGCGTAACACGAGGGAGGAAGGGGACCAGAAAAATGACTCATCTTCCCTTATCCTCAACAGTCCATCAGCCTCACCTTAAGAAGGACTTCTTGGAAACAAATGTACAAGGATGATCTTAATTATCATACTCTAAAAGATCCTTCCCAAGTTGGATAATATTGTCTGGTAGGTGTTTTTCTCAGCCTAGAGGACAAATTAGAACACATTGCTCGAGAATGGCATAATCAAGTAAAATAATAAATTAATATGAAACCAAACACCGTAATAACCCCTAAGATGTCGGACCAGCTATTGTTACTGCATGCATCAACATCCATCTACAAGCAAAGGGACGCACATTACTGCATGCATCAACATCCATCTACAAGCAAAGGGACGCACATTACTGCATGCATCAACATCCATCTACAAGCAAAGGGACGCACATTGTACAGTGACTCTTTCCTCCACGGTTGCTTTCATCTTCACTGCTAGGATTGTTTTTATTATTACTTATTATTTTATATTAGTTATATATTTAATTTACAGTTTCTATCTTTCGATTGACGATAATGTATGCAACTGCCTCCATCAACATACGAAAATAATTAGTACAGTTTTATCCTTTTTCTCAGTTGCTTTATTTGTTTAGCTCATATCCTCTTCATTTGTTTTGTTATTTACAGCATATATCTTCTGGCACTCAGTAATGTATGAAACTGCCTCCATTATCAAGCAAGGGAGAAAAATATCCCCTCCCCCCCCCCCCCTTATACATCCCTCCATCAACCCAGACTCCCCCCTCCCCCCCCCCCCCCCCCTTATACATCCCTCCACACCCAGACTCCCCTCCCCCCCCCCCCTTATACATCCCTCCAACAACCCAGACTTCCCCTCCCCCCCCCCCCCTTATATATCCCTCCATCAACCCAGACTCCCCTCCCCCCCCCCCCCCTCCATCAACCCAGACTCCCCTCCCCCCCCCCTTATACATCCCTCCATCACCCAGTCCAGTCCTCCCCTCCCCCCCCCCCTTATATATCCCTCCATCAACCCAGACTCCCCTCCACCCCCCCCTTATATATCCCTCCATCAACCCAGACTCCCCCTCCACCCCCCCCCTTTATATATCCCTCCATCAACCACCCCCTCCCCTCCCCCCCCTTTATACATCCCTCCATCAACCCCGTCTCCCCTCCCCCCCCCCTTATATATCCCTCCATCAACCCAGTCTCCCCTCCCCCCCCCCCCCCCCTTATATATCCCTCCATCAACCCCGTCTCCCTCCCCCCCCCCCCTTATATATCCCTCCATCAACCCCGGTCCTCCCCTCCCCCCCCCCCTTATATATCCCTCCATCAACCCCGTCTCCCCTCCCCCCCCCCCTTATATATCCCTCCATCAACCCAGTCTCCCCTCCCCCCCCCCCCTTATATATCCCTCCATCAACCCCGTGTCCCCTCCCCCCCCCCCCTTATATATCCCTCCATCAACCCTGTCTCCCCTCCCCCCCCCTTATATATCCCTCCATCAACCCAGACTCCCCTCCCCCCCCCCCTTATATATCCCTCCATCAACCCAGACTCCCTCCCCCCCCCCCCTTATACATCCCTCCATCCAACCCCGTCTCCCCTCCCCCCCCCCCTTATATATCCCTCCATCAACCCAGTCTCCCCCTCCCCCCCCCCCCTTATATATCCCTCCATCAACCCAGACTCCCCTCCCCCCCCCCCCTTATATATCCCTCCATCAACCCAGACTCCCCTCCCCCCCCCCTTATACATCCCTCCATCAACCCAGTCTCCCCTCCCCCCCCCTTATATATCCCTCCATCAACCCCGACTCCCCTCCCCCCCCCCCCCCCCCCCCCCCCCCCCCGCCCCTTATCCATCCCTCCCATCAACCCGACTCCCCTCCCCCCCCCCCCCCCGCCCCTTATACATCCTCCATCAACCCAGTCTCCCCTCCCCCCCCCCTTATATATCCCTCCATCAACCCAGACTCCCCTCCCCCCCCCCCCCGCCCCTTATACATCCCTCCATCAACCCAGTCTCCCCTCCCCCCCCCTTTATACCTCCCTCCATCAATCGAACCCCCACACCGCCCCCCCCCTCCCCCCTCATACATTCCTCCATGAACTACGACCCCACCTCCCTTCCTTCCCCTTTCCTACATTCCTCCATCAGCCCCGACTCCCCACTCCATCCCTCATACAGCTCTCCATCAACCCCGACCCCCCTCACACTTCCTCCAACTCCCACGAACCCCCCCCCCCCCCCCCTCCATCCCTCTCGCAAATTTCTCACCCCACCCCATCCCCCACCCCCAGTGCGGGCTCAACCTTTAGTGCGCCCAAACTTTCAGGTAAGGGAAACTCCCGGGGTATACTGTATACTGTATACTGTATACTGTATACTGTATACTGTATACTGTAGTCTGTTGTTAAGAGAGAGAGAGAGAGAGTGAGCGAGAGAAAGAGAAAGAGAGAGAGAGAGAGAAAGAGAGTGAGTGAGAGTGAGCGAGAGAGAGAGAGAGAGAGAGAGTGAGTGAGAGTGAGCGAGAGAAAGAGAAAGAGAGAGAGAGAGAGAAAGAGAGTGAGTGAGAGTGAGCGAGAGAGAGAGAGAGAGTGAGTGAGAGTGAGCGAGAGAAAGAGAAAGAGAGAGAGAGAGAAAGAGAGTGAGTGAGAGTGAGCGAGAGAGAGAGAGAGAGAGAGAGAGTGAGTGAGAGTGAGCGAGAGAAAGAGAAAGAGAGAGAGAGAGAGAAAGAGAGTGAGTGAGAGTGAGCGAGAGAGAGAGAGAGAGAGAGAGAGTGAGTGAGAGTGAGCGAGAGAAAGAGAAAGAGAGAGAAAGAGAGTGAGTGAGAGTGAGCGAGAGAGAGAGAGAGAGAGTGAGTGAGAGTGAGCGAGAGAAAGAGAAAGAGAGAGAGAGAGAGAAAGAGAGTGAGTGAGAGTGAGCGAGAGAGAGAGAGAGAGAGAGAGAGAGTGAGAGTGAGCGAGAGAAAGAGAAAGAGAGAGAGAGAAAGAGAGTGAGTGAGACAAAGAGAGAGAGAAGTTGCTGATCCTTAAGGGTTAAGAGTGAAAGAGGGAAGGAACAAACAGAAAAAGCTTGGAGGGGAGGGGAACCGGGCATGGAGGGGAGGGGGGTAGGGACAGCAATATATTGGGCAGGTAGGGAGGGAGAGAGGAAAGGAAGAGAATAAGTAGGAAGGGGAAGGGCAGAGGAAGGGAAGGAGGAAGGAAAGGAAGAGAGAGAGCAGAACATTGGAAGGGTAGGCCTAACTGATGGTGTGGGGTGGGGGGGGGGGGAGGGTATAAGAAAAGGAGGAAGAGAATTGGGAAGTCGAAGAGATGGGGGGAGGGAGGGATTGAAACTAAGAATGAGAGAAGGGGAGGGGGTAAAAGAGAAAAAGAGATGAGAAGAAAGTACAAATATATAAAAGGGAAGGCAAAGAGATGGAGAAGAATGGGAAACATATAGAGGGGGGAGGGAAGGGAGAACAAGTGATGGGGAGGAAAGTGAAGGAGATAAAGAGGGAAGAGAAGAACTGGAGATGGGAGACAAAAGGGACGAAGAGGAGAGTGCGTAAGACGTTGGTTTGAACCAAATCTCAACTCTGGTAAAACCCAAACTTGTACAAACTTAATGCAGACAGGCTTCCGTGTTCCCCTACTTAACTTTTCCGAATGTTTACGATTTATATATATATACATATATATATATATATATATATATATACAGTATAATATTATATATATATATATATATATACATATATATATATATATATATATACGCAGTGGTCTAGCCACTGGATTGGTAATCCAATGACCCGGGTTCAAATCCCGATATGTCAATGGGAAGATATTATTGGGATGGAATATGTACTGTACTTAGTATCAGTGCATTACCACAAAGACCACCGAAATGCCGGAAAAAATAACCTCATTGTTCCCTGATTAAATAACACTGTATGAATATACCCATAATCAAAATATGTTACAGGGGGACAATGCCTAGTGAGTTCACTGCTCAATAGGTGGCGTTCTGAGAGTGAGGGTCTGAGTCCGGAGGGTGAGACGGTGAAGCACTTGAGCGAAGCAACCAGCCGCTTCAGAGATGGAGCTGCTTGGAGCCATGATGGGTGCTTCACATGTCTCACTCCCCAGACTGGAACAAGACCTCACGGGCTTCACCGTGTTGAGCGGTGGAATGTACAGGCTCTCAGCCTATGTCCGAGAGGGAGTAGTTGGAATATAGAAAAAAAAAAAAAAAAAAAATATATATATATATATATATATATATGTCCGGGTGGATGGGACTCGTTAGCCTTGGTCGGCAACTCATCTAGGGGAGACAACCTTATACAAATCCGGGTGGATGGGACTCGTCAGCCTTGGTTGGCAACCTGTCTAGGGGAGTAAACCCGATACAAATCCGTACTGCTTACCTAAGGGTAAGGCAGGTTAGTGGATGGATTAGCCGAACACCACTGTAGAAATATAGTGCTAACAAGATACACAGAGGGCCTCGGAGTCGGATGGATCCTAAATTGAGTGGTCAATCCTGTAAGTCCTTCACTAAACTGGCTTGGGTTGTCCCTCTCACAGGGAATAGGTCCGCTTGGGTGCATTCTGTGTATGACCACCCTCGTAAGGGGAGTAAGGCGTCCGGCAATATATATACAGTATATATATATATATATATATATATATATATAACATAATATATATACTTGCCTATCTCTTTAGTAATATATTTATCTATCTATATATCTACCTATACCAATCTATCTATTCAACTATCTTTCTATCTACCTTTAATGTTATGAGTCTGACGACGTAGTTGGCTATATACTAATTAATATATACTATAAATTTTATTATATTTACATAATATCTAATATAAGCGTATATATTAGCAGATACGCTATCTATTTAGAAGGTAAATAATTATATAGATACCGATATATACATACAGTAGATTAATAATTATATAGATACCGATATAGGGGAGGTGTGGTGGAGTGGTCTTGCCACTGGCCTGGTAATCCAAAGGTCCCGAGTTCAAATCCCGATGTATCAATGGGAAGATATTATTGGGATGGAATTTGTGCTGTACCTAGTATCAGTGCATTACCACAAGCCCACCGAAACGTCAATAAAATACCCTCATTGTTCCCTGATTAAATCGCACTGTATGAATATTCCCATATTCAAAATATGCTATAGGGGTGCAATGCCTGGTGAGTTATCTGCTCAACAGGTGGCGTTGTGTGTGTGTAAGAGTGAGAGTCCGAGTGTAGGGGGTGACACAGTGAAGCACGGGAGTTGGGTGGCTTCAGAGATGGGGTCGTTTCAGGCCATGAGTGAGCACCGTGCCTCATGTGAGGGCAAGATGGCGGGTGCTCGTTGTGCTCTACGTGCTTCACATGTCTCACTCCCTAGACTGGAACAAGACCTCACGGGCTTCACTGTTCATTGTAAAGCAGTGAATGTTAAGGCTCTCAGCCTATGCCCGAGAGGAAGTAAGTTGGAATATAGAAAAAAACAAAACAAAAACAAAAATACATACAGTAGATTAATAATTATATATATATCGATATATACATACAGTAGATTAATAATTATATAGATACCGATACATACATACAGTAGATTAATAATTATATATATACCGATATATACATACAGTAGATTAATAATTATATAGATACCGATACATACATACAGTAGATTAATAATTATATAGATACCGATACATACATACAGTAGATTAATAATTATATAGATACCGATATATACATACAGTAGATTAATAATTATATAGATACCGATATATACATACAGTAGATTAATAATTATATAGATACCGATATATACATACAGTAGATTAATAATTATATATATACCGATATATACATACAGTAGATTAATAATTATATAGATACCGATACATACATACAGTAGATTAATAATTATATAGATACCGATACATACATACAGTAGATTAATAATTATATAGATACCGATATATACATACAGTAGATTAATAATTATATAGATACCGATATATACATACAGTAGATTAATAAGTATAGATACCGATATATACATACAGTAGATTAATAATTATATAGATACCGATACATACATACAGTAGATTAATCATTATATAGATACCGATATATACATACAGTAGATTAATAATTATATAGATACCGATATATACATACAGTAGATTAATAATTAGATAAATACAATGATACATAGAATAATCAACATATACAGTCAATAAGTATAGGCAAGATCATAAATGGTACCGCACTCATTTGAATCAGTATCGCACACAAAAAGAACAATACAATGCTCTATTATAATCTAGGTGATGCAAAACATAATTTAACCATATCTTATCCAAGGGAAGTCTTTTTGGACCTCACCGGTTCTGCTCTATTTGGTTGGCGATAAGATGACGCTTCATCCCATTCATGTAATTTTTGTTCTTGGGGGCGAACGGTAGCGAATCTGTAATTTAAATGAAATCGGCCTTCGGCTAGGATTTTTTTTTTTTTTTTTTTATACGAACGATACATGTACCCATTTTCCTTGAAGGGTGTCTGGGTGGACATTTGTTAATTTGAAAGAAGTTGTGGAAGGCGTATTTGTTAGCCAAGAGGGAAACTAAAACGCATCGTTAGAAAATGACAAAAGGAAGCATAATCTTTAATAATAGATAAAATAATTATTATAATAGCCCCCCAAGACGTCGGACTAGATAGTGTCAATAATTTGAAAGATTGGAATGAGTGTGGCCCACTATACAATGTTCAGGACTGTACATTGTTTGGGGCAGTGAGGGAGAGGTAGATTCACACCCTAGTTAGTTAAGTAGGTCATTATCTCTCTCTCTCTCTCTCTCTCTCTCTCTCTCTCTCTCTCTTGACATTTGTGCTATATTGAAGGTAAGATTATGATCAGATTTTCAGTACTTGGATTATATACAATTGTTCAGGCTAAATGGACACGTGTAGCCATAGTACTTATCTTTAGGAAGTGTGTGTGTGGGGGTGGGGGTGGGGGGGGGATGGAAAACCCTTCTCCCTCACGTTTAGCCCCATTTGTTTTTAGATTTTAAGGCATTCCCCTCATTAGCTTGGCGATTTTAAGACCTTTCGTGCTATTTAGCTGTCGATGATTTCCTTGCGAGCGATTGCGAGCCTACAATTTATGGCTGGAGCCATTTTCTGTCTAAAGAATGCACATATTTTTCTGGAAGTTTTTTTGGGGGGGGTATTCTTTAACGTTGACGGAGGTTTAGGGAAAAACTAATAAATTGATAAATAAATAAATACATATATAATATATAACAAACAAATAATAATATTCACTTAAAATCTAACTATATCTTCCCCCCCCCCAAAAAAAAACACA
>CM064483.1:28084912-28225056 GCA_032716605.1 Paralithodes platypus | reverse complement strand
AGATTGAGCGAGGAGAAGGAGAAAGAGAGGGAGTGGACAGAGAAAGAGAGGGAGTGAGAGTGAGCGAGAGAGAGAGAGAGAGAAAGTTGCTGATCCTTAAAGGGTTAAGAGTGAAAGAGGAAGGGAAGGAAACAAACAGAAAAAGCTTGGGGAGGGGAGGGGAGGGGAACCGGGCATGGAGGGGGGGGGGGGGGGGCTAGGGACAGCAATATATTGGGCAGGTAGGGAGGGAGAGAGGAAAGGAAGAGAATAAGAGGTAAGGAAGGGAAGAAGGGCAGAGGAAGGGAAGGAGGAGAAGGAAAGGAAGAGAGAGAGCAGAACATTGGAAGGGTAGGCCTAACTGATGGTGTGGGGTGGGGGGGGGGGGGGAGGGGTATAAGAGAAGGAGGAAGAGGAATTGGGAAGTCGAAGAGATGGGGGGAGGGAGGGATTAGGAAACTAAGAATGAGAGAAGGGGAGGGGGTAAAAGAGAACAAGAGATGAGGAAGAAAGTACAAATATATAAAAAGGGAAGGCAAAGAGATGGAGAAGAATGGGAAACATATAGAGGGGGGAGGGGAAGGGAGAACAAGTGATGGGGAGGAAAGTGAAGGAGATAAAGAGGGAAGAGAAGAACTGGAGATGGGGAGAAAAGGGACGAAGAGGAGAGTGCGTAAGACGTTGGTTTGAACTCAAAATCTCAACTCTGGTAAAACCCAAACTTGTACAAACTTAATGCAGACAGGCTTCCGTGTTCCCCTACTTAACTTTTCCCGAATGTTTACGATTTATATATATATATACATATATATATATATATATATATATATACAGTATATATATATATATATATATATATATATATACATATATATATATATATATATATATATAACCAGTGGTCTAGCCACTGGATTGGTAATCCAATGGACCCGGGTTCAAATCCCGATATGTCAATGGGAAGATATAATTGGGATTGAATTTGTGCTGTACTTAGTATCAGTGCATTACCACAAAGCCCACCGAAATGCCAAAAAAATACCCTCATTGTTCCCTGATTAAATAACACTGTATGAATATTCCCATATTCAAAATATGTTACAGGGGGACAATGCCTAGTGAGTTCACTGCTCAATAGGTGGCGTTCTGAGAGTGAGGGTCTGAGTCCGGAGGGTGAGACGGTGAAGCACTTGAGCGAAGCAACCAGCCGCTTCAGAGATGGAGCTGCTTGGAGCCATGATGGGTGCTTCACATGTCTCACTCCCCAGACTGGAACAAGACCTCACGGGCTTCACCGTGTTGAGCGGTGGAATGTACAGGCTCTCAGCCTATGTCCGAGAGGGAGTAGTTGGAATATAGAAAAAAAAAAAAAAAATATATATATATATATATATATATATATGTCCGGGTGGATGGGACTCGTTAGCCTTGGTCGGCAACTCATCTAGGGGAGACAACCTTATACAAATCCGGGTGGATGGGACTCGTCAGCCTTGGTTGGCAACCTGTCTAGGGGAGTAAACCCGATACAAATCCGTACTGCTTACCTAAGGGTAAGGCAGGTTAGTGGATGGATTAGCCGAACACCACTGTAGAAATATAGTGCTAACAAGATACACAGAGGGCCTCGGAGTCGGATGGATCCTAAATTGAGTGGTCAATCCTGTAAGTCCTTCACTAAACTGGCTTGGGTTGTCCCTCTCACAGGGAATAGGTCCGCTTGGGTGCATTCTGTGTATGACCACCCTCGTAAGGGGAGTAAGGCGTCCGGCAATATATATACAGTATATATATATATATATATATATATATAACATAATATATATACTTGCCTATCTCTTTAGTAATCTATTTATCTATCTATATATCTACCTATACCAATCTATCTATTCAACTATCTTTCTATCTACCTTTAATGTTATGAGTCTGACGACGTAGTTGGCTATATACTAATTAATATATACTATAAATTTTATTATATTTACATAATATCTAATATAAGCGTATATATTAGCAGATACGCTATCTATTTAGAAGGTAAATAATTATATAGATACCGATATATACATACAGTAGATTAATAATTATATAGATACCGATATAGGGGAGGTGTGGTGGAGTGGTCTTGCCACTGGCCTGGTAATCCAAAGGTCCCGAGTTCAAATCCCGATGTATCAATGGGAAGATATTATTGGGATGGAATTTGTGCTGTACCTAGTATCAGTGCATTACCACAAGCCCACCGAAACGTCAATAAAATACCCTCATTGTTCCCTGATTAAAATCGCACTGTATGAATATTCCCATATTCAAGATATGCTATAGGGGTGCAATGCCTGGTGAGTTATCTGCTCAACAGGTGGCGTTGTGTGTGTGTAAGAGTGAGAGTCCGAGTGTAGGGGGTGACACAGTGAAGCACGGGAGTGGGGTGGCTTCAGAGATGGGGTCGTTTCAGGCCATGAGTGAGCACCGTGCCTCATGTGAGGGCAAGATGGCGGGTGCTCGTTGTGCTCTACGTGCTTCACATGTCTCACCTCCCTAGGACTGGAACAAGGACCTCACGGGCTTCACTGTTCATTGTAAAGCAGTGAATGTTAAGGCTCTCAGCCTATGCCCGAGAGGAAGTAAGTTGGAATATAGAAAAAAACAAAACAAAAACAAAAATACATACAGTAGATTAATAATTATATATATATCGATATATACATACAGTAGATTAATAATTATATAGATACCGATACATACATACAGTAGATTAATAATTATATATATACCGATATATACATACAGTAGATTAATAATTATATAGATACCGATACATACATACAGTAAGTAATAATTATATAGATACCGATACATACATACAGTAGATTAATAATTATATAGATACCGATATATACATACAGTAGATTAAATAATTATATAGATACCGATATATACATACAGTAGATTAATAATTATATAGATCCGATATATACATACAGTAGATTAATAATTATATATACCGATATATACATACAGTAGATTAATAATTATATAGATACCGATACATACATACAGTAGATTAATAATTATATAGATACCGATACATACATACAGTAGATTAATAATTATATAGATACCGATATATACATACAGTAGATTAATAATTATATAGATACCGATATATACATACAGTAGATTAATAATTATATAGATACCGATATATACATACAGTAGATTAATAATTATATAGATACCGATACATACATACAGTAGATTAATCATTATATAGATACCGATATATACATACAGTAGATTAATAATTATATAGATACCGATATATACATACAGTAGATTAATAATTAGATAAATACAATGATACATAGAATAATCAACATATACAGTCAATAAGTATAGGCAAGATCATAAATGGTACCGCACTCATTTGAATCAGTATCGCACACAAAAAGAACAATACAATGCTCTATTATAATCTAGGTGATGCAAAACATAATTTAACCATATCTTATCCAAGGGAAGTCTTTTTGGACCTCACCGGTTCTGCTCTATTTGGTTGGCGATAAGATGACGCTTCATCCCATTCATGTAATTTTTGTTCTTGGGGGCGAACGGTAGCGAATCTGTAATTTAAATGAAATCGGCCTTCGGCTAGGATTTTTTTTTTTTTTTTTTTATACGAACGATACATGTACCCATTTTCCTTGAAGGGTGTCTGGGTGGACATTTGTTAATTTGAAAGAAGTTGTGGAAGGCGTATTTGTTAGCCAAGAGGGAAACTAAAACGCATCGTTAGAAAATGACAAAAGGAAGCATAATCTTTAATAATAGATAAAATAATTATTATAATAGCCCCCCAAGACGTCGGACTAGATAGTGTCAATAATTTGAAAGATTGGAATGAGTGTGGCCCACTATACAATGTTCAGGACTGTACATTGTTTGGGGCAGTGAGGGAGAGGTAGATTCACACCCTAGTTAGTTAAGTAGGTCATTATCTCTCTCTCTCTCTCTCTCTCTCTCTCTCTCTCTCTCTCTTGACATTTGTGCTATATTGAAGGTAAGATTATGATCAGATTTTCAGTACTTGGATTATATACAATTGTTCAGGCTAAATGGACACGTGTAGCCATAGTACTTATCTTTAGGAAGTGTGTGTGTGGGGGTGGGGGTGGGGGGGGGATGGAAAACCCTTCTCCCTCACGTTTAGCCCCATTTGTTTTTAGATTTTAAGGCATTCCCCTCATTAGCTTGGCGATTTTAAGACCTTTCGTGCTATTTAGCTGTCGATGATTTCCTTGCGAGCGATTGCGAGCCTACAATTTATGGCTGGAGCCATTTTCTGTCTAAGAAATGCACATATTTATCTCGAAGTTTTTTTGGGGGGGGTATTCTTTAACGTTGACGGAGGTTTAGGGAAAAACTAATAAATTGATAAATAAATAAATACATATATAATATATAACAAACAAATAATAATATTCACTTAAAATCTAACTATATCTTCCCCCCCCCAAAAAAAAACACACTCTCTCTCTCTCTCTCTCTCTCTCTCTCTCTCTCTCTCTCTCTCTCAGACAAAGACATACGCAGACATCAACCATTCTGAAAGCTTGGCAGATAAAGTTTTTCTTCCATGACACGAGAGAGAGAGAGAGAGAGAGAGAGAGAGAGAGAGAGAGAGAGAGAGAGAGAGAGAGAGAGAGAGAGACTGAAATCTGGCTTAATTAAGGCTTGCCTGGGTACACAGGATGCCACAAACAGATGTAGATATGTAACTCTCTCTCTCTCTCTCTCTTCTTCTTCTTCTTCTTCTTTTTCTTCTTCTTCCTCTTCTTCTTTTTTGCACTCTTTGTCTCCCACTATTAATTCTGATCAACATCATAATTTATTAAAGATTGTCCTAATTAGTCATACGTTAGTCGATTATGCTAAAAATAGAACCACTGTCTAAGATAACTGACTGCTCTACAATAGTCAAGAGATATATATGTCCGGACTAAATCAAACGACGTATACATATATCGTTGCTTTATATTTTTTAAACTTCCCAATCTGAATCGAATCTGGTAATTAATTCCTGACTTAATAATTATTACTTTTAGCAAGTTCGTTTATCTATTCGAGGGTTCATATTGTACCAGGATTTATGTCTTAGAGTGTACCGTGGGGATCCATAATTCTGATACATATATTTTCGAAGCTGTCTCGGGCTGCATTGAATCTCTTATTATTTTTGTACCAGATATACAGTATGCATTTCGGAGGTTTGTTTAAACAGTTTAAGGATGGGTGGGCTGTTTTTTCTGGTCCCCCTTCTTCCTCGTGTTTAGCCCAATTGGTTTTTAGATTTCAAGACGTTCGGCCCATTAGTTTGGCGATTTTAAGACTTTACGCCCCATTTCAATATTAAGACTTTTCGTGTCATTTGGGTGTCGATTTTTCCCTGGCGAGCGATAGCGAGCCTTTAATTTTATGAGTAACGGCTGGAATATTTTTCTATAAAAATATGTACAAATTTATCTTAAAGACGGAAAGGGGGGGGGGGGGTTTATTTTTATTTTGTTTTAACTTTTTGCTGGAGGTCTAGGGAGGAAATTACAAAATAATAACAACACAAAACAATAACCAAATATACAGTATAAGCCCATCTCTCATTAAGGCTTCAAAAGGTATCATAATTAATGACCGCGACTGAACACTCTATGATACAAATCTTGGTCCAATAATAACCCTCTAACAACACAAACAAAACTTCCACATGTAAATAGTAGACAAAGATTAATGAGAAGATTGGATTTAGTTCGGGATGGCTTAGACAATTTATGGCCATGAATTTTGTCCTAGTGTGTACGCTCTCGGTCATAAATTGTTAACTCGTTTATTTTTCTCTCGCTCTCCCTGGGTTGTATCCATTCGGTCCCATTCAGCCTACTGTTTTAAGACGTTAATTCCCATCCTGGTGAGCCAGCATATTCATCAAAATGGTCTTGACAGCAGGGTAAATTTATAAATTTTTCGATAGAAAAATTTCCCCGGCGAAGCCGTATTTCTCCAAACAATGCTGGCTCACTATCGCTCGCCAGGAAGATATCTACACCTGGATGGAGATAAACGTCTTAAAACAGTGGGTTGAATGGTGCCAAATGAATACAAGCCAGAGAAAGAAAGAAAAGGAAAGAACAAAAGCAGGTCATCCCCCATAAGGTGTCGAAGCTATTCCGAATTGAAATAATTGTATAAATGTTTTAACTAATATTCACATTTTGAAGTTTTATTTTGCTGTTCACAAGATCAGATTGGGCCAGTATTTATGTCTTAAGTGTCCCTGCACTAATTTTGGTCTTCAGCTAAGATACAAAATATTGAACAAAATATGCATTAACCCCTTCAGGATACGAGGGTGCGTATCTGCATCATAATCCGGCTATTATTATACAGTTTTATACAGTTTACGATGGATTAGGAAGCAACAGGGTAAAACCTATCTCAATTATCCTTCTAGCTCCCACACTTCCTTCCTAAACTTTGTTTCTGTGTAGACGGAGACAAAAGGCAAAGCTGCCTATGACAAAGAGTGATATGGAGACAAATTTAAGGTACGTTTGAGTCAAAATGTCTGGACACACGGAGCTTAAAGCAGTTTAAGTCATAGGATAGGGGATAGCTAGATTAAAGGAGAGAGTTCCAGAGCTTATGTGTTGAGTAGAAGAAGGACTTAGATAACCGGTTCATTCTTAGGTTAGAGAGTTGGACAGAATAAGATGGGGGGGGGGGGGTTTGAAGGGCGGGTGCCCCTCCATAAGGGAGGAGGTATGCACTGAGAAAAGTAGGGAATTAGTAAGAAGAGGTGAGTTGATGAGAAAAAATGCTTTTCACTCTACCCTTTTGAGAAGTGCAGTATGAGTGGAACATCCTCACACATTCAAACATGAGCGCACTGTACAGCACAAGAAGCTGTGCACCGGGCAAAGAACCCACAGAGATGGTTGAGCACACCTAACTTCTAGCTGGAAGCTGTTTTAGAAGAGTGGTAATATGTTCCTTTCAAGAAAGGCCAACAGAAAAAGAAATACCAAGAATATGGAGAGAAGACCAGGCGTCAATGTGTATTGTTAAAGAGTAAGGGATAGTTGTGTGGAAGATTGTGACGGGTAGATAGGGTGAGGAACTGGGTTTTGGAAGCATTGGCAGATTTTCTCAGCCTCAATCGGAAATAATTGATAAGAAGATAGGCTTGCTATCGCCTTATCACGTGAGTTTTGGAATAATTGCATGTTGGGTTATTGTGAAAAACTAGTTGAATAGTGTAAGGTAGTCATCAGCATATGATTGGAGTGGAACACCGGAATTGATATGTTGAGGAAGTGAGCAATGACCGTCCAAAAACGCAGCTATGGAACAACCAAAAAGGAAATTATATATACACGCACATTTAGAGGGATGGAGACCGAAGGGGGGAAGTTTATAATTTAGATATTTGTGGCGGACCTTATCGAAGGCTTTCATTATGTCTTGTGCAACAGAAAAGGTGTCACCGAAGTCCCTAAAGAACGATGGCCAAGAGTTAATAAGATAGTAAGGAAATCACCAGTAAAGCGGCCTTTAAGGAAACAATACTGGTGATCTGAAAGCAGATTACGACGGGAAGACAGATGTTTAAGAAATGTTCAATTAGGAATAGATTCGAAAACTTTAGAGATGCAAGAAATTAGATCAATTGGACGATAGTTGGAGAGTTGAGAGCGGTCACCCTTCTTTGGGACATGGCGAATGAGAGCAAACTTCCAGCAAGTTTGGATAGTCAAAGTGTAAGGAAGAAATGTGTCCTCGTATACTAAAAGGGTTAAGTAATCAAACTCAAAGAAGGAATTGCATCGAAAGCTGTAATCTGTTTCGAGGTATCTAAAATCAACACATAAAACCTGCAAATCAACTGGACCACACACATACACACACACACAGGGGAGGTGTGGCGGAGTGGTCTTGCCACTGGACTGGTAATTCAATGGACCCGGGTTCGAATCCCAATATGTCAATGGGAAGATATTATTGGGATGGAATATGTGTTGTACCTAGTATCAGTGCATTACCACAGCACAACGAAATGCCAAAAAAATACCCTCATTGTTCCCTGATTAAATAGCATTGTATGAATATTCCCATATTAAAAAATATGCTACATGGGGGCAATGCCTAGTGAGTTAATTGCTCAATAGGTGGGGTTCTGAGAGTGAGGGTTCGAGTGTGGGGATTGAGAATGTGAAGCGCAGAGGCGAGGCGGCTTAAGAGATGGGATTGCTTCGAGCCGTGAAGCTTCGCATGTCTCACTCCCTAGACTGGAGCAAGACCTCACGGGCCTCACCGTGTTCAGCGGTAGAGTGTAAAGGCTATCAGCCTATGCCCGAGAGAAAGTAGTTGGAATATAGAATTTAAAAAAAAGAGAGAAAAAAACACACACACACACACACACACTTTGCAGACCTACTGGGTGTAAATATATTGCCCGTAAGTTTAAGGTAGGGAGCCACCTTTCTGTGGCTGCTAAACATCGAGCCATTGACTTAATGACCTGTAGTTTCCACCTAACATTACTTTACATACTCTCTCTCTCTCTCTCTGTTTCTGCCTACATATCTATCTCTCTCTTAACACATACACACACACACACACACACACACCCACACACACACACTGTGAGTTAGATATCGGGTAATCGCGATCATTAATTCTGATACAGTCTGAATCGTCGAACTAAATAAACGAACCTCTGAATAGCAAATAACATGTACACAATTAATATGAAGATTGAACTTGGCCCATAAACGCAACTGTACACAAAATTGAATTGTTATCAATGTATTATATTTTGTTATTCGAATAGACGCCTTTTACTTGTGGAGGTACAGTAGGGATCTGTCCTTGGTCCACTTCTCTGTAACATACACTATAATTATCAGAAACATGGATTTTGGCGTTTGGAGTACAGTCCCGATCATTAAATATGAAATTCTCTGAAGCATCGAACAAATTAAACGAATCCCCGAAAAAGAAATATCTAGTAAAAAATTAATAAGGACATTCAATTTAGCCTGAGACAGCTTCAACAATGTATATAACAACATTAATGACCGCGACTATACATTCCAAAATATCAGTTGTGACCTTAATTGTTCAAAGCTAACTCGAAAACAATGGAATCTACTTTACCTAGTATATGCTTTTCGCTGGTTCATCTAAGTAGTTAAAGGATTCAGAAAGGCCACGACTTATTTCTTTGAGTGTATTGTGAGAATTTGAACGGGATTGATCAACATTTAAAAATAATGAATTGCTTGTGGTCTGACAGATGCCAATAAAGCTGGAGAAGTGAAATGCGATGCATATCGGTTAAGCAAATCCGAAGTCGGACTATTACATTTTCGGAAGCCTATATATAAATGTATCGACTTGTACTGGAGAGAGTTGGCTCGGCTGTGGTCGCGGTCGGACGTCTCCGGTGCCCGGCGAATCCGCGGCATTAAGGGGCAACTCTACTTAGTCGGTCCCGGTGATTGTCTACCTCGTCGGTGATCCAGCGGCCTCTCGCCCCGGCTCCATCCCCTTCCTACATGCTGCCCTGCTCTGCCTTCGTCATCCTCTGTTCGTCATCTGTGCCTGGCTTCGCTCTGCGCCATCTTCGTCCTTCTGGTTGGTGGGGGCCGGCACTTTTCTGGACCTGTGACACGTGGCTCGCCCGCTTGAGGGACACGGCGCCCACGGTGGTCGGCTCTGGTATCGGAACAATCCTCGGCTTTCTACGGGGTTCCTTAGAGGTTCCCCCCCCCCCCCCCCCCGTCGGTGCCAGGGCCGCCTTCAGCTTCTGGGGATTGTGTTGGCCCCTCCGTCCTCGCCTCTTCTCTTCACCACGTGTTTTCTTCCTGCCGGGTGTCATCGTTCATCACGTCATCTTCCATTCCATCCTCGAGCCCTGGGAGTATTGTTGCCCTTCTGCAGCCCCTCCTGGGTCCCTGACGTTTGAGCCTCCTTCCAGGGAGGCCGCTGCGGCTTGACCACCACTGCGTCAGGGTTAATAGGGCACTGCCCTCACAGCCCTTAAATCAAGAATCAAGATCAAGACTTGTACTGTAAAGTACAAGGATTTGGGTGATTTGATTAGCAAGGATCTCAAATTTTCCTAGATGTGCACGGATATAGAGGAGAAAGCCTTGATGTCATTGATGATGATGATCATGGTGATGATGCATACTTTACCACCATACACTCCCTGCTCAATAGCTGGGCTGGGTGCCCTAATGATCAGGGACTTCAGTGAACAATGGCCACAGATTGCTAGACTGCGCCGTCCACCACAGTACTGGCGTCTGCCAACTAGCTCACTGTCTGGCCCGAAACTCTAAGCCTCGATCTCATGGTTTGTAGGCTAGTGTTCTACCAACCACGCTACGGCCTGTAGTATGTCATTGGGCTATATTCATACATTCAATACCGGTGACCGCCTTTCCATTATAGTCGGCAACTGTTAGACGATTATATTCAACTAACGTACGTCAACCATTTAAAAGGCTACAAACTATCTCAATTAATTCTTTTAGCTACCATATATCCTTCCTCAGCTACGTAAAATCGTCTAAATGCAGCTGAAATCAAAACAAAAAGACGTTGTGGTACATAAAAGGGTTAACCCCTGAGGATTATGACGCGTTTTGACAATTTGTTCTGGCAATCATTAGATTATTTTATTCATAGTGAGAAAGGCAAATGGATGTCAGAGGGTTAATTGAGAATCAGATAGTCTTTACCCTTTCGATGTCCAAAGATCCTTACTAAGTTGCATAAAATCGTCCGGTGACAGCTAGAATAAACCGTCAAAACGCGTCATGATCCACTGAGGGTAAATAATAAGGAAAGGTCTGTGGGCATCAAAAGGGTAGAGACCATCTCAAATAACCCTTTGACTTACATATACCCTTCCTATCCTGAATAAAATAGTTTAAAATAGCCAGACAATAGAACACAAAATGCGTCTTCTATCTTCAAAGACTTAACAGTACAACAAACATAATAATGACTTTCGAAAACCTTACCCAACATGAAGATCGTATAACAGTACTTTAACTATAAATTTCGGATAAAATTATAGTAAAAAAAAAAAAAAAAAAGTAATGCTGTTGGTTAAGTATGCTTGTAACCGATAATATCAAGGTATTATGTTGGCAATACGGCTACCTGCCCTGTGACCGTAAAGATTACGGAACAATAGTTAACAGTGAGCTCTCTCTCTCTCTCTCTCTCTCTCTCTCTCTCTCTCTCTCTCTCTCTCTCTCTCTCTCTCTCTCTCTCTCTCTTTCAGAGAAAGGAGTTGAGTAAATGAGTGAAATTCTAAACAAAGTGGTTTATGATGCCCATGAAGATATTGAATTCAGAATTCACGCATCTGAGTATTGACATAGTCAATCAGCGTCTCCTTCCCCTCGCCATACTACTGCTGTGACCCGCAAAAATTAATATCCTAGTAAATTCCACCCAGATCAACAATAATTCCATTCTTAGCTGGGATAAACCGCACCCCCTTTTCCCCCGCAAACCTCTTTTACCCCCCCCCCCCAAATATAAATAAATAAATAACAAAATAAAAAATAAATAAAAACAAATAAAAACAAAACGTCACAGGTCAACCCACCAATAATTACCCTCCAATTATTCTTCAAGGCGATTATAATATCCCTAGTATAGAATGGAATCTTGTCACAGGAAATAACGCTAATTCAATCAAAATTATAAATTTCATAGAAGATAATTTCCGATATCAGTGTGTAAAGAAAGCAACGCGTGAAAATAATATTCTTGACCTTGTCATAACTGCCCACGACAATTTAGTTACTAATTTAGAGGTAGGTGAACACCTGTCAACTTCTGACCATAGAATCATTAGGTTCGATGTTAATTGCAGCCATACTATTGAGAAAAATGAAATCCTCGTACTAGATTTTGAAAATGCTGATTTTGACAAACTTAGGCAAGCACTGCATAACACACACTCACGGCTAGACGGCTAGATATAAATAACGAGATAAATGAGATGTGGGAACAGTTTAAGAACATGTTTATGATGGCACAGAACAAACATGTACCAAAAAAAAGTTAAACGAAAGAGTGAAATAAAAAAAACACCATGGTTCAACAGTGAAATCCGTAATGCAATAATGAATAGACAGAAAATGCTCAAGCTTACCAAAAAATAACTGTTGTAATGACCAAGTAAAGGAATGATACAACCTTGCTAGAAGAAATATCAAGAAACTGATTAGATCCGCTAAACGTGATTATGAAGTATCTATAGCCAGAAACAGGACCGACAACCCAAAGCATTTTTATAGCTACGAAAATATTGTTATTTACGTAGCTGAGAAATAAAAAGCTGAATAGGCCCATTAACTAGAGATGATCAAATAATGAGAGCCGACATCAATATTGCATACCAGTATACACTTAACAAATATTTGTGTTCTGTTTTTACAAACGAAGTAAAGAATAATACAAAACACAGGGCAGTAACAACGCAAGAAATAGGAAACTTTACTATCAGCGCAAGTGAAGTATTGTGTAAATTAAATAAATTAAATATCAATATGACTCCGGGGCCTCATAATTTCTATAATAGGATAGTAAAACAAGTAAAAGAAGAAATATGCGAATTTCTGACCATTATCTTTAATTCATCACTACAGTAGGGTTGCGTCCCTAAAAATAGGAAAACTGCCAACATTACACCCATTCACAAAGAGGGTGATCAAGCCAAAGCTAGTAATTACAGACCTAAAAGCTTAACGTCAGTAATAGGACAAATTCTTGAAACCATTTTAAGATATAAAATAGTTGAGTATCTTGAATCTAATGAATTAATAAGAAACAGCCAACACGGGTTTAGGACCAGAAAATCGTGCCTAACAAACCTTCTTGATTTTTTATAATAAATTGCTTACTCGTAATGTCTCAACTAAGGCGCTTAACATAGTCTACCTAGATTTTCAAAAGGCGTTTGACAAATTATCTCACAATAAATTATTAGACAAATTAGAAACGCTCGGAATAAAGGGTAAATTATATCAATGGATTAAAAACTGGCTTGCAAACAGAAAGCAAAGAGTTGTTATTAATGGTATAGAATCAGATTGGGTGCCTGTTACGAGCGGTGTGCCTCAAAGGTCGGTCTTTGGTCCGGTTTTATTTATCATATATATAAATGATATTGATGTAGATCTGTCTAACTTTATCTCCAAATTTGCTGACGATATAAAAATAGGGAACATAGTCTTGATTGAGGAAGACAGATATAGCCTACAGTCCGACTTATGCAAAATAGTGGATTGGTCAGAAAAGAGGCAAATGCCCTTTAATGTTGACAAATGTCAAATTTTGCATGTTGGTTAAAAAAACAGAAAGCATGATTATCATACGAATGGCCAACCAATAATAGCAGACTAAGGTTAAAGATCTAGGGGTTATAATATCACAAAACTTAAAACCCTCGGAGCAATGTGCGGCTGCGGCAAATCAAGTTAACAAAGCCTTAGGATTTATTAAAATACATTTTACCATTAAAAACGAAAAAATTATGTTGTCGTTATTCAAAAACATTATTAGACCCCATCTTGAATATGGCGTTCAGTTCTGGTCCCCGTATCTCAAGAAAGACATTAACAAACTCGAATCTGTGCAGCGTAGAGCAACTAAACTAATTCCCTCTCTGAAAAACAAGCAAATGACAAATTAAATAAATTAAATTTATTCTCACTAAAGAAAAGGAGGTTGCGAGGCCAACTTATTGAGTGTTTTAAGATACTTGAAGGATTTGACAGAGTAAATATCAGTGGACTGTTCACGATTTAATAACAATGCTGCAACCCGAGGTAATGCAATGTAATTAATTAAAAAAAAGGCATCCTTAGATGTGACACAAAATGTCTTCACATACAATGTGGTTAAATAATGGAATAGTTTACCAAGGGAGGTGGTCGACAGTAATTCAATTGATACGTTTAAGAAAAGACTGGACGATCATCTGATGAAAATTGGATTAATATGAATTAATCAGTAGGCATGTGTAATTTCCCTTCCAAACTAATGTCTTCCTATACTATATACAAACTTTCCTTGTGGGCATTTCCTGACCCATAAGGTTACTGTTATGCCGGGTTGTAATCCAACTCGCTTCGTTATATCATCTATGTCAATCCGGATATTTAGAATTGGAATATGCTCAACAGGAACACATCTAGCTTCATGAATAGGATTAATTGTTTACTAAATCGGTCTATCAACAACACAATAAACACACAGTATACAGTAGATTACACTCATATTTATTGTTATAACATAGATACATGTATGGGGTATCAAAATCTCTACTATATAGAGTAGGATTCTGATATATAATGTGACTTGTAGAGAGTTGACTATATTTTACTCTCTAATGAAATATGGTTGTCACTCACAAAGTAAATGAAAATAGGAAATACGCAATTATATGAAATATACACACAAACAATAAACATTGACAACAATATATATATGCGGACCAAGTGTATAACGCAAGGTATAATAATAATAATCACAAGGTAAGGCAACTGAGGCCGATCACTCAGTTGCGCGTAAGGCTGCACGGTGGTCAAAAACAATTAGGGTCGCGTTCAGGTGAGCCCACAAAGGTACCGCTCTCAGGGGTACAGGTCAGTTGGACTGTGGTCACTGGAAATACTATTTTATTTTAATGCGATGTCAAATCGGGGAAGGAAGATATGAACTTCACTTTAGGTTAGGAGGAAAGATAGTTTAAATCTGAATTTAACTATCTATGAGTTATTGCGAATAATCTCTCACACGATACACGAAAAATAATATTCGATCGTAGATGAGGTCAAATTACACGGAGTAAGGAAATCCGATTCACAGTAAATATAGTGACTGAAGTGGAATATTATAATAAATATATTTTAGAATAGATTGGAATAAATTAAACCAACTACTGAAAAAACGCAGAACGCAGTAGCGTTGTATTATAGCTTAAAATGAGCTATAATGAATGGAAATACAAAACAAAGTTGTATTTATGAAATACCCAAATATGATGGCATGAAAGGAGGTTTGAATAAATTAACAAATTCCTGAAAGAACGCAGAACTTAGTAGAGCTGTATTATAACTTAAACAATTGTTATAATGAATAAATTACCGAACGAAGCAGTAATATATAAATAGCCAAAAGGTAGGCTTAATGGATAAAGGAATGTAAAACCTGAATTCCTAGATCTGTGGTGAAAGGATTACATGGCCCGAGCAACGTATATGATTAGATTATTCATAAGAACTAATAAAAATTAGATATCTCGAATATAGATTAATGCTAACTCAACGGATGAGTTCTTTACTTTCGAAGGGGGGCGAAATGGTACTATGAGTATTCTCTGGTAATAAATAGACGGAAAATATGGAGATCGTCAACTCTTTTAAGTATCTGGGCAGTGTGTTGAGTAAAGATGGGACTATGGATGAAGAGGTGCGGGAGAGGGTACAACAGGGGAAGAGGGTTGTAGGAACGCTAAAAGCAGTAACAAGAAATAGGGTGGTCAGTATGGAAGTGAAGAAGTCCTTGCATGACAGTGTGGTAATCCCGACACTGACTTACGGAAGCGAAGCATGGACGTTGGGTGAGAGACTCAGACCAAGAGTGAGAGCAGTGGAAATTAATTACTTAAGGAGTGCGTGCGGAGTTACATGGAGGGATAGACAGACTAATGAGGAAGTAAGAAGGAGGTGTGGTGTGGAGGTAGATGTGCGGGAAAGTGTGAAAAGGAACAACTTGAGATGGTTCGGCCATATGGATCGTATGGAAAGCGAGAGAATGACTAAGAGGGTGTACGAGAGCGAGGTGGAGGGACAGAGGGGGAGAGGTAGACCGAATATGAGGTGGAAGGATGGAGTGAGGAAGTACATGAACGAAGGCGGTGCTGGTTGGGGGGAGGGGCGTCGACTGACTGGGGACAGAGGTGCATGGGGGCGGTTCGTTCGTGGCCACCCCTTCGGGGATCACGGCGTCAGGCAATAGATAGATAGATAGATAGAAAATATGATCCTGAGTTTGAGCATAGGTTTTAGATGTTAAATTTAAGAAGGAAAATAGCTCACGTTATACACTTCACTTCGACTTGGACACACAAGAATAATAACGCATTAGGATAAAATCTGAGAGCATTCACTAGGTAACACGTGTAGAAATGACTATGTAACGTACGTACAAGTAATGTTCTGAAGGTTTGAACACAAAGTATATTGACAGTATCTCGTACTTATAGAATCACTGTACGGATCAAAGTTATATACTGTAAATCTTACACGTGTATGAAGTTAACAAGGTAGATCTTAGACACAGATCTATAAATAAGTTAAATAGAACACTCGCATATTTATATTACCTTCACAATAATACCCACAACTTATAAAACACAGTGACACTTAGGGTACAGGGTAGAGAAGTGTAACCATGAACGAGAATCTGGACGACGTAGGACTCGTAGTTCTTCCTCTGGCTGGACGTCAGAGGGAACTGCCTCTCTCACGGACACTTATGAAGGTTGTTCCTGGCACACTCTCGCTCGCCTCCCACCTTAGACTTTACTACAGGGACTGTCTTGTCCTATAGCTGAGTCTACAACACAATTTCCACCCACAACCAACTTGACCAGTGGAAGGTAGTAATCGTATTTGCATACCTTCCCTCAATTTTAGTCAGACTATATTCGGGTTATATTTGGAACTCAATTTGGTCTGTTTCAATATAGTAGGGACATGGGGATATTATGTTTTTCTTTATTGTGAAGGCAATTCTTATTCTAAAATATATACTTATCCTAATAATACATACACAAGGAGATTCTCTATCTCTCAATATTACCCTCTTTATATAAAAGGGTTGCATGGCTGCATGATAAATGTTTTTCTGTTAATCACTCTTTCTGTCTTTTTCTAGTTTGCAGGCCATGCTTTTGTTTCTTGTCATTCTGTTTATATTATCTCCATTCTTCCCGTGAGGTACTGTAGAGGTGATTCCCGGGTTGGGTTTCCATCGGTAGAGGTAATGCACTGGATCTTGCTGTGGTATTTGCATAAAGCATTCCTCACTGTATTGCAAATCTGGCTGGGGCTGAGTATTCGCCTTGGATGTTTGTCCCAGGCTCTGCCATTGGCTGGGCAGGTATCCTCGTGATTGGCCCGGGCTCGAACTCTTTTGGCGGGCAGACTGTCCTATATTTGCAGGGATTAGAGCATGGGTAGGTCTTGTTGGCTGGGTAGACTGTTTCACTGTGGCAGGTATTAGAGCATGGGAAACTGGTAATTTTGTGGTCTCCCTCTCCCTTTCTTGATACAACTTCCTCGTGTTTTCTTGGTCTCCTTCACTGCAGCTATTCTGGCTCTGGTAGGCTGTTCTTCTTCCCGCTCTGTCAGTGTTTCTACCGGAATTGCTTTGCCCCTAGTTTGCAACCCCGTCTACTCAGTTACACTTCATCCTATTATCCGGTGCGGCTTTTTAGCCGGAGGGAGCAGAGGGTGGGGAGAGAGCCTTCTAATTTACTGACTAATTCTTCCACTATAAACTGTTCCGGTCTAGTAGTATTATGGCCGGACCACCTAGTTGGGACCGCAAGGTCTGTGTGGTCTGAGTATCTGTGTAACACTCTCTCTCTCTCTCTCTCAAAATGACCTGTAGTTTCCTGCCCTTTAGCCTTCCCTCATTACTTTACATCTTTCTCTCGTTCTCTCTCTCTCTCTCTCTCTTTCTCTCTCTCTCTTTCTCTCTCTCTCTCCATTGTTCCCTATAATAAATGTATCCAGGTTAGTTGTATAGGCCGTAGTGGTGGTAGACGTAGAATGGCTAATTAGCCCTATTTGGACCCAAGGAAATCTTTTTGGACTTCCCCTGTTTCTCTCCATTAGGTTAGAAATTTAAAACAATTTAACTTCATTATGTTTGTCGATAATAAGACGCTTCACCCCATAGCGGTCGAGCCTGTAACTTAGAAGAAATCGGCCTTTGGCCAGAACATTTTTGTATCGTAAAATGTACAAATTTAGCTTGAGAAGGGTGTGGGTGGGCATTTGTTTTTAGTTTGAAGGAAGTTTGGTAACACGTTTTAGTCAGCCTAGGGGACAAACTAAAACACATTGCTCGAAAATGGTAAAAACATGCAAAGAAACTCAAAGATAAATAAACCAAATATCATAATAACCCACCCTAAGTCGGACCAGCTAGTGTTAAGCCGGCGTCACAGTTGTAGGCTATCCGGTAAACTGTATCGGAGTCTGATGTCCGCAACAATGTAATGATCTATTCCTAAAGGCCGTGTCTCACACAGTACGGCCACCGCTCGACAGCTGCCGACAGAGGACGACTTGCACATTTTCGCCGATTGTAATCGACTCACTGGAAATCACTCGCAGGCACACGATTGATTTACAACAAACCCTCGACAGTCACTCAACACACACACGTCACACACATGTCATACACGCCGGCAACACGACCATTGTAAAATAAATCGCTGACTGGCGACGCTACTCACTCGGCTATCACACATTCGTCATACATTTAAAGTACGTTAAGAGCATGATAATACGCCTTTGGTTGACAACCATACGTTTACAGCACAACAGACGCACATACGTTGAACGATAAATACGACCGTTGTAGGCCGCACACGATATTGACACGGCAAAGGAACCGCCCTATGTATATATATATATATATATATATATATATATATATATATATATATATCTATAAATAACACCCCTCTCTTAACATTAATCAATACAACACCAATATACTTGAATAAAACTATAATAATAATACGCTGTAGTTAAGTAGTCGATAGGTGAATATATACCTATATCATTACACGATCTGGTATACACTGACTTTGATGCAGAATATCATTAGTTTACAAGTGGATGTATTTTAGTAAGCTTGTAGATGTTTATGTTAACTATAGGCTACACACACACACACACACGCACGCAGAGAGAGAGAGAGTGAGAGTGAGTAAGTGAGAGAAAACTACTCGCAGACATACAATACAGTATATAGACTAAAATAATACACACACACACACACAATATATATAAACTAAATAATACACAACCAACCACGCAAACGCACACACACACACACACACACACACATACACACAATATATATAAACTAAATAATACACAATCAAACACGCAAACGCACACACACAATATATATACACTAAATAATACACAACCAACCACACAACCACACACACACACAATTTATATATAAACTAAATAATACACAACCAACCACACAAACACACACACACACAATTTATATATAAACTAAATAATGCACAACCAAACACGCAAACGCACACACACAATATATATACACTAAATAATACACAACCAACCACACAACCACACACACACACAATTTATATATAAACTAAATAATACACAATCAAACACGCAAACGCACACACACAATATATATACACTAAATAATACACAACCAACCACACAAACACACACACACACAATTTATATATAAACTAAATAATACACAACCAACTACACAAACGCACACACACAATTTATATATAAACTAAATAATACACAACCAACCACACAAACACACAATTTATATATAAACTAAATAATGCACAACCAAACACGCAAACGCACACACACACAAACAAACACACACAATATATATAAACTAAATATTACACAACCAACCACGCAAACGCACACACACGCACACGCACACACACACACACGCACGCACACACACACATACAATATATATATAAACTAAATAATACACAACCAACCACGCAAACGCACAACACACACACACACAATATATATATAAACTAAATAATACACAACCAAACACGCAAACGCACACACACGCACACAAACAATGTATATATATAAACTAAATAATACACAACCAAACACGGAAACGCACACACACACACATACACACACAAACAATGTATATATAAACTAAATAATACACAACCAAACACGGAAACGCACACACACACACACTCACACACACAAACAATATATATAAACCAAAAAATACACAACCAAACACGGAAACGCACACACACACACACTCACACAAACACACACACGCACAAACAATATATATAAACCAAAAAATACACAACCAAACACGGAAACGCACACACACACACACTCACACAAACACACACACACACAAACAATATATATAAACTAAATAATACACAACCTGTTATGTGTGTCCCAGCTAACTCCATAGATGCACAACAGGCCTATCTTGGGTTGGGGAGTAAGTAGACACGCTGTAGATATATAGGTTCTTATTGAGAAGGATATGGGATACAGGCACGAAGCAGAGCCTACAGGGTGATAGCTCTGTCTCGTGGTACACAAACATGTATTGGCCCTCTGGTGAGAGGAGCCCCAGGCTTGAGTTGCCAGAGTGGCTATATGACATAACTAAGATGACTGCCTGGATGCTAACATGAATCTTACTCCTAGAGAGATATTACATATGCATAAGTGACTGTACTAGATATGAAAGTGATACTGTACAAGGTAAATCATATACATACACCTCCCTCCCCCCTCATGCTCGCAGTTCATTCTCGAGCGGACTCTTTCCTACTGAGCCGTTCTGATCGACGTGGGGTAACTTGGGGGTCAGAAGCTAAGGACTGTTCAGCGTCATTGAAAGGGGCCACAGGGTTGAGGGAATCACCAGTTTGGGGCACGGGGCGGAGGAATCGACGGTTCCGCCACCACACACGGCCACTAGGGAGACATACCTCATAGGCCCGTGACCTGCCAAGGCTCATCACAACCCCCACCTTGTCCCAGCGTTTCGTGGTCGGGTCTTGAATCCGCACTTGCTGACCGACACGTAACCTGGGAAGGGGTTGTGTGTACTCATCGTACCGGGTCTTAACCTGCTCGGCACGGTCGGCTGCACGTCTATCACAGTCCTCGGCCTTGGCTTGCCATTCCGCAGCAAAGGACTTGGGATGGGCCGGGAGACATGTCCTAAGAGGATGACCATACAGGAACTGGGCTGGGGAGCGGCCTGTGAAGTTTGGAGTATTCCGGAGTTCCAAGAGACCCCGGTCGAAGTCCTCACAGTCAATGTTGCCAGAGGGTGCAGTCTTTAAGGTGAGGTGCTTGAGAGACTTCACCGCAGCCTCGGCATGGCCGTTCGCCTGTGGGTAATGCGGTGATGTTACCACATGACGAACTCCCCATCGCTTCATAAAGTTCCGGAACTCGTGGCTGGTGAATTGTGGGCCCCCGTCGGTCCTCAGACGAAGGGGCACACCAACTTCCCGGAAGTTGCGACAGAACATCCTGATGGTCGCAGAGGCGGTTGTGTCGCCTGTGCAGGGGACAACAACAGGCCACCCCGAGAGACGGTCGACGACTACCAAGAAAGACTTCCCGGCGACCATGAAAAAGTCGGCCGACACAGACTCAAAGGGCCTTGTAGGGTTGTCATCATTCATGAGTGGTTCCTTCTGGAGGCTAGGCTGAAGGATCTGGCACGACTCACACGCTTGAACAGTGTTGGTGATGTCGGAATCTATCCCCGGCCAGAAGACAGCCTCCCTCGCCCTGCGTTTAGTGGCCTCCACACCACGGTGGCCGTCATGAAGATGCTGTAGGGTGCGTCAGCGGAGGGCTGCAGGAACCACGATCCGAGCTCCATACAGGACGAGGTCATCATCAGCGTAGAGTTCGTCCCGTATCTTCCAGTATGGGAGCAAGGAATTGTGAAGGTCGTATCGGTTGGCAGGGAATCCTGAGGTCACACAGTCGAGTAGACGAACATACGCAGGGTCCGCTCTTGCCGCGACCCGGTGATCCTGTAGCGTCCTGTCTGCGTCTGGTGCCGAAGATCGTGCCGAAGATCGTCCTGAGTTGATAACGTCCTTGGTTGTCACTATAGTCCTGAGGTAGGTGGCGGCGTCGGCACAAGCGATCTCATCCTCTGGCGTGGGGCGGCTGACCGGGGCTCGAGACAGGGCATCAGGGATGCAGAGCAACTTGCCGGCACGCCACACGGCCTTGAAGATATAGGGTGAGGTCTTCTCCTTCAGGCGTTGGAGGCGGGGATTCTCCACAGCGTCCAACGTGTAGTGATTGATGATAGGGATGAGGGGGCGGAGGTCAGTCATCAGTGTGAAATCCTGTAGACCCTGTAAATACAGTCGACACTTGGACATGGCCCAAACAGCAGCCAACATCTCCAACTCGATAGTAGCATAGCGGGTCTCAGCGTCCGCCAGGAACCGAGAGCCACACTGGATGAGCCGTAGGTGGCCACTGCCGTGGTCCTGCAAGAGGGCATACCCAATGCCGTTGAGTCGCGATGCATCGTTGGCGGCACACCATGGCGGAAGGCGGACGCAAGTTTGAGGCTCCGGCATATGTTATGGGAATAGTCAATTAATTCAAGGATATCGAGTACATACGGGGCTAACAAGAAGAGGAAGGATTTAGTGAAGGTTTGGAGGATATATTGGTGTGGTGGAGGGGTGATATATAGTGTAATAAGAGTGTGTAGTGACGGGACAGCGGTAGGGTTGTGAGTTGTTGAGTTTGTAAACAAACATGGCAGAGGGAATTTCGGGTATGACGGAGTCGGAAGGAAGGTTACAACGTTTTCGGGGATTCAAGAGCACAGATAAGAAGTTAGAAGAGGTTAGTATTGTTGTGAAGGATTTGGAAAAGTGGATGAGTGATACGGAGAAATGGAAGGGGGATATTGGTGAGAAAGTTAAGGCACTGTGTGTAATGTGTGGTGTGATAGGTGGGGAAGGGAATAGGCCTAGCGAAGGAAGTGAATGCAGGCCTTTTTTGGCAGTTAATGAGAGCCTAGAGATGTTATTGAAAAGGGTAGATGAACTGGGAGCAGAGAATATGGCATTGAAGGAGCAGCTGAAGGAATACGAAGGACGTTTCACGGAAGTAAAGGAGTCGACTGCATGGACGGTGGTAGGTAAACAAAAAGTCAAGGATTTGGAGGATATTATGAAAGAGCAAAAGGAAGAAATGAATATGACCAAACAAAGTTTTGAGAGTGCAGTTGTAGGGGTCATGAAGAACAAGGAGAGTGTCGTGAGGGAGGCCATGGACAGGGATAGGGGTGTAATCTTGTATGGAGATATAGAGACTCATATGAATGATAATGGAGTGAGAAAAGTGAGGGATATGGAGACAGTGAAGGAGGTCTTGAAAGGTGTGGATGAGGACGAATATGGATGGGAAGGGCAGGTGGAGGAGATCAGTAGGATAGGTAGATATAAAAGGGGAGAGATGAGACCTATAAGGGTACAGTTTAAAACTAGGGTAGTGGCGGAGACTGTGACAAATTTTATTTGGAGGCTAAATACAAATGATAAACTGAAACACATAAGACTAAAGAAGGATTTGAGTATAGAACAAAGGAAAAAAATTAAGGAATTACAAGAAAAGGCTGATGAAAATAATGGAAAGTTGGATGAGGAGGAAAAGAGAAATTTTTACTGGAGAGTGAGGGACGGAAAAGTGAGGAAGTGGTTTATAAGAGTAGAAAGGAGGGGGAGATCAGGGAGGGGAGAGAATGTTATGAGAGTTGTGACGGAGGAGGAGAACGGGGTGGAGGTGTCACAGGGAGAGACAGGAGACAAAGAGGCAGACCCAGTAGTGCTAACAGGGGAGTAGGGTACGGACTGGAGGAGCGGGATGGTGTAATTGCTGGAGGAATGGTAGATTGATTAAGGATTATGTTTAGTAATGTGGATGTGTTTACTCAGGACAAGAAAAGAGAACTGATATGTAGGTTGCAGGATGAAGAGGAAAAACCTGATATCATAGCCCTACAGGAAGTAAGACCAAAAAATGTTAGAATTGAGAGGGAACTGGTGGAATATAGTTTGGAGGGTTTTGAGTTATATGAGAGAAATGCTATTAGAGCAGAGGTTGGAAGAGGACTGTTTATTTATGTAAGAAAAGAGCTCAAGGTTAATGAGGTGGATATGAGACAGCAGTATTGTGAGTATTTGTGTATTGAAGTAAAATGTGTAAGAGGATCAATTCTAATTGCCTCTATATATAGAAGCCCAAATAATAGCAGGATGATAACCTACTGAAAGCAATGGAGGAGATAGATAATAGAGAGAACAAATATAAAATTTTGATTGGAGATTTCAATTTGCCAAGGATCAACTGGGCAAATTGTACTACTCCAGTGGGACAGGGTAGCATGGAAAATAAGTTTATAGAGAAAGTGAGAGACTGTTTTTTAACGCAACATATTGTAGAGATGACAAGATATAGAGATGGGACGCAGGGGAGTGTACTTGATTTGATTTTTAGCAATGAAGAGGATATAGTGGAACATGTTAATGTGGATAGCCCTATAGGTCGTAGTGACCATGCCTGTATAAGCTTTAGTTGTAACATTAAATCGGAGAGGGATAATAAAAGCAATAGAAAAATATACATGTATGATAGAGCAGATTATGAGCTGCTGAGACGGTGTTTGGACATTGACTGGGGGGAATATTTGAACGGTGAAGACGCTGAAGGAATGTGGAGGAAAATTAGAGTCAAACTGGAGAATGCTGTATCCAAAAGTGTACCAGTAAGGGAATATAAAGATAAAACAAAATTGAGGAAAAGAACTAACCCAGAATTGCCAATGAAAAGAAAGCTTTGGATATTGATTAGAAGAAAGAAACGATTGTGGGAAAGATTAAAATTGTTAAAAAAGAACAGGGGGTCTAGTATAGAGGCTAAGGAAGTGGATCTGGAACGTAGACAAATAAACAATAAAATAAGGTGGGAAACAAGGAGGGGGGTGAAGGAGAGGGAGAAAGAGATAGCTAGAAATGTGAAGGATAATCCAAAAATATTCTGGAAGTACATTCAGGAAAAATTAACAAGAAGAGTAGGGATCCCAGAGCTGGTGGGGGGGTTGAATGATGGGAGTAGAGCGGAGACTGATAAGGAGAAAGCAGAGGTGCTGGGGAAATACTTTGGGGGGGTACTAACAGTGGAGTCGGAGGATGCAGTGCCTACTATTCCCATCAAACAGGCACCAGCACTGGAACTAGTAGAGTTTTCCCATGCTAGAATAAGAAGGGCTATAGAAAAAATGAACAGAAGTAAGTCACCGGGACCGGATGGGATACACCCAAGAATCATAAAGGAAGGAGGGGAGATGTTAGTAGAGCCATTGAAAATGTTATTTGAGGTATCGTTTAATACAGGACAAATCCCGATGGACTGGAGAGAGGCGAACATAACAGCTATATTTAAGAAGGGAAAGAGAAATGACCCAGGGAATTATAGACCAGTCAGTTTGACAAGTGTTGTGTGTAAACTAATGGAAACGGTAATTAGAGAAGGAATAATGGATCATATGAAGTCAAACCAACTTTTCAGTGGGAGACAGTTCGGATTCTTGCCGGGGAGGTCGACGGTACTACAGCAAATTAAGGTGGTAGATGATTGGATGCAAATTCTAGAAGATGGTGATGTAATAGACGTGGTATATTGCGATTTTATGAAGGCCTTCGATAAGGTCCCACATAAAAGGTTAATAGAGAAAGTTAGAAGCTATAATATAGGGGAGAAATGTGTGAAATGGATAGAAGCCTTCCTGAAAGATCGGAGACAGAGGGTATTGGTGAATGGAATAGGCTCGGGGTGGAGGGAAATTACAAGTGGGGTACCTCAGGGATCTGTGTTGGGACCACTGCTGTTCGTTATATTTATCAACGACTTGCCTGAAGTTATAACTAATGGAAGTGAGGTATACCTGTATGCGGATGACACTAAACTGTATAGAAGAGTGAGGAGTAAGGAAAATATGGGTTTGCTTCAAGGAGATGTGGAGGGCATGAAGGGATGGTCTGAGCATTGGTTAATGCCTTTTCATCCAAAAAATGCAAGTACATGCGGATTGAGACCAGCAAGATAGACAAGGTAGGATACAGTATGTATGAAGCGATGGAGGAAGTGAGTGCAGAAAAGGATATAGGAGTAGTGATAGATAATAAGTTAAATTTCTTAGAACATTTAGCGGAAAAGATAAACAAAGCCAATAGAATTGTAGGGCTGATAAGGAGGACATTTGTGTCACTTGACGAAGAAATCTTCAGGAATCTATATACAGCGCTGGTTAGGCCACACCTGGAATATGCAAACCAGGTGTGGGCTCCATATATGGTAAAGGATATAGAAGCAGTGGAGAAAGTGCAGAGAAGAGCTAGCAAGCTGGTACCAACGTTGAAGAACGCGGGCTATGAGCAGAGGTTGAGGACACTGGGACTCCCTACACTGGCATATAGGAGAAAGAGAGGGGACATGATAGAGACTTTTAAGATAGTGTCAGGAAAGTACGATGAGGATGTGTGTGAAGGTATCTTCTTGATGCGGGAGGGAACAAGAACGAGAGGACACTCTAAGAAAATTTACAAAGAAAGAAATAGGCTTGAGAAGGCGAAGAACTCATTTTGTGATAGAGTGGTAAATGAGTGGAACGCACTGCCCCAGTATGTAGTCGATTCCGAATCAATAAGGGAGTTTGAAAGTAATCTTGATAAAGCATGGGGAAGACAAGATTTGAAGTTTGATTATAAAACAAAAATACAGAATAGTAAAAATGTTGCGTCTGCTACCGCCGCCGCCAACACCGTGAACGACCGCAGCAGTGCAATTACTGGTACTGAGCTGGATACACAGGCATAGTTTGCCTTTTTCCAGAGGATCTACTGTAAGAAACTGTAAGAATCAGTCTGAAGAATGGTGGGTAGGTCTGGGTCGAAGTGTGCGAGAACAGGAGGACTAACAAGGGCTAACTTGACTCGCCTGAAGGCCTCATCGTGGTCAGGAGTCCACACAAATGTCCTCTTGGGGCTCATCAAAGGGCGGAGGGGCTGAGCGGCGGCGGCGATGTCAGGGGTAAACTCTGCCAGCTGGTTGACCAGACCCAGGAATGACCTGAGGTCGGTCAAGTTGGTTGGTGCCGGAAAGTCCCCGATTGCAGCCACTTTGCTCGTGTCAGCCACAATACCATCCCCTGAGAGGGTGTATCCACAGAAGTCCACTGAAGGTGCGGCAACCACAAACTTGCTCTTGTTGAGGGTAATCCCGAACTTGCGGCACCTAGTCAGCACTTCATGGATGCGGTCGAGGTGAGACTTGTCCTCATCGTACAGCAGTATGTCATCCACGACCTTAGTGCACCTCTGCACACCTTG
Organism: Paralithodes platypus; assembly: GCA_032716605.1. Classification (NCBI taxonomy): domain Eukaryota; kingdom Metazoa; phylum Arthropoda; class Malacostraca; order Decapoda; family Lithodidae; genus Paralithodes; species Paralithodes platypus. Next base: position 28,197,722 of record CM064483.1, on the reverse strand, counting down.
TAGAGCCATATCACCCCTGTAGCAGAAGGCGTCGCCCGTAGCTGTGAATCCCATGGGTCCTCTGCAATGCTTGAAGCGTCCATACGGCGTGATGAAGGTGGTCAGGTGCTGGTCCTCTTCAGCCAACTCCATCTGCCAGTAACCACAGAGGGCGTCCGCAGTGGTGAAGTAGCGAGCTCCTCGGTCGACACCACGAACTGCTGCGGAGGGAGTAGGCGAGAGGTGAGCTGGTCGGGACACATGTTTGTTGAGTTTGGAGAGGTCGACGGTGATGCGCACTCCTCCGCTGTCCTTACCAACAACGACGAGGGGGTGGCACCATTCTGAGGGGTTGTCTCCAGCAGGCTTGATGATGCCCTGGGCCACCATGGACTCCAACTCTCGCTTGACTTGGTCCCTAAAGGCAAAGGGAATCTGTCGGGGAGTATGGATAGCAAAGGGCTCAGCTCCCTCTTTAAGATGGATCCTCATGGGTTGACCCACCATAGGCTTGAGGGGCACAGTCTTTAGGTCGTCTTTGGACATCAACACGTCGCTAAACTCCCGCAGGAAGTAATTCTTGGCTTCAGCGGGCGACGTGGAGACTGGAAGTGGTGTAGCCTTACACCTGTTGACGTGCTTGACCTCTTGTATGGGCGTTGGGAATGCCAGAGGTATGATGGCTAACTCCCTGCAGTGGCTGTATGAAAGCAGAGGAGTCTGGACACCCTCGTGCACATGGATCAGGGCAGTACACACTCTCTGTCCCAGGGTGAGGGTAGCCTGAAATACCCCCAGAGCAGTTGCCATCGGGGAGCCGTCCGCCTTGAACGTTGTCATGGGCGAAGGGGCTCGCAGGCTGCTCATGGGGATAGCCAAATCCTCAAGGTGACGCCGGCCAATCACGGTGACGTCGGCGCCCGTGTCCGGTAACATCCGTAGGCGGGATGTAGCGTCGCCAAAGGAGAGGGTAACACAGATGGGTTGCGGCGTCGAAGCTGTAGAAGGAGTCGATCCCACCTGACGACAGCTATTACTTCTAGCGTCGGGGGGCTTGCCAGAGTTGGAGGGGGCACCCGTATCGCCTGGGGGGCCACCTTGGCGTCTTTCCTTCTTCTTAGTCGACGGACAACACTTGTCATAATGCCCCAGAAGACAACAGATGCGGCACTGAACCTTGTGAGCAGGGCACTTAGCTGTCCGAGCCCAGTGACCGTGGCGCCCACAGTTGTTACAGGTGCTGCCAGCAGCGGGACACTTGTCAGGCCCGTGTCGGCGAGCGCAACTCTGGCAGGCATCAGCTGCATTCGATGGAGGCTTGGGGGGTTGGGTCCTGTCACTGCCCTGTTTCTTGTTTTTCTTGTATGAAGAGACGGCCCTTACTTGTTCATGGGGCGCACTAATGGCCGTGGTCGCAGATTTGGCAGCCTCATACGAGCGGCACGTAGTGATGACATCCTGTAGTAGTGACTTGGAGTGCAGGGCGATGAGTTTCTGGACTAACTCCTTGTCCCTGAGGCCCATGAGGATGATAGTCTTGAGTTGTGTCTCCACACAGATGGGTGAGTTACCAGGGCACACATCCACTTCTTCTGCGAGACGTTTGAGGCGGACGTAGAACTCTGCAAAAGTTTCCCCTTCATGCTGTCTGCAGCTCAACAATTCACGACGCCGGAGTGCCTCATTCCTTAGACTCTTGATATGAAGCTGCAGGGCGTCCAACACCTCTTCAACAGTCTTGTCTGTGGAGGGAGCGATCTGGAGGGTGTGTTCTAAGACACGCTGCGTCTCGAGAGTCAGGCACATGCGTAGTTGTATCATCTGTTTGGCCGCAGGCAGGTTGGACAGGTCCACCATGACAGCATAGTCGTCCCAGCGTCTCCTCCACTCCCGGAACATCTGGAATGTAGCGTCAGGCTTCAATGGTGGTGGTGTCTGGGCCGTAGCCTTCTGTGGTGGAGGATTGTGTGAGGGATGTGGAGAAGAATGTGGCTGCTGTCCGCCAAGGTGACCAGCAGGTGTGGAGGAGTCGGGAGGGGTCCTGGTGGGAGCCAACAGCTGAAATAAGCTCTGGAACTCCTGTCTCCTTATAGCCTCATCATGCCTGCGAGACTCCTCCAGGACACGATCTCGGCGGGCCTCCTCCTCTTGTCTCCTCTGCTCATCATACCTGCGAGACTCCTCCAGGTATTTGAAAAATTGCAGGAAATCAGCTGAAGAAGGGGCTGAAGGTGTGGTTGGGGACTGAGGGTGCTGATAATAAGGTGTGTATTACTCCCCATCATAAGGCAAGTTTGTTCCTGCCCCTTCGTCCTGTACATCACCAGAGTCTGACATCTTGTGTGGGTGACAGACAGACAGGGAGATAACAAACACACAGTTATTAGCCTCTCACATATACAAGTGGGGTATCAAAATGACTGGCAAAAACAGCAGAATATTTAGAATACACACCAGTTGTATCCTCACCAATGTATAAAACCCAATTACAATTAGCACTGAAGGGAATGCTTGGGTGATGAAATAAAAGTTTGCCAGTTGTGTGTGTGCCCAGTGTGTGTGCGTGCGTATGTACCGAGCGGTGGAGCGGTGCCGGTGGTGCGCGGCCTCCCTCACCTCAGTATCTTGCTGGCAGTCAGAGGGGGAGGATCTCACGCCCCGCTCTCTCGTGGCTCGGACTTTTGCGGGCGTTATGCTTATGCCACACACAATACATATAAAATAAAGCACACAATATAGCACTGGCACATATAATATCACTGGCACTGCACTGGGAACGTCGGCACCGCACTGTTGAGCACTATAACACTGTAATCCAAGCAGTGAGACAATGGCGGCTGGCGGCGTCTGGCGAAATCCACATAAACTTCTCTTAATACACACTGCGCCATGTTATGTGTGTCCCAGCTAACTCCATAGATGCACAACAGGCCTATCTTGGGTTGGGGAGTAAGTAGACACGCTGTAGATATATAGGTTCTTATTGAGAAGGATATGGGATACAGGCACGAAGCAGAGCCTACAGGGTGATAGCTCTGTCTCGTGGTACACAAACATGTATTGGCCCTCTGGTGAGAGGAGCCCCAGGCTTGAGTTGCCAGAGTGGCTATATGACATAACTAATATGACTGCCTGGATGCTAACATGAATCTTACTCCTAGAGAGATATTACATATGCATAAGTGACTGTACTAGATATGAAAGTGATACTGTACAAGGTAAATCATATACATACACAACCAAACACGGAAACGCACACACACACACACGCACACAAACAATATATATAAACTAAGTAATACACAACCAAACACGGAAACGCACACACACACACACAAACAAACACACACACACACATACAAACACACACACACACACACACAAACAAACACACACACACACACACACAAACTACTCACACACATATATTATATAGACTAAAATCATACACAATCAACCATCGATCAGAGGATGACAATGAAGATATCCCAGGATTCACATACGCTCGTTGCGCAACATATACACGGGCGTCACACGATACAATTTAACGTTTTTTTAACCGTTTTTTCTGCCGATTTTTGGCCAGAATTTAGTGCAGCCACTATTTTTTGGCCGATCACCGCCGACCATTTCCGCGCCACTCGACCACCCCTCGCCTACCACGATACGAGGCGATCTTTTTACACGATCACAGACGATGTCAGACGATCCCGGAAAAATTCAAATATTTTGAAAAGATCGGCTGTGGTCGGCGGCTAACGTACTGTGTGAGACGCGGCCTTTAAGGGCAGGTTTTTAGTTTGTTACCTAGACCTCCATCAAGCTTAAAATTACACCTCATAGACCCACTCTCAAGATGAATGTGTACATTTTTCGGTAGAAAAATGTCCCGGCCAAAGGCCGATTCCTTCTAAAATTAGAAAAAAACGACATCTAAAAGGCACGAAAGGTTTTCATATTGACACGAAAATGAGGTGAAAGGTCTCAAAATCGCCAAAATAACGGAACGAACGTCTTAAAACCTCAAAACTAATATGCTAAACATGAGGGAGAAGGGGGTCCAGCAAAAGCGAGTAGTACCCCCTTAACCGGTTATGTTGAGTGATTTGGCTGTTCATTCTTACACTAACCCAGGCAAGATCCGATTACGCAATTATATTCTGTTTTCTGGCTATTATTAGATGATTTTATTCAGACTTGGAAAGGTAAATGAGTCAGAGGGTTAACTGAGATAGTCTTTACCATGTAATTCCCACAGATCCTTCCTAAATTTCATACAATCGTCTAATCATAGCCAGTATAAACAGTCAGAAGGTGTCATAATCGTCAAAGCGTTAAATTGGCCTGTTAGCGATTAGGAGCTCTAAGTACAACATATAGTCATAATGAAAGTCAGATGATAGACTCGATTTTAGTTACTTTATGACCTGATACTGTGGCTCCGACAAACGGTATCATAGTCTGGTACCGGCAGTAACGTAATGGTCTAGTTTTTGTTTAGAATTTTAGTAATTAATTCGCGTTTCAATGTTTTTGTTCCTTAGTTTAAGTCTATTAACCCTTTCAAGATCTGATTACTTATTATTTTTCTTGTTTCTGGCTATTATTAGATGATTAAATTAAGATTAGGAAAGGTATTTGGAAGTCAGTGGGTTGTTGTTGTTGTTGTTGTTCCCCAGGCTGCCTGGCCGAACAGCCCCAAGGTCCCGAGCAAGGCCAAGGCCATAGAGAGCCCCCACAAAACCCTCTCTGCTTACCACTAACAAAGCCCGGGTGACCGAAGCCACTCTAAGGCAGGGAGCTGAGGAGGGTGCGGAAACGCCCGGGAAACCAAAGCCCCACCCAAGGCCCTGTGCCCCTCAGCAATTATGAAGGGAAAGTTGAGGGGCAAGGGGAAAATGTGACGCTTTGGCTCCCAATCTGCCAATTTTAGGTTGGCAGTAGGGAGGTTGATCCACGGAAAAGACGCCGTCACTTCAGATCTAGAAAATATATAAGTAAAAGGAACAGTCAGAGTAAGCTATGGGTATGGCAGAGATCGCTCAGCTCTCACTCTGATAGACCAGCCCATCACCACCATCAGTGGGTTAATTGAGATAGTCTTTACCCTTTCAGTTCCCAAATTGTCTAATGAAGGCTAGAGTAAACTGCCAAAATCCTTCATACGCCTCAAAGGGGTAAGTTTGAAATAACGTCAACATGGAAGAAGCCTTGGACGAATAACAACCTTTCTCTTGTATTATTTGAATCTGATATCAGTGACTCATAGCCTAGAATCTGAATCTGATAACAGTGACTCATAGCCTAGTATCTGAATCTGATAACAATGACTCATAGCCTAGTATCTGAATCTGAAAACAATGACTCATAGCCTAGAATCTGAATCTGATAACAGTGACTCATAGCCTAGTATCTGAATCTGATAACAATGACTCATAGCCTAGTATCTGAATCTGAAAACAATGACTCATAGCCTAGAATCTGAATCTGATAACAATGACTCATAGCCTAGAATCTGAATCTGATAACAGTGACTCATAGCCTAGTATCTGAATCTGATAACAGTGACTCATAGCCTAGTATCTGAATCTGATAACAGTGACTCATAGCCTAGCATCTGAATCTGATAACAGTGACTCATAGCCTAGAATCTGAATCTGATAAGTGACTCATAGCCTAGAATCTGAATCTGATAACAGTGACTCATAGCCTAGAATCTGAATCTGATAACAGTGACTCATAGCCTAGTATCTGAATCTGATAACAATGACTCATAGCCTAGAATCTAAATCTGAAAACATTGACTCATAGCCTAGTATCTGAATCTGATAACAGTGACTCATAGCCTAGTATCTGAATCTGATAACAGTGACTCATACCATAGTATCTGATTCTGATAACAGTGACTCATAGCCTAGAATATGAATCTGATAAGTGACTCATAGCCTAGAATCTGAATCTGATAACAGTGACTCATAGCCTTGAATCTAAATCTGATAACAGTGACTCATAGCCTAGTATCTGAATCTGATAACAATGACTCATAGCCTAGAATCTAAATCTGATAACATTGACTCATAGCCTAGTATACTGAATCTGATAACAGTGACTCATAGCCTAGTATCTGAATCTGATAACAGTAACTCATATCCTAGAATCTGAAACTGAGAACAGTGACTCATAGCCTTTAATCTAAATCTGATAACAATGACTCATAGCCTAGTATCTGAATTTGATAACAGTGACTCATAGCCTAGTATATGAATCTGATAACAGTGACTCATAGCCTAGTATCTGAATTTGATAACAGTGACTCATAGCCTAGTATCTGAATCTGATTACAGTGACTCATAGCCTAGAATCTGATTCTGATAACAGTGACTCATAGCCTAGAATCTGAATCTGATAACAGTGACTCATAGCCTAGTATATGAATCTGATAACAGTGACTCATAGCCTAGTATCTCAATCTGATAACAGTGACTCATAGCCTAGTATCTGAATCTGATAACAGTGACTCATAGCCTAGAATCTAAATCTGATAAGTGACTCATAGCCTAGTATCTGATAACAGTGACTCATAGTCTAGTATCTGAATCTGATAACAGTGACTCATAGCCTAGTATCTGAATCTGATAACAGTGACTCATAGCCTAGTATCTGCATATGATAACAATGACTCATAGCCTAGAATCTAAATCTGATAACAGTGACTCATAGCCTAGTATCTGAATCTGATAACAGTGACTCATAGCCTAGTATCTGAATCTGATAACAATGACTCATAGCCTAGTATCTGAATTTGATAACAGTGACTCATAGCCTAGTATCTGAATCTGATAACAGTGACTCATAGCCTAGTACCTGAATCTGATAACAATGACTCATAGCCTAGTATCTGAATTTAATAACAGTGACTCATAGCCTAGTATCTGAATCTGATTACAGTGACTCATAGCCTAGAATCTGATTCTGATAACAGTGACTCATAGCCTAGAATCTGAACCTGATAACAGTGACTCTGAATCTACAATCCCTCGTGTGCCACCACCTTTATAATGGATAATTCAGGGTCTCGGATACAGGGATCATGGGTCCATAACTGTTGCATCTCTCTTACTATTCTATTGCTATTACAATAATCAGTGTTTCTCAGAGCTCTCTCAGTGTATTACACCCTCTCTTCGTAGACCACGTAGCACCCGTCTTGTAACACAATCACACCCCTACTATGTGCAACTCTCCAACCCACGAGTGAAACGTTATTCTCAATCTTTCCCTTATTCTACAGCTGAGTTCTGGAAATCTCTCCCAGAATCAGTCTTTCCCTCTTCCTATGACTTAAGTTGCTTCAAACACCGTGTGTCCAGGCATTTTTGGCTCGAACGTTCTTTGATTTTGGCTCTGTCACTCTTTCAACTCTGGGGGTGGCACACGCCACAGGCAGTTCTGCCTCTTGTCTCCCTCACTCACTTGGATAAAATAAAATAAATAAATGATGACAGAAAACATATAGACAATTATAAGTATGAAAAGGGTACATAAAGTTTACTTAAAAATCCACCCTTTTAAGGGGAGGTTTTCGTTTTCTATGGGCCCCCTTCTCCCTCATGTTTAGCCCCATTAGTTTTGAGATTTAAAGACGTTTGCCCCATTAGTTTGGCAATATTAAAGCCTTTCCCTTCATTATTTTGTCAATATTAACACCTTTCGCTCCATTTACGTTTTCGATATTGTCCTGGCAAACGATAGCGAACCTGTAATTTTGGAGGAAATGGCCTTTGACCGGGACAATTTTCTACCGATAAATGTACAAAATTTATCTCGAGGGGGTCTTGAAGAAGTTTTTAAAGCTTATATAGATGTCTAGGGAGCAAAATATACGCCCCCCCCCCCCCCCCTCCCCCGCCCTAACTGGTAATGATAAACATACCTTATACTAATTAGCAAGGTAAATCACTATCAATATACCCAATGATCCCACTTAACTTTTCCATACCCTTTTTATACTCTAGATTTTAAGAGCGTAGGATGCAAGCAAACACAGAAACAAACAAATAACACGAATATTCATTCCCATTTACCAATATCAAACAGACAATCAAACAAATAATACCACGGTTATTAATTCCCCTTTTTAGCCACCATCAAATTAGGTTCCTACTCTTCATGACTTTACAACTCTCACTTCCATGCGTCAAAGGGACATGAAAGCTGCGAGTTCATTTGATATTGGATGATTACAAAAATACGCCTAATCTTTCCATCTATTATTGGTTTGGCAATAAGTGGTGGCTAGTGGGGCTGTTCCGGAGGGTGTGGGTGGGGGGTGGATGGGAGAGAGCTACACGGAGTTACAAGGAATAATTAGTATATCAGAGACCTTGCAGTCCCTTGCAGGGAGATACTCGAAGTGGAAGGAGAGAGATTGTTAAGTGGAATATACACTTATTACAGAGTGTGCAAAATACTATCACTTTCTTCTTGAACTGCTCGACAGAAGAATTGTTTACAACTTCTAAGGAAAGTTTGTTTTCCAAATAGAACAGATCTTATATGTGAAAACGTTTCCACAAATACTAATGCTGAACGTTTTCAATTCTAACTTCCAGCGAAGGTTGCGTGTTGTAATCATATTAAGTCGAAACATTTTGGTATATAATCCACATTGTCAAACCAATTAAGTACCGGTATTATAAAAACTTCAATGAGCTGACCTTCTAGTCTGCTTGTTTCCAACGGAAAGAGATCAAGAGCTCTCAACCAGTCATTGTAGCTCAGTTTACTATTTGATGGAGAATGCTTTGTAGCCCTAGCTTTTAATTTTTCAAGTCACTCTATATCTTTCCTGAGTGCTGGAGACCAGAACTGAACAGCATACTCCAGGAGAGGTCGTATAAGAGCGTTGTAAAGTGTGAGGACTATTTCCTTGTGTCTATACATAAATTGTCTCATAATATCGGACAATAATATCTGTAAAGCTTTAGATTACTGCTGATCAGAACACCTAAGTCCTATTCCAAGTCAGTCACTTCCAGAGGCATTCCCAATAGCGAATAGCCTGACTTGGGATTCGCTTGGCCGATGAGCATTACATTGCTCTTTTTTACAAGTTTAGAGGCATCTGCTATGTCGCTGACCATTCACCCAGTCTGTTGAGGTCCATCCTTAGATGTAAAACCCCTTTGAGGTCCTTGACATTTATTCCAAGCTTTATGTCATCTGCAAACTTTGAGATCACACTCAACAGACCAATATCGATATCATTGATGTACAGTATATGATCAACAGAAGTGGGCCACGGACAGATCCCTGTGGAACTCCAGAAGTGATTGGAGTCCACTCGGAAGAAACACCATTGTTTACCACTCTATGTTATTTATCTGTTAGCCAACTTTCTATCCAATTTGTGACCTCAGTATTGACACCTAGTACACCCACTTTTGACATTAGCCTGCAATGAGGCACTTTGTCAAAAGCTTTTTGAAAAACGAAGTAAAGAATATCTATGGCTCTACGTTTGTCATATTCACTCAGCATTTCATGGACAAAATTCCAGCAAATTGGTAACACATGATCGGTGTCGCCTGAATCCACGTTGGGAATCTGTAATTAAGTTGTGGAGAGAGAGAGAGAGAGAGAGCATGTGTGTTTGTGTGTGTATGTGTGTGTGAGTGTGTGTGTATGTGCCAATCCAACATGAAATGTTTATCTCAATTTGTGTTGGAATTAAAGATTTTATGCAAGAAGTTACAAACACAAATATTTCACCTCATGTTAGGCAGTTTATCTAATTATAAACAGAAAACGGGCCAACTTCTCATACATGTTTTTCGTTTTTGTAATCACATAAACACAAACTTTATATAGTACGTTATAATGTGTTCAGTTTATAGACAGTCGTTCACAGCGTCCACAAAGGCGGAGTTTGTGTTCGAGTTATATGACAGACTACAAATGAGACACAAGTGCATGGTGCATTTCGAGGTCACTCAATAGATTTAATTTGCTCAATGAGGTTATCTATGATCAACATTAAATGTAGTAAGGATTATGATTATGTACTGTCACTTAGGCATATATTTACAGTCAACCATCCGAATCGGAGACGCTGCTCTATCACGTATAATATGCAGAAAACTATAACTGACTGTAGAATAATTACCACAATGCAAATAATATCACCCATTATTACTGAATACCTCTTGTAGAATCTAACGCACAACCTATAGAACCAATAGTAACAGAGATTGGCCAACCTCCGCCATTTTTGTGACACTGGTGATATTTTTCTTCGTTACACTCAAATATCTCCTCACCCATGACAAATATTTGGGAATACGGGCACAGGGGATAACATTTCGCCTTTGGATCAAAACTTTAGCTGATCAAAGTAATACATTTCACGCCGTTATTATATTATACGGCACCAAAATTGCGTACAAAGAAAAAAAATAGCACATTCTCTCACTACAGTATCTCCAGCACAACCCAAAGACTAACTGACTGAATAAAATGAGCCAATAATCCAGTTGGGACGAATCGAAGGACAGACTTCTCGATGACGTCACCAAGCTGAGACTCGAATACATTAGTCTAATGATCAAAAGGAATAAAGCCAGGGGCACACGAGCGGGTTAATGATCAAAAGGAATAAAGCCAGGGGCACACGAGCGGGTTAATGATCAAAAGGAATAAAGCCAGGGGCACACGAGCGGGTTAATGATCAAAAGGAATAAAGCCAGGGGCACACGAGCGGGTTAATGATCAAAAGGAATAAAGCCAGGGGAACACGAGTGGGTTAATGATCAAAAGGAATAAAGCCAGGGGCACACGAGTGGGTTAATGATCAAAAGGAATAAAGCCAGGGGCACACAAGCGGGTTAATGATCAAAAGGAATAAAGCCAGGGGCACACGAGCGGGTTAATGATCAAAAGGAATAAAGCCAGGGGCACACGAGCGGGATAATGATCAAAAGGAATAAAGCCAGGGGCACACGAGCGGGTTAATGATCAAAAGGAATAAAGCCAGGGGCACACGAGCGGGTTAATGATCAAAAGGAATAAAGCCAGGGGCACACGAGCGGGTTAATGATCAAAAGGAATAAAGCCAGGGGCACACAAGCGGGTTAATGATCAAAAGGAATAAAGCCAGGGGCACACGAGCGGGTTTTTCAGCAATTTTCGATGAGCAAGTTTTTACTTGTACTATTTTGGAGCTCTTTGCTTTTGGAATTGGATTATAGACTAAAGGTGGATTATGTTAGGTGGTTGATTTCTGTTATAACTTAAATTTTGAAAATACCAGACAAAAATGGCACGTACAAATTAACGGATAAAGAGCTCGCGTGACACCGCCTTACAAAGTCCTTCAATTTAAGATAGAAAATGTGTTTCTTGATCAAATTAAATATTCAGAAAGACTAAGGATCATAATGATTGTGTATTAACCCTATAGTTTAAGTATGTAAGTATGTAGGTAAGTAAGTATGTAAGTAAGTTTAGTTTAAGTATGGTACCTACAGTATATTACTGTATAGCTAACATTTAATTAAGGAAGTGTTTTCTTTCTTTCTTTTTTCTTAGTGTCTTTCTTTCTATATTATTATTATATATTTTTCTTTGTGTCTTTCTTTCTATATTATTATTATATATTTTTCTTTGTGTCTTTCTTTCTATATTATTATTATATATTTTTCTTTGTTTCTTTCTTTCTATATTATTATTATTATTTATTTTTCATTTGCCTTCCTATACCTCCATCAACCTATTAAAACAAAATATATAAATATTTGATTATATTCTGGGTATCATTTGACGATTTTATGTAGTTCAGGAATAATCTCTAGAAATAAAAAACGTACAATTGCAATTAACAGTCATATCGCTCATATGTTCTTCCAAAGCTCAAGAAATTCGTCTAATTATAACCAGAGTTAAGTTGAAAATAAAATATCACCGTGCTGAAGGGGTTGATGGTGGGGTCACACATTCACGTATATTGCTCCCGTCAGCTCCCGTCTTTTATAAACGAAGGTATATTGGTAGTTGGCAACCGATTACGTAAAACGTAAGGGCATAATACGCAAAACGTAAATTAAATTGCGGCCAGTCGGGGGGGTACTCACGCATGGCGAGAGTAGAAACGAGTAGCCCACGTGGGTCGGGAATGTTGTGGGTGCGGCCGAGGCCGCGCGGTTGTTGATTCGAGTGGAATCAAATACGTGGCTCGCCCTCACGTATGTCAAAAGACGGGAAAGCTTATGACCGACCGGGCCACCACGGCCGTCTGACGGGAGCAGCCCCGTCAGACGTAGCAGCTCGCCCGTCAGACGTAGCCGCTCGCCCGTCAGACGTGAGCTACTCCCGTCCATCGTGGAAAGTTCCAGTCGAACGTGGAAGTTTACGTTCGTTTGGCAACACCGCCGCACTGCGTGTTGCCGGGAAGACGCGGCAATATCGTACGGGGGGTATATAGGGACAACGGGAGGTACTGCCGTCATACCTCTCACCACACCACGACAACCACCACCATCCCTGCTACTCTGCCACCCTGCCACCCTGCCTGCCACCCTGCCACCCTCTGCTGCTACCCTCTGCACGCTGCCCTGCCCTGCCCTGTCACCATGGCTACCAAGGCTACCAAGAGAAGCGTGAAGAAGACGTCTGCAACCTCACCGCCTGTCCCCTTGATGCCTGCAACCTCATCACCGCCTGTCCCCTTGACGCCTGCAATCTCGCCTGTCCCCTCGAACTCTGCAACCTCACCGCCTGGCCCCTCGAACTCTGCAACCTCACCGCCTGGCCCCTCGAACTCTGCAACCTCACCGGCTCTACCCTCAAACTCTGCAACCTCACCGGCTGTCCCCTCATCGTCTGGAACCTCTGAATGATGGGGGTGACACGTTCCACAATCTCATCAAATAGTTGTTTGTCTACCCGGGTGAAGTTCTTGTACAGTAGTGGACATTCTCTGGCCAACTCTTGCATGAGGTTCTCATAATGGCCATGTTCAGGCCTCCGTTGTAGATATGGCCACACCCACACTGTCCTCTTGGTCTTTTCCTTCTTCTTCTCTTGTTCCTCTTGATGGATGGAGTTTGCTATTGCAAGTAGTTTTAAGACTTCTATGTAGGCAAGGATGCATTGTATGAGCCGCGTGTTATGCCTAATCTCCGGTTTGATTAAGGAGTTCACAAATTTGAACTCCTCCAGGATGAATTCCGTGATGTTGTTCATGGTGCAGAGGAATGAGTGGGAATGGGAAAGGTGTGGCCAGTCCTGCCCTTTTGTACTTCCCAGATTGCAACCCCGACAGACGTGGTTGACAAAGACTGTCTTTGTCTGTGTTTGGTCAGACGGGGTGTGCCTACGATTGGCCGGAACCGGTCCAGGTACGACCTAACAAATCCCAAGACGTGCGGCCTCAGCCACGCCGGTCTTGTGGGGGCCTGGCATGGGCGTGGCCTGTGTTCCCGCAAATTGGGCAGCCCATGCGGTCGAACGGGGCTATGCTTACGCACGTCGCAAACACGTACGTAGTTCAATACGACTCCCTTACGTCTGACGTAACACTGGCCCCGTTACGGTACGTCTGTCGGGAAGTGCAATAGTCGTGGTAAGAACGGGCGTTCACGGCAGGAACTACTCGCGTCTTTACATAAATTGGCGATTACGCCGGACGGGAGCCGACGGGAGCAATATACGTGAATGTGTGACCCCACCATGAAGTGAACCACATATACCCCTTTCACAATACCAAGACTCATACCTCTATTATGTGCTGGCTAATATTATACCAATATATACAGATTAGGATGGACATCTAGGCTATAAATAATATCTCAATTACTCCTCCGACTTCACGGTACCCACGGCTTCATGGTGTTCAAGGGGTTAAAGCGATTAAATACAGACTCGAAAGGTTGAACAAAATATAGTATATTGCCAAAAATACAGTGATATATTGCAAATACATAAACCCCATCCCCGTATATCTTAGTAAGAGAGAGAGAGAGTGTGAGAGTGAGAGAGAGAGAGAGATAGCAGGAACCAACAAGACTGGGGGTCAATATGTGACGATCAACATGGATGGCTTTGTGTTGTGATCTCTCTCTCTCTCTCTCTCTCTCTCTCTCTCTCTCTCTCTCTCTCTGTTATAATGTGTACACGGCGAGGGAGTCAGTTGGCTACAAAAAAATATGAACTAATTAACAAAATAAACAAAATAAACAGCATATACGGAATATGTTAAATTATTCTAACTATAGTAGTCCATTAGAAGTTTATACAACTGAAACTGTAATAAATCATTCAATACAAGAACAAACATTTAATTTTTGTTTTTTTCTTTTTTTAAATGTTGTGATATGTAACTCCAATTTAACCAACTAAAAGAAATGGGTCAAAAACACAAAATATCTCTGTACAGAAGGTTCTATGTGTCTAGTCTGTTCACTATAAATAGGCCAAAGTCATGACAATCAATCTCTTGTAACTCATAAAGGGCTAGAGCAAATGGGCAGCAAATATCTACAGCCATTTACTGGTTGACTCCTCCAAAATGGTAGAAATAGTAGCTCATTTGGTCAAGTCCATTGGTATTTATAAGAGGTTTGTGGTCAATATTTCTGACCTGATTATAATGAATAGACTGTAGTGATCCTCAGTACCTAAGAATTACAGGTGAAATATTTAGAAGGTTCTAAGTTATCCATAACAAAGGATAGGAACTAGACAGTTTACTTTCAGTTCAAGGTAAATTGGCATGTCTCCATCTTAATTACTTTGCTATTACAAATGTTATGTAGAGAAAAAGGTTTTCATTATGATTGTTTTTGCTATGCCAACTACCGGACCAGAAGGACACAGAAGCTGCCATGAGGGAAGCCCGAAGCGCCTTTCACGCGCACAACAGCTTCCGAGCCAACCACCACCAAAAGATCATGCCTTTGACAACTACCAAAATCACTGCAGTCAGAACAAGCCATTCTAGCTCTCAACATCCACCAATTGAACAACGCACAGGGACGAGACACTATGTGCACCAAACCAGCAACCAGTATCAAAATATTCCCTTACAATACTTGATCACTGCTAGGTGTGATACTAGTGTTGCTAAGTTTGGTACTAGCACTGTCAGGTTTACGATTGACTCCCCCGCTAGGTGTAATACTAGCCCTGCCAAGTGTGGTAATAGTTCTGTCAGGGCTAAGACTCACCCTGCCAAGTGTACTGGCTATATGTCGTGTGTGACACCGATAAAAGTGCTACATGTAGTACCTGTAGGGAACAAAGCTCGCACTCCAAGTCATCGATCGGATACACGCAGCAGAGATTCACCTCAGCCTGTGGTTTTATACCTCGCACAGCCTGTGGTTTGAGACCTGGCACAAGCAAAGAGGAGAGAAGAGACTCTGATGATTTCCCAGTTCGAGGTCTGGCAGAGCGAAACCTGATGATAAAAGAAAACCTAGGAACCCATCACCAACACGAAGCGAAACATCCCTAAGTTCACACTCGACACCAGTAAAGTCACTAATATAAATATCAAGTAGTGCATCTCTAATTGTTAGAGTTCATTCTTTGCATTCAAAGTATCTCTCCATTCAGGAATAAACAACACACGCGATGTCATTGCTCTCCCTATTGAATACTCTATGTTTACGATTGAACATTCTGGTATGAACGTAAATAACGGTATTGAATATTAGGAAATTAACTCTGACATATACAATACCAGTCGCATACACTGTATATTTAGTGATTTCCATACAGCTAAATAATTATTGTTCCTTGTTAATATATTCATAACTATAGTTGAGCGACTAGAGAAAATGTGCTTTCATATTGATGCGGGCAGGCTAAATATGCTAAAACTCAATTCTTGAACACTAGTAAATTAAGTACTTTAATTTGCCATTTCCATTTGTATGAATCCAATGTATTAATATCACTATGTATCTATTTGATTCAATCTAAGAACTCACGTAAAGATTTAATTCCATAAATGCATATACGCGTGATAGTAGCGTATCACGAATTTCCTAAGCGTTTAACCCTTTCGCTGCGGGTGACGTTCTGGAATGTTTTGGCAAGTTACAGCAATTTCCAGGCTTTAAAAGCCTGTAAAAAATGTAAGAATCGAGTGTCAGTGGGTGGGAGCGTGAGGGGCCCACCTCCGACCCTCAGAGCACCGAGCGGCTCACTAAGCTAGGCTGTGTCTCGGGCGAGTCTCTCTCTGTCTCTCTCACCAGTATAGCCAAGCGAGGGAGTGTTACATAATAGCGGGGTTCCCGCGTTTCACTGGGATCACTGCGGGTGAACCAGACCACGTATACGGTCCGTTCTGGTGTCATTTTGAAGCTATTTTCGCCTAGTTTTTGGCAGAATACACTTCATTTAATGCAGATGCTTGATTTATCATTCAGGAGTGCCTGAATATGCCCTAAATAGCCCAAACATAGTCTCAGCCAAAGGGTTAAGCACCAACTGAAGTACATCGAATTGTATTTTTCCCTTGTGATCTTATGCACGATTCTTATATATTTGATATCCTATTGTAGCGAACCAACTATAGGTTACTATAGGTAAATAGGGTATTGTATTTTGTGTGAAACCATATATATATATATATACAGTACATATATATATATTAATGTGTTGTACTGTACCTATTGTATAACTCGCCTTGTGTTTTTATTGTATTTATATATAGATTTGATAGCTGCTCTCCGTTAGGAAGACTTATAAGTACCAGTTTTGCCTAAGCATATTAGTTTTACATTATGATAAGGTAGAGACAGTATTATATATTTTTATTTAGTATCGACAAGTAGCTGTTAAAGGCTTAGAGTTTCCGCCAGGTAAATAATGAACTATATAATAGGTATATTCAAAATACAGTAATTGGAATTATGTCGACAGAAGGGTACTGACTACTGGCAAAGGAGAAACTATTATATATATATATATATATATATATATATATATACAGTATATATAATATCCTACTCTCCAGTCCCAGGCGTCATGTCCAGATCTGAGCAGCAGTCATTTCTCTTCATTCCCTCCAGCACCACAAATTTGAGGGGGACCACCACAGCTTCAGGGACTCATAGTACAGAGGGAACGGAAGAGGAGAAGACAGAAGTGAAAGAAGACTGAGGGGAAGAAGTGAGAGGAGAGAGGAGGTAAAAAGCGAGGGAAGAGGGAAGGGAGGAAGGGAGGGAAGAGTGTAGGGAAAAAGTGAAGGAAGAGGGAAGGGAGGAAGTGAGGGAAGAGTGTAGGGAAAAAGTGAAGGAAGAGGGAAGGGAAGAAGTGAGGGAAGAGGGATGGGAAGAGGGGAAGGAGGAGGGAAGGGAAGAGGGGAGGGAAGAGGGGAAGGAAGAAGGAAGGGAAGATGGGAAGGAAGAGGAGAGGGAAGGGAAGATGGGAGGGACGATGGTGGGAAGATGGAAGGGAAGAAGAGAGGGAAGAGGGTAGAAGGCATGCAAAAAAGGAGAGGAGAAAAATGACGATAGGAATGAGAAGAATCAAGGGGATAAATATATAGAAGGAAAGGAAGGGAAGCAAAGGATAAAGAAGGGGAGAAGGAGGACTGAGGTGGGAAAGAGAAGAGAGGAAAGGGGAGGAAAAGGGAAAGGTATTGGAAAGAAAAATGGAGGTGATAGATATACAGTATATATATATAGAAACAGAGACTGCACAGATCTTGCGGTCCCTACTAGGCAGTCCTGCCTTAAATTTAACATAGTATTTTCTATAAAATGGAAGATAATGACAACACAGCAGAAGTGTCTCTCCCCAGCAACCATTCCCTCCGACCTTGGTTCGGCCTCACAAATAGAGAAAAATACAGATGCTTATTACGTTTTTATTTACTCTATCTATCTATCTATCTATCTATCTATCTATCTGTCTTTCTCTCTCTCTCTCTCTCGCTCTCTCTCTCTCTCTCTCTCTCTCTATATATATATATATATATATATATATATATATATATATACAGTATATACTGCATATATATACAGAATATATATATATATATATATATATATATATATATATATATATATATATATATATATATATATATATATATATATATATATATATATCTAGGGTGACCAAAAAAAAACTTCCACATTTCAAAGGTAAATGAAACAAAAATGGTTTAATATAATCAAAATATTATTTGCACACATGAAACTTCATTCAATACAGTTCTTATTCATCATGTTTTAAAGATGACATCCTCCAAATGGTGACCTGCATTGTCTACACACGCTTGGAGGCGATTTCTGAAGGCTGCCATGGCTCGACGGGTCATGTCAAGTGGAACAGCGGCTATCTCCTGCTGAATACGAACCTTAAGGGTTTCAAGAGTTTGGGGTCGATGAGTATACACGTGTGATTTAAGGTAGCCCCACAGAAAAAAATCACAACGGGTGAGGTCAGGGGAATGGGCTGGCCACCCAACATCGCCACGGAACGAGATCACCCGATCCGGAAACATTTCCCTTAGCACTTGCAATGATCGTCGAGCTGTGTGTGCCGTAGCTCCATCTTGCTGAAACCACACATCGAGTTCTTCAAGCTTAAGGGGGGTGACCTGTTTTTGTTCTGTCCTTTTCTATCTTTCTCTGGCTTACATCCATTTTGGCCCCATTCAGCCTACTGTTTTAAGACGTTTATCCCCATCCAGGTGCCAAGTTTTTGCTGGTGAGCGGTAGCGAGCCAGCATATTTTTTATTTTTGTTTGACAGCAGGCTAAATTTGTACATTTTTCGATAGAAAAATTTCTCCGGCGAAGCCGGATATCTTCATATATTGCTGGCTCGCTATCGCTCGCCAGGAAGAAATCGACACCTAGATGGAGATAAACTTCTAAAAATAGTTGGCTGAAGGGGGCCGAATGGATACAAGCCAGAGAGAGAGAGAAAAGGACAGAAATAAAAAAAAGCAGGTCACCCCCCTTAAGGTTTTCGAGTTGTGGCCTTAGACATTTTTTGAGCATATCAATGTAACGGTCAGTAGTTACGGTAACCTTAGATGAAATAAATCAAGATGTCCCTGTACTAATTTTAATTCGCCTGAAATTCCCTCACTTAAGATCCACACCAGACATGTCAAAACTATTTTGCAGAATCTCTCAGTAGATAAGGCTCCTGGTCCAGATGAAATTCCTCCAATAGTACTTAAGAATTGCTTCTTGGTGCTCGCTCCTGTATTGGTAAAAATGTTCCGTCTGTGTACTCATACCTCATGCTTCCCAGTACCCTGGAAAGAAGCAAACATCCATCCAGTTCCTAAAAAAGGTGCCTCTTCAGATCCATCAAACTACAGACCAATAGCTATAACTTCCACGCTTGGTAAAGTCTTTGAAATTATATTAAATAATCACATAATTAAGCATCTTGAGAATAATAAATTAATCAGTGATAGGCAATATGATTTTAGACGATGTCGATCAACTGCAGACATTCTTTGCTTTCTTACGCATCAAATCAACCAAGCTACAGACCAACATGGTGAAACACATACAATAGCACTGGATATATCAAAGGCATTTGATAGAGTCTGGCATCAATCCTTATTGTCGAAGATGTCACACTACGGCCTTGCATCATTAGTTCCACTAATTTCTTCTTATCTTCATAACAGAAAAATATGTGTAATGGTAGATGGCCTTTATTCTCAATTTCACTCAATAAATGCTGGTGTTCCCCAGGGATCAGTTTTGGCCCCAACTCTGTTCCTCATTCATATCAATGATCTCATATCTACCACTCATAATCCAATACATTCCTACGCAGATGACTCAACACTCCACAGTTCCTTCACATTTACCAATTCTTTCACCCAACCCGATCTTATAAATTCAAAAATAAACACTGCAATTTCTCTGAACCAGGACCTTTCTAGAATTAATGAATGGGGACAAAAGAATCTAGTTTTCTTTAATGCACAGAAAACCAAGTACATTCAATTTTCTAACCGACAGAATCTCACTGACTCCCATATATTTTGTAATGATGTAAATATTCCCACTTCCCCTAGTATTGACATTCTCGGTGTTACATTAACTACTAACTTGAGCTGGACACATTATGTTGGAAGCATTGCTAAGAATGCCTCTAAAAAACTGGGACTACTGAACAGAGTTCGAGAATTCTTCACTGACGAGCAGTTGGCCGTAATATATAAAAGTCATGTGCGTTCTCAGATGGATTACTGTTCACCTCTGTGGAGTGGAAGTGGAGTGGTTGCATTGAGGCAGTTGGACAAAATTCAAAATAAAGCTATTAGATTAATCAATAACCCTGCAATCACACAGGACCTTCCTACATTATCCATATGAAGAAACGTTGCATCCCTTGCATTATTCTACAGATATTTTCACAGCAATTGTTCCGAGGAACTTGCTTCAATTGTGCCGCCTCTCCACATCTTTCCCAGTAGAACTAGGGCAGCTGAGAGCGCCCATGAATTTACACTTTCTCCTCCACAATGCAGAACTTCTGCTTATCAAAATTCATTTATCCCTAGAACTACTACTCTTTGGAATTCACTTCCCTCGAGTTGCTTTCCACAAACTTACAATCTACAAAAGTTTAAATCCAGTTGTTACAAACATTTTATGAATGGAGGATGCCTTTAGGCACATGGACCTTTTTGTTTTATCTGTGTTTTTCCCTCCTTCGTTCATTGTCTCTTAAACAAAAAAATACAAAAAAAAAACAGTTACACCACCCTCCTCAAAGAAATAAGGACCCACGATGTCAACATCGACAACAGCGCACCACACAGTCACTCGCTCGAAGTGCAACGGTCTTTCATGTAGCATGCGAGGGTTGTCTTCAGTTCAATAGCGAAAAATGTGTTTGTTTACACAGCCACTCAAACGAAAATGAGCTTCGTCACTGCACACGAGAACAGCATCTTCCGGAACACGCTGCAAAATGTTCTCGCATAACTTCCTGCGGCTTATCCAGTCTCATAGAGTTCTTGCACAACCATCAATTTGTATGGATGGAAGTGGAGGTCTTTGTGTAAGATTCTTCTTGCAGTTTCCTGGTAAATCCATTCAGCTAAAGCATGCTTCCGTGCAGACCGTCTCGGAGACTGCCCAACAGATCGCCTCAATGCTTCAATATTCTCAGGCGTACAAGTGCTCATAGGTCGACCAGGTAATTTTCTTTTCAAAGCTGAGCTTGTTGCCCTGAAATTCTCAACCCACTGCTAGATGGTTTTCCGATCGTTTTGGTTCCATGGCATACCGAAATGTCTTCGAAAGGCCCTATGCGCGGCGATCACTGAATGGTTGTTGGTGAAGAACGCTTTGACAGCGAACGCACAGTGTGCTCCCGACCATGCCATGTTGGCGACCGTCCTTGGTTGGGGTTGGGCTACCAACAGACCCTAGCCCCTACCAATAGCCCCTCTCACCTCACTACTGCCAGCCTTTCGATAAATCGCCTCCAAGAGTTTATAGACAATCCCGGCCACCATTTGGAGGATGTCATCTGTAAAACATGATGAATAAGAACTGTATTGAATGAAGTTTCATGTGTGCAAATAATGATGAATACAAACTGTATTGAATGAAGTTTCATATGTGCAAATAATATTTTCATTATCTGTAACCGTTTTGGTTTCATTTACCTTTGAAATGTGGGAGTTTTTTGGGGTCACCCTATATATATATACTGTATATATATATATATATATATATATATATATATATATATATATATATATACAGGTATATATATATATATAATATTATAATATCTCGAAAGTTTTTGTTTTGGTTTTTTTAGCTTAATATTACTATTTATATATAGATATAAGATTATGGTATGGTAGTGTATGGTTGTTGGTTAGCTTTATTGATAATTCATTAGTAGATATAGAAGTTCTGATATATTCTGGTAGACTCTCTTATTATTTTGGTAGTTATAATTATGTCGCCACCATAAATATATTGCTGATACCTATAGGTAATGGGAAATTAATAAGATATTCTATACCAGACACAGAATAATTTATGCAGGATATGTTGGAACTTTGAATACAGGAATTACAGTATACAATTACAGGAACGATCTTGATTGCAGGAACAGTATAAGTTGTAATAATGACGTATACTTCAAGAGTCTATTTTCCTATGTATGAAGTATAGAGCTCTCTATAACTGAGCTTGACATCTTGAAATCTCTTGCCCAAGTGTGTGTTAAATCTCCTCCTCAACCCAAACCGGACGTTAGCTTCCGGCGGACATGAGCTAATGCAGCATGACCTAAGAATACTGTATAGGCTGCAGTGTTGTTATATGACTTTGAGATGACATTGAACTTAGGAAGGGTGTACAGCTGACTGTTAAAATACATGTACACTAATATTACCACTGCACGTATATTACTTAATGGGGGTCACCGGCTTTTTTGTCTTTCTCTCCTTTTCTCTCTTTCCCTGGCTTGTATTCATTCGACCCGATTCAGCCAACTGTTCTAAGAAGTTTATCCCCATTCAGGTGTCGGTTTCTTCCTGGCGAGTGATAGCGAGCCAGCATTGTATGGAGAAATCCGGCTTCTCCGGAGAAATTTTTGTCGAAAAATGTACACATTTAGCTTGCTGTAAAAAAAAAAAATATATGCTGGCTCGCTATCGCTCCCCAGGGAAACATTGACACCTGGATGGGGGTAAACATCTTAAAATATAAGGCTGAATGAGGCCGAATGGATACAAGCCAAAGAGAGAGGGAGAGAAAGAGCAAGAACAGCGAGGTGGGCTCCCTTAAAACCAATAAGAGAATATTATTAATGTTTCTATATACTGTATAATCCTAAGTATAAAATATAATATGAATAAATGAATAAACACAAAATAAAAGTCTCCGCACACACATCAACCTACTGTAGAGTAAGACCACCATAATACCGGACTCGTATAAAGGTAACAGCTCCACAATAACACACGGGCAACACGGACATTTGAGGCACTTTATAGCTTACTGCCCACATGTCTTCTTTGTTTAGCTGTTACAGTTGCTCACATTCATTCATATACACTCCATGTTTTGGTGTATGGGAGGAAACTTAGTATGATAGACTAGAAGTGTATATTTCTTATGTAATGGTTAAGGGGAGGTGGGTCGTTTTTCTGGTCCCCCTTCTTCCATGTTTAATCCCATTAGATTTCAGATTATATTACGTTCGGCCCTTTAGTTTGGTGATTCTAAGACCTATCGCCCCATTCATTTGTCAATACTAACACTTTTCGTGTCATTTATGTGTCGATTGATTCCTGGCGAACGATAGCGAGCCTGAAATTTGAGAGGAACCGGCCATCGGCCGGGAATTTTTTCTATCGACAAATTAACAAGTATATCTTGAAGGAGGGTCTTGAGGGGTGTTTTTTGTTTTTTGTTTTTTGTTTAGTTTGATGTAGGTCTAGTGAGAAAACTACAAATATTATTAAACCAATATAGGCCTATGAATGAGGAAATATATACGTCCATCCCCCCCCCTCCCCTCCCCCATATATATTCTGACCAATTGAGGAATTTATAGCAAATTATTCATGTAATTCAGTCACACTATCTGTCCTTCCATACAGATAACCATGGCGTGGATACAAACTAAAGTGGCCAACTCCACCTTAAGGGGATAGTGGCTAGTGTTTTGGTCTATTAATATATATATTCATTTAGATTTTAGCTTACTCGCTAGACCTCCATGAAGATTAAAAAAACACCCGCGAGACCTCTCTTCATGATCAATTTGTAAATTTTTCGGTAGAAATATTTTCCCGGCCGGTTCCTTTTAAAATGACATGCCTCCTATCGCTCGCCAGGAGAAAAATCGACACCTATATAGCATAAAAGGTCTTAAAATTGACAACTAATTCAGCGAATGACTTTATATTTCAAAGCTAATGGGGCTAAGCATTAGGGAGAAGGGTGTTAAGAATAACCCAAAGCCATCCCTTAACCCCTTCAGCACCATGACGCTTTTTTTACCTTTGATTTTGGCTAAGAATAGACGATTATATGCAGTTTATGAAGGACCTATGTTATTCAGAGGGTTTATTAAAATCATATTTACCCCTTTGAGTCGAAAAGGTACAGTTCCGAGCATATGAAACAGAGACGCTGTACCAAACCGTCTCCTCAGCCACGGAGAATCCCTGGTGTATCCTTTCTGGCTGAAGAGTTACGATGGGGCAGAAGGGGAGGGATGGAGGCGATGGTGGTGGGGGGTAATAGTTTGACGGGTGGGGGAGAGAAGTGATACGAAGGGTTAGTTAGTTAACTCAGAGGGTATCAACCCTATTGGATTTATTAAGCCAGTACACTGTAAGTCAATAATAGCGTCAGGGCGGAGCTCCTTGTCGAGAACCTCAGTTCCTTGATAGGAAGGGAGGCAGAGGAGAGTGGCTGGGCTAGGAGAGGTAGGGTAGCAGGTTATGTATAAAGTGGACAGAGGAGGAGGGGGGAGAGGGTTACATAATGTCCCACTTTACCTCGAATGAATTATTTAGGAGTTAAATTTAAAGTGTTATTTTTTGTATTATATGATAAGCTAGAGCTGTTAAATCTGTAATGCAGCATTATCATAAATAATCGGAGGAAATTGTTCAACAAATTGTTTCAAAACTCACGCAAATTGGTGCGGAAGAACAGGGTAACCAACTGTACGGGTTTTGGTATTTTGTGGTTGGCAGGATTGTTAACACCAAGTATCGAAGTGATACCGTAATCATAGAAGAGTTGTTTGTATTCATTAGCTATAATTATATAATATAACTTTCTTACCTGTTTAATTACTTAATACACCTTTAGAAGTAGACCCCAATGTCGTTGCTGTAATATGCATGGGGTCGAACGAATTAGCTTGTAGATCAGTCAGAATTATATTGACTCACATGCTACTCAATGTACTGTAATATAGTAATGCCATTTATTGTTCATCCTGTTGTAGCTACCAATATCGGCTGAACTCATTCCTCGGCTTTATTTACTCCAACTTTAGCCTGAATAGCTTCCCTCTGTAATATTAATTATTCGCAATCGCTCATAAAAAGTCGAGTTTATACCATATTAACGCAGTTATGATCATTTTGACCGACAATACAGTGAAAAAAGTCGACACGAATTGAAGGTAGCAACTCACGTGTAAGATAATTATGAACGAGCATACACCAACCATTGTCAGTATCGCAGTGGTAACCGTAATAGGCATACATTCAAAGTGTAGGAGTTCGAACCCCTCGGACGACGACTTATATATTTTTTTTATTTCTAATTGAGACAATTTTAAAGCCTATCATGTTTAACATGGGTTAAAGTATTTCGAGTTCATAAAAATACATGCTTCTTGGTTACAGTAGGCTAACTTACAATATTTTAGAATCTAATGTTATTACATTACTACCCTAATTTAACTAGCCTAACTTATTCTTACTTACATAATTATGTGTTACTTATTAATCTTATATGGTAACCTAGATTACCATATCCTAACTTATATCGTAAACTACAGCATTATTGCATATAATAACCCAAAACAATCAAAACTTAATTTATATGAAAATAACACAATACATACTAAAGGTAGCGCCAACGAACTTTACAATAATCTTGATCCCTGACCTCTCTGTAACTCAAAAGTACCTGGAGCACACTGGCTGTAAATATCCACACCTATTTCCTGGTGGACTCTTCCCACATGATAGAAACGTCAGGCCGATTGCTTTTATTAATTTTGAGTTATAAGAAGTTAAGGGGTCAAGATTATTCTCAAGTTCGCTGGCGCTACCTATAATTATATTGTCTCACTTCGCATAATGCCATTCAATGTAAAAACTAAAACAAACCAAAATACTATAATAAATACAAAAATAACGCTGCCATGAGAGACTCGATCCCCGGTTATTGATATTACACCCGGCACCTGCTACAATAAGCCACCAAATTCCATCATTGTAGATAAATGCAATGAAATCAGAGTACAGCCGATTAATTACATGACCATTTAGCCATACATTCCATCTTTATATAAGGAGTTCGGAATTCAATTAAGATGAAAGACCACACAAATCGTGGATATGATGAAGGACAACTGAAAAAACGCCAGTGTGATAGCCCTTTAACCCCTTCAGCGCCATGATGCCTTTTTACCTTTGATTCTGGCTAAAATTAGATGATTTTCTGCAGTTTAAGAAGGACCTATGTTACTAAGAGGGTTTATTGAGATCATATTTACCCATTTAATGCGTATATTTAGATTATTAACTAAAGGAAATCGTCTAATGGTAACCAGAGTATAATGAAAATTATGTAATGATAGTGAAAGGGTTAAGACTACGATTCATGTAATGTGTTCACTATTAATGAAGACATGCCAGAGCATATCACAGGTTGCAAATATTGCCGCAGTTTATTAAAACAACTAGTAGTTACTGGAATTGTTGAAGCCTCCTATTGCAAAATTACCATTTCTTCCACTACTGTTTGAACTTGAATGATAAATTATAACAAATGGCAATTACTTCTGGATGGGTATATTATAGCATACTTTTTTATTAAGCAAAATACGAACTTCACACCCCTAAAGGTTTGACGTAAGCCATCTGGGTTTAATTTATCCTATAGTCGGTTTGATTTCAGCTGATGGTAAATTGAATCCCTTAGCAACTGATTCATCGACACTTAATGGTGAAATATGAAACTACTACACATCTATGCCAAGTCCTCATAATTAACAACGTATTTCGCTATTAAATCTTCTTAATAGTTGAGTAATGAAGATGAGGCCATGATGATTTACCATTAGCAGAAAATAAGGTATAGTTCTATATCACAGCAATATGAATATCAATACAAATGTATGGGGATTTTATAATAATTGCTACATACTTGCAAAGCATAAATCATGCTTATATAATTACTATTTTTCAAAGCACATTACTGTATGATATTTGCCACTTATCAACGAATTCCAATACCTCCCTGCTCCCACCTTTAACTTTGACGGCCCCTTAATCACACACTCTCCTTCCCTAGCTCGCTATCACTTCTACCCCAACTCCGCAAACCATCACCCTCCCACCATCGACTCCGCAAACCATCACCCTCCCACCATCGCCTATATACTTCCACCCCCGATCTCCCCCATCATAACTCTCCAGCCATAAAGGACACACCGGAGGTTCTCCGCGACTCAGTAGATGGGCTGAGGCGGCGTCTCTGTTTCATGTGCTCAGAACTGTACATTACAAGCAAATAAAATCGTCTAATGATATCTATAATATGGTGAAAACGACGTGATGGTGGTGAAGGGATTACATATTTGTCTTTTCATTATCTATTTAGTTTCCTCCCTAGACCTCCACAAAGCTTAGACAAACATTCCCTAGACCCCTCTTCGAGATATATATGTAAATTTTTCGGTAGAAAAATGTCCCGGCCTCCTCCCACAATTACAGGCTCGCCATCGCTCACCAGGAAAAAATCGACACCTCAATGGGACGTAGGTTCTAATATTGACAAAGAAATGGAGTGAAAGGTGTTAAAATTGCCATAGTAATAGGGTTTTCGTCTTATAATCGCATAGCTAATGGGGCTAAACATGAGGTAGAAAGGGGGGTCTAGAAAAACGACAAATTTCCTCTTAAGCAGACCGGCAGATGAGTAGCGGTGTAGTTTGGAGAGCCTACAGTGCCAGAGATCGGACACCTGCCTCCATATTGGGTCCACGGGGGGGTCACTATAGTCTATTTATTTTCAGCTGAGGGTAAATTGCCATGTCCCTATCGTCATTACTCAGTTATTACGAAGAATTTGAAGTGAAATTGGGTGTAAATTGTGAATACTTGGCATGAATATAACTTGGACATTCACTGCTAAGAGATTCAGTTTATCATCAGCTGGACAAAGATAGACTATAGCCATTCTTTAAGCTCATCTATAGGTTTACGCTAATGTTAACCCTTACAAGATCCGATTACACATTTGATTTCTGATTCCTGGCTATTATTAGACGATTATATTCAGATTAGGATGGGTATATGGAAGTCAGAGGGTTGAGATAGTCTTTCCACTTTTGATGGCCATGAATCCTTCCTAAACTGCATAAAAACGTCTAATGATAGCCACAATAAACAGTCAAAATGCGTCTTAATCTATATAAGGATAAGAGGATATTTTTATATATTTGATTGTTTATTCATCAATTTATGTATAATGTTGTTTTCAGTTTCCTCCCTTGACCTCCATCAAGGTTAAAAATAAATTCCCCAAAACACGCTTTGAGATAAATGTGTGCATTTTTCGTTAGAAGAAAGGTCGGTTCCTCCTAAATATGATTTGGCAATACTGGTACATGAAACATAGTTTGATCATTGGATCTATATTCTACATGACCAAAAATATATTATCACTTCATTGTTTGATAATTACGGAACGAATATGGCTTGACAAAATAAATAAAAGATGGTGACTCTCCTTTTTGCTACAGGATCTCTAGCATTATTATTATTATTATTATTATTATTATTATTATTATTATCATTTACTACAAGTAGGCCAAAATCCATGACCACTAACTTCTATTATTCAAAAGCTACTTGATTAATCGAGCTAATATGTTTACTATTTGGGTAGAGTCAGTCAGTTAACCTTTAGAAGATATAATTACAAATTTCTTCTATGAGTTCTGGCCATTATTTGATTATTTATTCAGAATTGGAAGTGTATATGGAAATCAGGAGGTTGATTGAGAGAGTCTTTACCCATAAAATGTCGAGACATCCTTCCTAAACTGTATAACATCGTCTAATGATGGGCAGAATAAACCGTCAAAATTGTGTTAATCTTCAAAGGGTTAAATAGTGTGGACATTTACAGCCCCATTTGCCCTAACCCTTTTTGAGCTACAAAGGTTATTTTAATTCACGATTCCTGGCCTATTTTCCAATGAATGCACTATACAAACTGATCAAATACCTCATGCAATCAGATAATAAAGAGTTGCACAGATTTACTCAGATACTCAGACCACACTCACCTTACAGTCTCTACTAGGTGGTCCGGACTTAATACTACTAGACAAGGACAGTTTATAGTAGAAGAATAGGACAGCACAGTAGAGGACTCTCTCCACACCCTCCCGCTAAAAAAACGTATCTAAAAATAGGATGAAGTGCAACCTTATGGGTCGTATGGGCCAGGAAATTCCCACAGCGAATTTTGTTATCTTGGATATAAAGAAATTAGTCTGAAAGGGAACTTACACTTACACACCTATTGATTCATTCATATTAATCTATTCTCCATCAGCTGATCGTCCAGTCTCTTCGTAAACGTATTAACTGAATTACTATTACCTTGTGTGTAATAATAATAATAATAATAATAATAATAATAAACGGTTTATTAAAGAATGGCAGCCTCATGAGCTGAAAATACACATGTTACAATTTAGTGGATGAACATGAGAAATACAGATATGAAGAGGGTAAGCTCAGTTTACAAAAAAATAAATAGATACAATAATGATGCAGGTGCAAAATACATATTATCATAAATTAACCATGAGAGTAAGTGATATACAGTATCGTAAATACGATAGGCTATGACTCTTTTGTGATGTCGTATGTTTCTGTGACGTCATGATCGCTCCTACAGCATGACGTAGGACGAGTAGATCGTATATTATAAGATTGTAAATAAGTTAAGTTATTAAAGGCCTAATATGCTATTAAGCAATATTGCCATGGTCTTATGTAGTATATATTAATTTATCGTATATATTAATAGAATTTATCGTATAGAGCAACCTAGATGCGGTACGATAATTTGGGCTCCTGGCGTTTTGCCAAGGCAGCAAGGTGTGCCTTCGAGGAACACCAGAGCCTTCACGAACACCAACCAGTTAACATCTTATTTTCCGCCCTCAGTTGATCGTGCTTTTGAGCCTCTAATCACAATACACTGTCAGCAATACAAACAGCTACACCATCACGACAATGAACCTGTCTTTAGAGCGAAGTACATATTACAGCGTGCTGTCGCGAGTAAGAAGGGAGGCGATAATGAGGCCCATAGAAGGCCTGACCCAAAACATACTGTACACCTCCCAAAGCTCAATCTTCCTACATTTGGGGGCAAGTTGACTGAGTGGTTAGCTTTTTGGGACGTATTTCGGTCTACGGTTCATGAATCCTCTTTGGATAATGTCCGCAAGTTTCACTATCTGAAGGGAAAAATGGAAGGAGAGGCCTTACATTTGATAGAGGGTTTTGCGGTAGTGGGTGATAGTTATCTTGAGGCAGTACACTTATTAGAGTCCACATACGGGGATAAAGAGCAGTTGAAGATGGCCCATGTCGTTGCCTTGTTAAGGCTCGCAGAACCACAGTATAAGGTTGAGGAGTTGACAAACTTCAGGGCAAATATGGAGTGCCATACTCGATCGCGAGACACCCTAGGGCTTACCACGCAGGAAATGATAGTCGTTTTCTTGCGTCAGAAGCTTCCTATGGCAATACTTGATAAGGTAAGATCATTTGAGCTGGGGGAGTTCAAAACTCAGTTCAGTAAGGAAATCAATAATCTACAATTGAACAAAAGGAGAATGTATGTGTCGGGAGGGAGTGAGAATGTGGAGAAGAGGGGAACAGTAAGCATGACAGTGGGGACTAAAGAAAAGAAAGAGGGTGCGTATAAGAAACCTGCTCAGATTCTATGTAAGCTATGTAACAACAAACATAAATGGAGTTTCTGCGTAAAATACCCAACAAATGAGACAAAACTAGCACAGGCGAAAAGATTGAAGCTATGTGTAGGTTGTCTAAGTAAGGAACATGGTAAGCAGGGACAATGTACTGCTACATACTTAAGGCCCTGTCGCCACTGCAAAGGACATCACTTTGATAAGTTGTGTCCTACAGCAGATAAAGTCAAAGACGTCAAACCAGAGGGTACTACAACTGTGACACTAGGTAGCACACAAGACACCACTATATTGCCCACAATACAGATTCCCATGGAAGGTAATGACAGTAACAAAGTTTGTCGGGTACTTCTAGATCAAAGGTCTCAACGTTCCTTTATAAAGAGGTCAATACTAGTGGGACTGAAGCACCGAATCGTAGGGGCTGAGACTCTTCGATTACAGGGCTTCACAGGGGTTACTGATAAACAAGACTACGAGATAGCGGAGATTTCATATTTCTACCGTAAAAACCGGTACTTTATGACTTGTATCGTAGTAGACGCCCTACCAGAATATGTATCTGTAGGTGTGAAGAAGGTGGAACACGCATTACGTAGCAAGGGGGTTAACTTGTCAGATCCTATGGGAAATCAGAGTGAGGTGCATGTTCTACTTGGTGTGGATCATTATTATGATGTAGTATACCCTGGATTTAAAAAGATGTGTGGTGTAATTTTAATCCCCACTAAATTTGGATATTGCATGAGCGGAAAGGTGCATACTACACAGTCAAAGGTCCTGGTCGACACGGTCTCGATATATAGAGTCAATGTATTCGCGGCAGAGGAGTTGGGAAGGGAGGATTCCCAACCTAGTGACCCTAAGATGGCTGCCGAGTTCGACCTGGAACGACTGTGGAGATTGGATCACATAGGCATTAATCCTATGGAGACTGATTATGACTCGGAAGTTGCGCTACAAAGGTTTGACGAGTCTGTGTGCTACTGTGCCTCAGACAAGCAATAGAAAGTTAGTTTACACTGGAAGAAGAGTGAGATAAGCCTGCCTACCAACTATGGTTTGGCATTAGGTCGCTTGCACGCATTGCAGCGGAAATTGTCTAACGAACCGAGCACGCGCCAGGCGTATGACGATGTATTTCGGAGTTATGAAGATAGGGGCTTTATAGAGTGAGTCGATGTCAAGGAACCGTTTAAGAAGGGTAGGGTTTACTATCAGGCCCATCATGGGGTAAGGAAAGACAGCGTCACCACACCAATACGGGTGGTGTATGACTGCTCTGCCCACCAAGGTCAACAACTCAGTCTAAATGACTGCCTCTTGACAGGTTCGTCCATGGTGTCGGACCTGTCCCAACATCTATTGCGGTTTAGGCTGGGGAAGTACGCCTATACCAGTGACATCGAGAAAGCATTCCTGATGGTCAAGCTAAAGGAGGAAGATAGAGATGTTACCCGCTTTCTTTGGTTCAGCGACATTAGCGACTCTGAAAGTCCAATCATAATATACCGTTTTCGGGTTGTACTCTTTGGGGCCACGTGCTCACAGTTTTTGTTAAATGCCACAATCAGAAAACATCTAGCTGACACTCATGAGGACACAAGTAAACTATCTCGCGGATTATATTGACAATTTGCAGGGTTCTAGCGATAGTCAGGATGATTTATTATATACATACTGGCAAGCACGCAGATTGTTTGCGGATGCACATCTATTTCTCCGCGAGTGGGTTACTAATAGTGAAGATCTTCAGAGTTTGATACAGGTGGATGGTACGGCATCTCTTAACCAGGAAAAGTCCAGAAATTTGGGGATGATCTGGCAACCTAAACATGACATACTAACTTTTCAAACAAGGTCTTTTGCTCAGCAGACAGGAGCGCACACCAAAAGCAGTCTGTTGAGCAAAGTTGCGCAATTTCTTGATCCTTTGGGTCTAGCATTACCCGTTACCATAAGAGCTAGGATTCTAATGCAGGAAGTTTGGAGACGTAAAATAGGATGGGATGACAGTTTGCCCGAGGACCTGAATGACCAAGGGACATTGTTGTTGAATGAGTATGCCATCCTATGTACTAAACCTATACCTCGTAAAGTGGCGGCGTTCGGTGACGTTACGTTACACACGTCTTGCGATGCTAGCGCCACGGCATACGGGGTAGCCATATATGTCGTTACTTCATTTGGGGCACATTTAGTTACTGCCCGGGCCAAGGTAGCCCCGGTTAAAAAGGTAACTATCCCTAAAATGGAATTGACTGCCATGCTGCTATTAGCACGTCTGGTGCAACATGTACGCGCAGCATACGAGAGCGAATTAAATATTGAAATCGTTCACGTTTGGTGCGATAGTCAGGTCGCACTCAACTGGATACATAGCAAGAAGTCTCTGCCAGTTTATGTGCGGAATATGGTAGATGAGATTAGAGCCCTTTTGCCAGATGTTGCTTATCATTATGTAAATATAAAAGAAAACCCTAGTGATCTCATAACTAAGGGTATAATGGCTAGCCAGTTAATGAAGTCCGAATTGTGGTGGCATAGTCCAAAGTGGCTGCTCCATGAAAGTGAATGAACGATTTGGCATGCTGTTGGTGAGGGACTTCTGCCACTGGAAACAGTGGCAGTTACAGCCCAACCAATTGAGCCACCGGGTCCAATCATAGAGTGGGCAAGATTCGGTGACTATAATAAACTAGTCAGAGTTGTAGCTTGGGTATTGGGATATGTATCCAATCTCAAGCTTAAAGTAACGGGCCAACTCTGCAACAGGGGTCACAACATTGATGCTCGTGAATTTAAAGCAGCTGAAGTAACTTTGATCAAATGGGTTCAAGTAGAAACCTTTTCCAATGAATTAGAATCCTTGAAAAGCTCGAATAAGACATTAATGCCTAATATAGTGCGTCAAATAAGGCTGCACCTAGACAATGGCCTCATCAGGTGTGAGGGTCGCCTGAAGTGGTCGGGTGTACCAGACGGCACAAACCGACCTATACTTATTCCAACAAGACATCACGTTACTGATCTATTGATCATACGTGCACATAGGGAAGTAAAACACTACGGGGTATGTCATATTATATCAAATTTACGTCTCACATGGTGGATACCCAGAGTTCGACAAGTAGCTCGACGCGTAGTAAGAAAGTGTGTAATATGCCAGAGACTAAAGGGTAAACCATATGCAACTGGACCAGCTCCACCTCTACCTGAATGCCGTATAAAGCACATAGAACCTTTCCAAGCGGTAGGATTAGATTACACAGGGGCATTGAAGACGAGGGAGCATGAGAAGGTTTATATATTATTGTTTACCTGTGCAACATCTCGAGCGGTACACCTAGAACTATGTGATAATATGTCTAGCGAAGAATTTATGCTGGCGTTCAGACGGTTTTGTGCCCGTCGTTCTTTCCCTCAACTCATTCTTAGCGACAATGCTCCCACTTATGTCCAAGCATCAAAATATCTAAAGGATATGAGTAGTGATCCTACTATCATCACTTTTTTGGGAGAGAAGAAGTGCGAATGGAGGTTCATTCCAGTTCCGGCACCTTGGTTTGGTGGAATGTGGGAACGGTGTGTCGGCATAGTAAAGTCAGGACTCAGAGCTGTAGTAGGATGTGCTCTATTAAAGAAGAGTGAGTTGACGACAGTCCTCACAGAGATAGAGGCAGTCGTGAATGATCGCCCGCTTACATATGTGTACACCGACCTGCAAGAACCACTACCATTAACGTCAACTCACTTGCTATATGGAAAACCATTGACTGCGTTTCCATCTGATTTCCAATCCATAGTAGAGTTAGAGGATCCCTCGTTGTACTCTGCGGTAGCGGTGTCAAAGAGATACCAGTATATATCAAGGATAATCGAGGATTTAAGGAAACGGTGGATTAGTGAATATCTGCTAGCATTGAGGGAGAGGAGTGTTACTCCCTCTGGTAGACCAACGGCACCTACTGTTGGTGACGTTGTTTTAATTAAAGAAGATAGTCCTCGTTTATACTGGAAATTGGGCCGCGTGTTGGAGGTATACAAGGGGGCAGAGTGGGTGGCGCTATTGAAGACAGCCACTGGAACTACTGTTCGTCCTATCGCACGTTTGTATGCTTTGGAGCTCGATTCCGCATTGCAATCTGATGCTCCACCTGTTATTGCTGGGTCCGAGGATTCTCAAAGGAACGACTCACCTCTTACTGATGGTGATCATTCTCGGACTGGGACGCGTCCCAGACGCGCTGCTGCTGGCGCCGTCGACTTGTGGCGTCAGAAGATAGCCTCTGGGCAACTTTAGGTTTAAGGTGGGGTTCAGGTCTTATTTTGTGGGGGGGAGTGTATTGTAAATACGATAGGCTATGACTCTTTTGTGATCTCGTATGTCTCTGTGACGTCATGATCGCTCCTACAGCATGACGTAGGACGAGTAGATCGTATATTATAAGATTGTAAATAAGTTAAGTTATAAAAGGCCTAATATGCTATTAAGCAATATTGCCATGGTCTTATGTAGTATATATGAATTAATCGTATATATTAATATAATTTATCGTATAGAGCAACCTAGATGCGGTACGATAATTTGGGCTCCTGGCGTTTTGCCAAGGCAGCAAGGTGTGCCTTCGAGGAACACCAGACCCTTCACGAACACCAACCAGTTAACATCTAATTTTCCGCCCTTAGTTGATCGTGCTTTTGAGCCTCTAATCACAATACACTGTCAGCAATACAAACAGCTACACCATCACGACGCTCTCATCGACGCCATGCCTGACTGACAGATAAGCATAATAATCATGTCCATTCCGATGTAATCATTTATTCTTTCTTTAACTTGACTCGTGTCTCGGGACCGAAGTCTCGTTCCCCATTGTCCACCGCCATATTGGGTAAAATGTTCTCCCTTGCCTCATTGCCACGTGGAACTATTGGTGAGTTCATTCCTGGCTAATATTAACCCTTATAACCTTACCCTATATATAATTTTATTATGTGAGACCTTTGGATATAAATTAGCTTGTTTCAGATTGAATTCAATTTAGATATGGAGTAGTTTTCATTTAAATTGATTTATTTGATTCATTATAGCTTAGTAATATTTAACTTCCATTGATAGTTTACCACATACAGTACATGTACACATTTATTTTACTTACTCATATACAGAACATACATATATGCACGTACGTACACACATACATACGCATACATATACATACATATATAAGAACATAAGAACATGCAGTAAGTGTGCACATGCCCGTATACACAAACGCTCACGTATGCACACAAACATACATACATACAAAAACTGTTTTGGTAGGGTCAGGTGAGGAGTTGAAATGGGTAAAGAGGGAACGGCCTACAGGTCCGTACAGGTTGGGTCAGGTAAAGCCTACTACAATGGGAGGTTAATCCTCGGTAGAGAACAAAAAAAGGATATTTGTATCAGTAGAGACAGCTTGGGGGAATTATATTATATAGGACATTCTTTAGTGTAGGTGTGTGTGTGTTTATGTTCGTGTGTGTGTGTGTGTGTGTCTCTGTGTGTGTGTGTGTGTGTGTGTGTGTAGGCGAAATGTGGAAAAGCTGGGCATTCTATTGTTAAGGGTGGAAATACATGGATGAAGATACACGAACACTTAATAATAGATAATGCTTATGCATAGATTTATAATAAGAAGTTGCGCTAGTGAGCAATTTGTTCTCGCTCATTTGTACGTATATTTACATACACATGTGCACATGATTATACAAATACACGTACAGTACATTGTAGGTAGTAGGGGTAGGCAGCCCCGCCCAGGGAAGTACTACCGCCAAGGTTTCGGGAGACTCAGGGAATAGCCTGAATTCCATTTTCTCTCCCAGGCCTTGGTAGCTGGATACATATCTTTCTGCCTCACACATCAGGGGTATCAGGAAAACCCTCTTTATATAACATACACATCCAACTTCACGACATTGCCCTACATTGCTATCCTCTATCCATAAAACACTACTCTTCCCACTACATATCATACATGTAACACCATACACCTTACCCAATAAACATGGCAGTACAATTGTTAAGAGCAAACCTGGTGGTCCCTCGGATATCCACCCCCGGCAGGGTTGGGTCATTGACACAGGGCCCTCCCGGTCGTCATCATGCGACTGTGTCAAGAGCATTGCAACGTCCCAAAGCTGCTCGTCGGTGCAGCTTTTTCTTTAGCAATATAAGGGGACTTCACTCTAACATCAATTTTGTACACCAATTTCTTCAAGCAGAATCCCCTACTCTCCTTTTTTTGACAGAGACTCAAGTAACATCCACATCTGACACGTCTAGATTTAATTTTCCAGGTTATCAACTGCTCCAAAATTTCAGACCTAAAGGAGGTGTATGTTGCTTCGCAAAATCTGAAGTTGCCCTGGAGGAGGTTACTAGTTTCAATTGTCCCTATTTTGATTATTCTATATACAAATTAATTTCTGCTGGTAAATTTAAATACATATGTTGCATCTACCGTTCCCCAAATACTCCTCCAGAGCAAAGTCTTTTTGATTCTCTGTCCTCACAACTCAGTGTCCTCAACTTAAATGCTTCTTCTGAAATCACTGTGTTGGGTGATTTTAATGTCCATAATGTTGAATGGCTCACTCATTCAGCCAGGACTGATGATGCTGGTCTTGAATGTGAGCTATTTGCAGACTCATTTAATCTCACTCAACTAGTCAACCAACCCACCCGTGTACCAGATAATCCTAATCATAATTCCCACCTACTGGACTTATTTTTAACAACCAATTCAGAAAATTATGATGTTACAGTGAGGTCCCCGCTTGGATCTTCTGATCACTGTCTGATACAGGCCACCTGTCTATCACCTACCACACCTTCCCACTCTGAACCTGTTTGGTGACTAAATGGCATTACGATAGGGCAGACTGGGAGGGTCTTCAAGGTTTCTTTATTGATATTCCCTGGACCTCTTTCTTTTCTAATGATGCACACTCCACCTTGAGCCACATACAAGATTTTGTAAAAATTGGAATGGAAACTTTTATTCCTCATCAAAAGTACAGTAAAAGATCTAATTCACCTAAATGGTTTGACCATAATTGTGCTAGACTAACTGAACAAAAAGCAATAGCCTACAATGCATACACAAGATCAAAAACACATGAAGCCTTTAATTACTTTAGAAACATCAGAAATCATGCCAAAACTGTATTAAACCTAACTAAATCAAACTTTCTCCACAAGCAGGCAAATAAACTTCTAAATAATCCAAATGATAACAAAATATTTTGGTCTACTCTTAACTCATTTAAATCCAACTTCACTACTGCTTCATCCATTCCACCATTAAAATCTCCGACTGGCAATCTTGTAAGTGACCCACGAGGTAAAGCTAACCTTCTTGCGGATATTTTCTCCACCAACTCAACCTTAGATGAAATAAATCAAGATATCCCTGTACTTAATTTTAATTCGCCTGAAATTCCCTCACTTAAGATCCACACCAGACATGTCAAAACTATTTTGCAGAATCTCTCGGTAGATAAGGCTCCTGGTCCAGATGAAATTCCTCCAATAGTACTTAAGAATTGCTCCTTGGTGCTCGCTCCTGTATTGGCAAAAAATTTCCGTCTGTGTACTCATACCTCATGCTTCCCAGTACCCTGGAAAGAAGCAAACATCCATCCAGTTCCTAAAAAAGGTGCCTCTTCAGATCCATCAAACTACAGACCAATAGCTATAACTTCCACTCTTGGTAAAGTCTTTGAAATTATATTAAATAATCACATAATTAAGCATCTTGAGAATAATAAATTAATCAGTGATAGGCAATATGGTTTTAGACGATGTCGATCAACTGCAGACATGCTTTGCCTTCTTACGCATCAAATCAACCAAGCTACAGACCAACATGGTGAAACACATACAATAGCACTGGATATATCAAAGGCATTTGATAGAGTCTGGCATCAATCCTTATTGTCGAAGATGTCACACTACGGCCTTGCATCATTAGTTCCACTAATTTCTTCTTATCTTCATAACAGAAAAATATGTGTAATGGTAGATAGCCTTTATTCTCAATTTCACTCAATAAATGCTGGTGTTCCCCAGGGATCAGTTTTGGCCCCAATTCTGTTCCTCATTCATATCAATGATCTCATATCTACCACTCATAATCCAATACATTCCTACGCAGATGACTCAACACTCCACAGTTCCTTCACATTTACCAATTCTTTCACCCAACCCGATCTTATAAATTCAAAAATAAACACTGCAATTTCTCTGAACCAGGACCTTTCTAGAATTAATGGATGGGGACAAAAGAATCTAGTTTCCTTTAATGCACAGAAAACCAAGTACATTCAATTTTCTAACCGACAGAATCTCACTGACTCCCATATATTTTTTAATGATGTAAATATTCCCACTTCCCCTAGTATGGACATTCTCGGTGTAACATTAACTACTAACTTGAGCTGGACACATTATGTTAGAAGCATTGCTAAGAATGCCTCTAAAAAACTGGGACTCCTGTACAGAGTTCGAGAATTCTTCACTGACGAGCAGTTGGCCGTGATATATAAAAGTCATGTGCGTTCTCAGATGGATTACTGTTCACCTCTGTGGGGTGGAAGTGGAGTGGTTGCATTGAGGCAGTTGGACAAAATTCAAAATAAAGCTATTAGATTAATCAATAACCCTGCAATCACACAGGACCTTCCTACATTATCCATACGAAGAAACGTTGCATCCCTTGCATTATTCTACAGATATTTTCACAGCAATTGTTCCGAGGAACTTGCTTCAATTGTGCCGCCTCTCCACATCTTTCCCCGTAGAACTAGGGCAGCTGAGAGCGCCCATGAATTTACACTTTCTCCTCCACAATGCAGAACTTCTGCTTATCAGAATTCATTTATCCCCAGAGCTACTACTCTTTGGAATTCACTTCCCTCGAATTGCTTTCCACAAACTTACAATCTACAAATGTTTAAATCCAGTTGTTACAAACATTTTATGAATGGAGGATGCCTTTAGGCACATGGACCTTTTTGTTTTATCTGTGTTTTTCCTTCCTCCGTTCATTGTCTCTTAAAAAAAAAAAAAAAAAAAAATATATATTATATACTTATATTCTCAACCGGGCTCGAACCATTGACAGCACATTCACACAGACATACATACATTATACATAAATATATGCACATTTACATGCATATATGCTCTTCTCTTATCCACCTGATACTCTCAGCCGGGCTCGAACCACAAACAGTATACACTATAGACACATACATATATACATAAATAATGCATACATACATACACATATACACACACATACATACACATATACTGTACATACATAGATACACATATACATATATACACATATACATATATACACATATACATAAACAAACTCAAGCAAATACATACATATATTCTAATACACACATGCACAGACACTTATGCATACATTATTAAAGGTGGGCGCGTATATATGGTGTGACAGGCCGTTATTACACATTATTAATAATATTTACAATGGTTGGGATAGGACTATTTTTATATCTGTCAGTTCTTGCTCTTATTGGTTGGAGTGTGTTGAAGTGACGAGCTGCACGTGTTGGTCTAGGGGCGTCTGGTGGAAGTAAGTTTCTGTGTCGTGGGTGAACAAGCAGCTTAGATGCAAACTGTTTGAGTGTGTTGTAGTGGTGGGTTGAAAGTGCAGGTATGCTAAGGGTGGTGAGAGCTTCCTCGTACCCTGGATATGTTCCACCCAGGATGATCCTGCATGCCCTCCTCTGAACTCTCTCCAATTGACATTGTTGTGTCAGGGTTAGAGAGGAGGACCAGGCGGGAGAGGCGTAGATGAGCTTAGGGAGTATGAAGATGTTATATATACTCTTCAGCTCATTCTCCGGCGCCCCCAGGGATCTCAACCGCCTTAGCATAAACAACTTGTATGTGGCGGTCCTGACTGTGGTAGTTACATGTTTCTTCCAGTTCAGCTTGTTGTCCACAGTGATTCCGAGGAGTTTGGTGGACTCAACAAGCTGAAGGGGATGAGGACCAATTGTGACAGTGGGTGGAGGAACGTTGGTAAGGTAACGGAGGTGTTGATGTGCATGACCACTGTCTTGTCATGATTGATAGTCACATGATTGTCTGTGGTCCAGACTTGAGGACGGTCGAGGATGTCTTGTAGGGGGTCATAGTTAGTGTGTGAGTGTGTGTGTGTGTGTGTATCTGTGTGTGTGTATTTGGGTGTGCGTGCATGTGTGTGTGCGTATATGTGTCTGTGTGCGTGGCTTTGAGTGAGTGTGTGTGTGTGTGTAATGGTATACACTTACAGTACTCTGTTTCATGTGAGGGATTAGCATAGTAAATAGGTCAGAAGCAAACTGGCGAGAACAAACGCACATACCCGCACACACACAGCCACACACACACACAACAATACAGACACCAATATACACATAGACACACACATGCACAAGCCAAGGGAACAATCTGAAGAAAAAGGCATACACACCCTTATTTATAATACCCCCTTTTCCTATATCTAGCTATATATCTGTGCATCATTGTACCTATAACTATCTATGCGACATCTATCTCTATGTGTCAATATATAAATTACTCAGAAAAATCTACCTTCTAACGCACAATAACAATCATACACCAACATCCTGGTCTTCTTTTTTAAATGTTATGTCATTAACCGAAAAAGAAGAAAAAAACAGCATCCTGGTTTGTAACTAACTAAATAATAATAATAATATATTGACGTAAAATATTATGTACCGAGTATACAATATATTCCACTAAATCAATACAAACAAGAATAATAGAGAAATAAACAATCACATACAAAATATGTATGCAGTACATTCCGATAAAAAAAGACAAATACATAATCGAATGAGAAAAAAAAAACATAAAATCAATTCCGCCAAACAAATACAAACAAGAATTATAAATAAGTACACAATCGCGTTAAAGAATGTATACAGCATATTCCGCTAAACACATAAGCAAATGTATAATGACAAATAGTAATACAAAATGGTCAACCACTTTTTGAAGAGTTCCAAGGCTTTAGTGTAATCTCACAAAGCGCACTCTATAATTATAAAAGATCAGTTGGATAAGGTTAGTGTAAACCTTTTTAATAGCGAAATGGATTGGTTGTCTGTGTACTTACTCTAGTTGTACTTACTCTAGTTGTATTGCGGGAGTGAGCATGCTCGTTATTTCCCGCCTCCTATATGTGTAGGTGTTATATGTATCGTTGGAATGGCTGTGGATGTGTGTGTAGTCTGTATTTTTAGCCAATTGGCGACATCGGAAACGAAGGCTTAGGGTGGATCTGTATGGTACCATTCTCACTATAGACGGTACCGTCTCACCCGAAGGCTTTGGTAGCCATCAGCTTAGGTGAACCATATGATACCCATCTCGCCTTGTACCATTTTTGCCAACCCCAGATGGGACGTCACAACGTCGTCCACTTATTCCAGGTATATACCTATTTACAGCTAGGTGAACTGAGGCTAACACATGAAAGGAGACAAGCCCAATTTGTCTCAGCCCGGCCGGGGATTGAACCCCCGGCCCCTCGTGTGTGAGACGAGAGCTCTACCACTAGGCTACGGGCTGTGTGTGTGTGTGTGTGTGTGTATATGTGTGAGTGTGTGTGTGTGAGAGAGAGAGAGAGAGAGTGAGTGTAACCTAGTACTGGTCGTAGTAGTCTTATGTGTATGAAGAAGACAAAAGGCAGGTTGCCTGTAATGAGTTTCTCCCCCAGTGTCCGAAGAGTGACAAACAGTCATATTCAAGGGAAGTTGTGGTTAAAATGCCTGGACACACACAGTTTAAAGCATTTTAAGTCATAGTATGAAGGTTAGATTGATTGAGTGAAAGAGTTCCAATGTTCACTAGTGGAGTAGAAGAACGACTGAAGAAGTTTGCCAATTTTTGGATTGGCGAGTTGGACAGAATAGTAGTGGGAGTGATTTGAAAGGCGGGTGCCTCGCACTCGCCGCAAGGGAGGGGGTATGCACTGAGAGAGCTCTGAGGAATACTGATTGTTGTAATAGCGATAGAAGAGTAAAATATATGCAACATATTGCGGCATGTAGAAAGAGATTGTAGGGAACTAGTAAGAGGAAGTGAGTTGATAAGGCGAAATGCTTTTGACTCTACTCTTTCGAGAAGTGCAGTATGTGTGGAACCTTCCCACACATGTGAACACTACTCGATACATAGGCGCACTATGCCCCTAAACAGAGCAAGAACCTATGTGGGGGTAATTGCATACTGGGTTGTTGTGAAAAAGTAGTTGATTAATGTAAGGTAGAGTCATCAGCATATGAGTGGATAGGACTAGAGGTAGGCTTCAGTTGAGGAGATCATTAATGAATGCTGAAAAGAGAACTGGAGACAGGACAGAACCCTGAGGAACACCAGAGTTGATAGGTTGAGGAAGTGAGCGATGGCCGTCCACAACTGCATGAAAGGTCAGAAAGGAAATTAGAGACAAAGGCACATATTGAGATAGAAACCGAAGGAGGGTAGTTTGGAAATTAGTGATTTGTGCCAGACTCTATCGAAGGCTTTCAATATGCCTAACACAATAGAAAAAGTTTCACAGAAGTCCCAAAAGGAGGATGACTAAGAATTAGTAAGATAAGCAAGGATATTACCAGTAGCGCGACCCTTAAGGTAACCATGATGGCTATCTGAAAGTAGATTATGGGAAGATAAATGCTTAAGAAATTTAAAATTATGGATAGTTTCAAAAACTTTAAAGGTGCGAGAAATGAGTGCAGTTGGACAATAGTCCAAGGTTGAGAGCGTTCACCCTATTTGGGGACAGGTTGAATGAGAGCAAACTTGCAGCAAGAAGGAAAGACGTTAGAGGAAAGACAGAGACGAAAGAGTTTGCCTAGGTAGGGAGTCAGCACGGAAGAACAGTTTTTGAGTACAACCAGAGGCGTTGCCTATAATGATGGTTATGATGATGATAACAATGCATAAGGATCGCCCAGTAGGATAAAATAACTGTGTGTATTTACTATTTACACGAGGATGATAATTCACCATTTAAAACACAAATATAAATATAATATACAACGATGTGATGGTGGGGAATGATGGTGACAATAAGCTAGGCACTGTACAAAAAAAACAAAAAAACAAAACAAACAGCGCCTAAGTTAAAAACAATGGGTACAGTACACTCTGGGACGGTAATCTTAGGCGAAGCTATTCTGATCGACTCTTAGCTCTCCCATATAGCTCTAAGCTCTATATATATGGCCTCTATTCTATTTCTATAATTTACTTCAAAATGATGGACTAGTATAGATCTCTAATGGGACTAGTATGACTCTTTCTTACTACTTTATAATTATGGTCTAGTCTAGCTCTCTAAGACTAGCATGACTCTTTATTACTAATTCATTATTATGGTCTAGTCT
The DNA here is from genome assembly GCA_032716605.1 of Paralithodes platypus. Classification (NCBI taxonomy): domain Eukaryota; kingdom Metazoa; phylum Arthropoda; class Malacostraca; order Decapoda; family Lithodidae; genus Paralithodes; species Paralithodes platypus. The sequence continues at coordinate 28,153,500 of CM064483.1, read as the reverse complement.
AGTTCTCTAAGACTAGCATGACTCTTTGTTACTAATTCATAATTATGGTCTAGTCTAGCTCTCTAAGACTAGCATGACTCTTTATTACTAATTCATTATTATGGTCTAGTCTAGCTCTCTAAGACTAGCATGACTCTTTATTACTAATTAATTATTATGGTCTAGTCTAGCTCTCTAAGACTAGCATGACTCTTTATTACTAATTCATTATTATGGTCTAGTCTAGTTCTCTAAGACTAGCATGACTCTTTATTACTAATTCATTATTATGGTCTAGTCTAGCTCTCTAAGACTAGCATGACTCTTTATTACTAATTCATTATTATGGTCTAGTCTAGTTCTCTAAGACTAGCATGACTCTTTATTACTAATTCATTATTATGGTCTAGTCTAGCTCTCTAAGACTAGCATGACTCTTTATTACTAATTCATTATTATGGTCTAGTCTAGTCTAGTTCTCTAAGACTAGCATGACTCTTTATTACTAATTCATTATTATGGTCTAGTCTAGCTCTCTAAGACTAGCATGACTCTTTATTACTAATTCATTATTATGGTCTAGTCTAGTTCTCTAAGACTAGCATGACTCTTTATTACTAATTCATTATTATGGTCTAGTCTAGCTCTCTAAGACTAGCATGACTCTTTATTACTAATTCATTATTATGGTCTAGTCTAGTTCTCTAATAGGACTAGTATGTTTTTGTATTACCCCATTAATCCTATATAATTATGAACTATTTATGACTATAATTGTGGCCCCTACTCTAGGCCTATAATGTGGCCCAATGAACTGTGGCCTTCTGAGGTGGGCCCCAATTAAGGTGACCCTGCTGTAGAGGTGGGGTTGGGGGGGTCGATAGCAGGGAAAGAGAGGCAGGGATAAGGGAGGATGTGAAAGATAGGGAGTGAGAGGAGGAGAAGGAAAGAGAGAGCATGTGAGTATGTGTGTGTGTGTGTGAGAGAGAGAGAGAGAGAGAGAGAGAGCCAGCCATCATTAGGGAGCCACCGACAACCAGTCAGTCCAGCTGAGATACTTCAGGGTGCTCGATGTGTGTGTGTGTGGGTGGGTGTGTTTGTGTATGTGTGTTTGTGTGTTTGTGTGTGTGTGTGTATAGCATTTGGAACCCATTGCTGAGCATAATTATGAATAGATAACCCAATACGGTTAATAAAGCCAAGTAGTAAATTAAATAGGAAATAAGTGTGTATAGAGATGACAAATATTAAGACACGGGTTCCTTTTAACTGTTAGTCCGGGAGCAAAGGCCGCAAATTGTGTCTAGATTAAATCAACCTCATCCATACCATTGTGACGGAAATTGTTAAGTTATATAGAAAGAGTATAATTGTTAAGTTATATAGAAAGAGTATAATTGTTAAGTTATATAGAAAGAGTATAATTGTTAAGTTATATAGAAAGAGTATAATTTTTAAGTTATATAGAAAGAGTATAATTTTTAGACATATAATGCACAAATCGTAACTTCGAAATGTATTGTATTTAAGAGATATATGGGAAAAACGATTTTGAATATTTTAGTTACCTCTCAAAATTTGTCTTTGATTTAAATTCCTAATTACTTGTGAATGTTGCGTTTTTGTATTACAGTTTTGTAGATAATATTTTAGCATAACTAATTAGTTACATTTGAAGACGCTATTTTGATTTTTTTAAGATATTAGTTAAATTAAATATAGACGAAAACGGTTTGTTATTACTTATTATGGGTGACTGAAGCAGTATAATTGTAGCCTCCTGGCTCCAATCTGCAAGGCAGGTAGCGTATAATAAAGGTCTGCTGTATTTATTACCCTTCCTACTATTGCGGAGCGGTCCAATCTGCAAGGCAGGTAGTGTAAGAAAGGACCTCTTTGTTTAGTACCCTTCAGTACCCGACTTGGGTGCGGAGCGGTACTAACCTGCTACTACTGAGTGGTACATACTGACTGCCATACATGCGGAGGTGTCCTTATGCCACGCACGTGGCTTACGGACAGCTCCGCAAATATGGCTGTGCTTCATCTGGAGTTTTCGTAGCCAAAACAGTGGTAACACAATTATTTAATTTTCACCAAGTTATTTGAATATAGGTTAATTGTAAACTACAAGACAATTGTTATGATACACAGTTTATTTGGTCAAAAATGGCAGTACTGTAAACATCAAATAATGTAGAAATTAGAATTGTTACGAATTAAAAGGGAAGACGAATTTGCTCATATGGCAACAGTCAGGGGAGGTGTGGAGGAGTGGTCTTGCCACTGGCCTGGTAATCCAAAGGTCCCGGGTTCAAAACCCGATGTATCAATGGGAAGATATTATTGGGATGGAATTTGTGCTGTACCTAGTATCAGTGCATTACCACAAGCCCACCGAAACGTCAATAAAATACCCTCATTGTTCCCTGATTAAATAGCACTGTATGAATATTCCCATATTCAAAATATGCTATACGGGTGCAATGCCTGGTGAGTTATCTGCTCAACAGGTGGCGTTGTGTGTGTGTAAGTGTGAGAGTCCGAGTGTAGGGGTTGAGACAGTGAAGCACGGGAACGAGGTGGCTTCAGAGATGGGGTCGTTTCGGGCCATGAGTGAGCACCGTGCCTCATGTGAAGGCAAGATGGCAGGTGATCGTTGTACAGGTACTCTACGTGCTTCACATGTCTCACTCCCTAGACTGGAACAAGACCTCACGGGCTTCACTGTTCATTGTAAAGCGGTGAATGTTAAGGCTCTCAGCCTATGCCCGAGAGGAAGTAAGTTGGAATATAGAAAAAAAAAAAAAAAAAAAAAAAAAAAATCTAAAACATAATGTATTTTGTATGTGAATGCCCCCATATATTTAGTTAAGGTACATATATTTCGAAGTTGTCTATTTTTCTAATTAGTAATTTGAAACTATTTTTTACCTACACTTACATGGACGACGGAAATTAACAATTTGGTAGGGTTGCTCCCGGACTATGTAAACGATACCCGCTCTCTCTCTCTCTCTCTCTCTCTCTCTCTCTATCATACACACACACACGTACACAGTTTACTTGACAACTCCCCAACTTTTACAGCATCACTCTACCCCTATCCCCACCACCGTCACTCTACCACCACCACCACCACGACCACATACGATGAAAATCGTTACAATAATGGCACAATCTCTACAATATCGCTCTATATGGCTCAAATCTCCAGAATGTCGCTGGAATTCAAGTCGGTAGATGTAAACATTTGCCTTTAGATCGAAGGAAATACCTCTATATCTAGCGCGAAAATAGCTAAATTGGCAACACTATCCACTGGGGGCCACGGACAAGATGTGGCCACCGAAATTAAGGTGAGGCTGATGGACTGTTGAGGTTAAGGGGAGATGGGTCGTTTTTCTGGTCTCTTTCTCCCTCGTGTTAAGCCCCAGTTGATTTGAAATTATAAGACGTTCGGCCCATTAGTTTGGCGATTTTAACACCATTTGCCCCATTTCGTTGTCAATTTTAAGACCTTTTGTGCCATTTAGGTGTCTATTATGAAATTTTAGGAGAAACCGGCCTTAGGCCGGGAAAATTTTCTACCGAAAAATGTAAAAATGTATCTTGTCTATGGGGTATTTTTCTAAGCTTGATGGAGGTCTAGCGAAAACACTAAGAAATAAAGGAATAAATGAATTAATAGACCAAAGAAAAAAAACAAAACAGTCCGTCTCCCCTTAAAGTGTATTCAAGCTAACCTGGCAGCAATGGATGCCGCTGCTTTTGTATCGCTAGTATTAAACATAGGCGGCATCACATGAGCAGCTTAACCCCTTATGTACGGGCAGCGTTTTGTTTTATTAATTTCTAGCTATATTTAGACGATTTCAAGCAGTTTAAGAAGGAACTGTGGTAGTAAAAGGGGTCAAGTGAGAGAGTTCGAAGCCTGTTCATTGCTGGAAGCCCTATATAAACTGAATACAATCGTTTGATAGCAATAAATATATAATTACTTCACCAGTACAGAAGGGGTTAAAAGGGTGGTACAGTATTGGAAATATATAAAGGCAGCGTTACTAATTTCTGCCAGGTTAGCTTGAATACATTATACCTGCAGTGGTATTCATTGCGCGGCTCGCGAGCCAGTGGCGGCTCGCAATGACCTGATTGGCGGCTCGCAAGAGAGGAAAGAGAGAGAGAGAGAGAGAATTCATCAGTAATCAGAGAAAAGTCTAAAGTATTAGATATAAATTGCATCATTATGCCGTATCAGACGTATCACTTAATAAAATTGCTAATGGGAATAGGCTTAGTTAGTATAGCACATTAAACAATGAGTTATGTTCAAGTCACAACCTAAACACTTTTCCTAACTCAAGGGGGCCCGCCTCACTGTTTTTCTCTTTCTCTCCCACTCTCTTTGGCTTTTATCCATTCGGCCCCATTCAGCCTACTGGTTTAAGACCTTTACCCCCATCCAGGTGTCAATATTTTCCTGGCGAGCGGTAGTGAGCCAGCATATATATATATTTTTGTTTTGACAGCAAGCTAAATTTGTACATTTTTCGATAGACAAATTTCTCCGGCGAAGCCGGATTTCACCATACAATGCTGGCTCGCAATCGCTCGCCAGGAAGAAATCGACACCTGGATGGGGATAAACGTCTTAAAACAGTTTGCTGAATGGGGCCGAATGGATAAAAGCCAGGTAAAGAGAGAAAAGGAGAGAAAGGTAAAAAAAACGGTGACCCCCCTTAAGGTAGGAAAAGTTCACAATGTTCACCACCATGTTCAAAAGAGTCACATGATGGACACTTCTCCTACATTAAACCACTAAGGAATGTTCACCACCATGTTCAAAAGAGTTACATAAAGAACACTTTTCCTACCTTAAACCACTAAGGAATGTTCACCACCATGTTCAAAAGAGTTACATAAAGAACGTTTTTCCTACATTAAACCACTAAGGAATGTTCACCACCATGTTCAAAAGAGTTACATAAAGAACACTTTTCCCACCTTAAACCACTAAGGAATGTTCACCACCATGTTCAAAAGAGTTACATAAAGAACGTTTTTCCTACATTAAACCACTAAGGAATGTTCACCACCATGTTCAAAACAGTTACATAATGAACACTTCTCCTACATTAAACCACTAAGGAAGGTTCACCACCATGTTCAAAAGAGTTACATAAAGAACGCTTTTCGTACCTTAAACCACTAAGGAATGTTCACCACCATGTTCAACAGAGTTACATAATGAACACTTCTCCTACATTAAACCACTAAGGAAGGTTCACCACCATGTTCAAAAGAGTTACATAAAGAACGCTTTTCGTACCTTAAACCACGCAGCAATGTTCACCAAAGGACGGAGTCGCTTAGGCCACATAAACCCGTTCAAGGTACTAGAACGAGTTTCTTTCTTTTATTCTGGCTACTAATAGACGATTTTATTCAGATTAAGAAGCATTTGTGGGTGTGAGAGGGCTATTTGAGATAGTGTTTACCCCTTCAACTCGTAAAAGGTTTTCCAAACCTGAGTAAAATTGTCTAATGTTAGCCAGCATAAAGTGAAAAGGTGTCCTCGACTAGTGAAAGGGTTGAATGGCCTCACTTGATACCATTGGACACGGTCTCCCACGTACCTGGTAAAAGAAAAGAAACATTATTAACCAAGGCTATATATAATAAGAACTATATATGGTAAACATAACTACTACAATATTGAATACTATACTAAATACAATCATTTAGTGGTATTTGACGTCATATGATAGAACAAGAGTACATACTACAGTATAATACTAAACACTAAAGTAAATACAATTTTGTATTGGTAGTTGATGTAATAGACTAGAATAATAGTCATTACTATAATACCAAACAGTAAACTGAATACAATCGTTTATTGGTAGTTGACGTAATATGCTAGAATAAAGATTAACTTGTTTGTTTACATATTTTGAAATAATACAAACCATCATCCGAAAAGGGTTTCAAAATATAGATAACATGTAATTAGTTGAACACCAATAACCCCCAAATTAAATTAATGAAAACATGTGATCCTCCCAGGATACCACACACAGAACTTTCACGCTCTAACCATTACACCATCAAGACAGTTAAAGATATAGCAATATGTAACGATAAATATACACATATTGAATACTTGATACAAATCTAATCACGTACTGAACCCAACTGCACTGTGAGTAGCCTTATGTAAACACGGAATCACGTGTGTATACTCAAATCGAATTAACACACTATATTATATAACCTATCTTGTTGCCTTCAGACGACTTCAATTCAGCCGATGGACATTGAATTTTACCCCTTTGCTTCACTGAGACCATTCATAGCTAAATATTATCGGCCCACGGGAACAAGAACAGTTTAAATCTTGGCCATTTAATATAAGGGTTTCAGGATGAGATATAAAATTAGCCAAGATATAATATCTCAACATCGTGGTATGTAGAACACAGAACAACTTAATGAACAACTGCTACACAATATTTCTTAAAACTTACAAAAATCTACCTATCGTGACCACTAACACTTTAGCCCGATTTTAATTTGACTGTTGTAACCTTTAACGGATTATAGTTAACTTCTAAAGAGCTTCGAACCGAACCGAACCGAAGTAGATTTAGTTGGAGCTCAGATTGCTGGAGCATTTCATTAATTTTTGTGTAAGCTAAATAAATGCGCTTATAGTAATAGGAACACCATGAAGATTAACATGGAATTTAGGACTCAATCACAAACTATCACACTCTACATGATACCACTCAACCACACACTACCATACAACCACACACCCCCACACAACTACACACCAACATACACAACCACAAACTACCACACTACCACACATCAATACCATCTTTCAATCTATTGCAAGTCACCCAAATACCTGACGGGGTGGCCACGAACAAACCTCCTCCTGTCCCCCGACAACACTCGTCCAGCCTCCCAGCCCATCCCCCTCTCCCTCATATATCTCTCCATTCCGTCCCTCCACCTTATTCTCGGTCTACCCCTCCCTCTACCCCCTTCCTTCTCACTCTCATACAGCCTTTTCACCATCTGCACGCTCTTCATTCATTCCAAGTGCCCATACCACCTCAATACATTTTTCCCGACATCCTCCACAACAACAACCTCAACACCACACCTCCCACGTACTTCCTGGTGCGTCAGTCTGTTCATCCACTTGACTCTACAAGCTCCTCTTAGATAATTAATTTCTACTGCTCTCACTCTCAACTTGTTTCCCTTTACAAACGTCCACGCTTCACTTCCATATGTCAAAGTGGGGACTACAGAAATATCATACAATAACCTCATTGCTTGGAAGCTAACCTCTCCATTCTTTATCACCTTCCTCAATGTGTCTACAACCCTCCTGTCCTGATGCACTATGTCCTGTATCTCACTCTCCAGACTTCCATCCTTATTAAACCCACTGCCTAGATACTTAAAGGATCTCACATTCTCCATCTCCTGACCATTCATCCGTATCTCACATTTGGTTATCGCATTCCTCTCAAAAACCATAACTTTGCTCTTATCCACATTTACCTTCAAACTCCGCTTCTCATACACCGTTACGAGCCCACTTACTAAGCCTTGTAGCTCCCACTCATCATCGGTTAACAGCACGGTATCGTTTGCAGATAATAGTAGAGGCAACATTCACTAATTGTCCTCTTATCAATGTCACTCCAGTAGCCACTGTTCTCCTTTGAACCTCTTAACCCGTACAGTACCGGCGACGTCTTTTTGTTTTTATTTCAGCTGCATTCAGACGATTTTATGAAGCTTATGAAGGATATATGGTAGCTAAAAGGATGAATGGAGAATAGAATAAAATTAAAAAGACGTCGCTGATACAGAAGGGTTTAATAAACTGTATCCATAAATAGATTGAACATTCATGAAGACATAACACACCCCTGCTTCAATCCAACTTTCAAATAAATGAACTCGCTCAATTTGCCTTCCACGTGCACTGCCACCTTCGCACCCTCCATATATCATTAAGATCTTGCACATTCCCCATTGTACAAATATATACACTTACACAGAATTACACACCAAACTTCACTACCGCACAATCACACACCACTATACACTACCATACAACCCCACACATTATCACACCACTACACTACAACACAACCACACAATACCACTGAGCCACATGCTACCACATAACCACACACTACCAAACAACCACACACAACCACACTATCACACAATACCACTGAACCACATGCTACCACACAACCACACACTATCACACAACCACACAATACCACACAACCACACTACCAAACAACCTCACACTACCACATACCCCCACACAATCACAAAACCTCACACTACCACACAACCTCACACTACCACTCTACCACACACTACCAAACAACAACGCACTACCACACACAACCACACATTACCACACACTACCAAAAAAACACACACTACCAAACAATCTCGCACTACCACACACTACCACACACTACCAAAAAAACACACATTACCACACATTACCACACACTACCAAACAATCTCACACTACCACACTCAACCACACACTACCAAAAAAAACACACACTACCAAACAATCTCACACTACCACACAAAACCACACACTACCACACATAACCACACATTACCACACACAACCAAACACATCCACACTACCACACAACCACGCACTACCACACAACTATGCGACTCACGAAACACCACTTAATCTTGGTAGGAGTCCAGCATCCTAACTCTCTCTCTCTCTCCAAACTTTGTCCTGCCTCTTCTTCATTCACACCCTTTCATCATAAAATTTTCCGTGTCAATATTTGCTTAATAATTATTTACGTTACCAAGGACTTTCTACATACAGTGGCTAATTCACACGCACACACACACGCACAAACACACACACACACACGCACAAACACACACACACACACACACACACACACTACTTCATATAATGGTCCTGTAGCGTAGTGGTAGAGCTCTCGACTCACAATCGAGAGGTCAGGGGTTCGAATTCTCGGCCGGGTGGAGCCAATTTGGGCTTGTCTCCTTTCACGTGGTAGCCTCTGTTCACCTAGCAGTAAATAGCTACTGGAAGTTAATTCGAGGAGTTGTGACCTCGCTGCCCGGGTGTGTGGTGTGTAAAAATATTTCGGCCTTACCCAATGATCGGACAATACGAGCTCTATGCTCTCTTCCGGGAGGATAATGGCAGGTGAGAGATCCTCAAGGCTCCTCAAGATCGTAAGTGAATTTACACACACATACACACACTCTCTCTCTCTCTCTCAATCGCTTACATATACACTACAAACAGAAAGACTTCCGCAGACACAGCTAGTCTCCCTCTTTCTCTCACTCTAAAGAGCGTTCCGTGAGTTCTAATATAACAAATTTAAAGGTTTTCTATGCAAACGCTCGTAACATACGCAATACATTTTCAGATTTAGAGGAGATAGTGTTTACAGAACATTATGATGTGATTGGCATAACAGAATCTTGGCTCAATACAGAAGATAGAGACTTTTTAGCAGAATATTCACTTCCCGGTTATGTAATGTTTGAGAAAAGCCGAATAAATCGAAATGGAGGTGGCGTTTTACTTTATATCAAAGAAAGTCTTAACCCTACCCTCATGTCAAAACCTCAAATTGTGAACGTCGACACATCTTTTATGCTAATAAAGAATAATAAAGGTACAAAAATAATACTTGCGTTAATATACAGACCTCCAGCTCAAGCAGTGCAAACTGGCCAAGAAATTTACGAACAAATTGCAGATGTAAGTAACTCACAAGATACCGTAATTATTGGCGACTTTAATTTACCTGTGACCAAGTGGGGCGATACTCTTACTTCACACTCCGGACATGACTTGTATACGAACTTGCAAGAGAGTTCGCTTTATCAATTTGTTCGAACGCCGACCCGTGGTAATAACGTTCTTGAAATTGTACTTGCAACAAAAGAAGAATTAATAGAGAATTTGAATGTTGGTGATGAATTCAGTAACAGTGACCATCGTACGATAACTTTCACTTTAAAGTTTACTAGTAACGAACCAAATAGTAGCATCGAAAAAGTCCCTAATTTCAAGAAAGCAAACTTTCATAAACTTGAGCTATGTTTAAAGAAACTGACTGGAGCTTTTTAATTAACAATAACGACATAAATACATCTTGGAAGTTATTCGAAACCACTTACCTAAAAGCAGTGCAAGACTGCATACCATCGAAAATACGGCGTCCAGGCCATAATAATAAGCCCAAATGGTGGAATAAAGATATTTCAAACTGTCTGCTTGCTAAAAAATTTGCTAATGATAGATTAAAATCCTCACAAAACTACGAACAACGAATGGGTGAAATTTGTAGAGCTACGACGCAAAGCCAAAAAGTTAATTAAGCAAAGTAAAAAGACCCTAGATTTACATATTGCGAATCAAAGTAAAACAAACCCGAAAGAATTCTATAGTTATATCAGAAAGAAAAAAGTAGTTACTTTTGGAAAAAACTGTTGGACCGTTAGTCGATGAAAATGGAGAATACACCAAAGACGAAGTACAAATGAGTAATGCCCTCAATACCTTCTTTGCATCAGTTTTTACAACAGAAGACCTCAGTGATATCCCTACACCATCGCCGATTCAGATTGATAATTCAGATGTTCTAAGCAATATCACCGTTACAGAGAGAGAAGTATTGAACTGTTTAGATAAACTCAAGGTAAATAAAACGCCTGGACCTGATACAATCTCGCCTAGAGTTCTAAAGGAAGCTAAGGATGAGCTCTCCAAACCACTGACATTGCTATTCAATAAATCCTTGCAGTCTGGAACTATGCCTGATCAGTGGAAGCTAGCCAACGTAACACCGATATTCAAAAAAGGCAGCAAATCACTACCCAGTAACTATCGTCCAATTATCTTAACCTCAGTTGTATGTAAAATGCTAGAAACGGTCATAAGAGACAGACTCGTAAATAACTTAGAGGAAAATAACATACTTAAAGATACTCAACACGGCTTTCGTAAAAAACGTTCCTGTTTAAAAAAACTCTTAGACTTCTTCCACGATATCCTCAACCTCTACAATGAGAGTAAAGCTGTAGATATTATATACCTTGATTTTCAAAAGGCCTTTGACAAAGTTCCCCACAAACGTTTACTGCTAAAACTAAAAGCACATGGAATACAAGACGGTTTGTTGAAATGGATAGAAAATTGGCTCAGCGACAAAAAGCAAAGAGTAGTCATAAACGGTAAGGCATCTAAATGGACCAATGTAAGTAGCGGGGTACCCCAGGGATCGGTACTAGGACCAATTATCTTTCTAATTTACATCAACGACATAGATGAGGGTCTCACCTGTACAATCTCAAAATTTGCTAACGATACAAAAATTGCAAATAGCGTACTCTCAAAAGAACAAGATGACGATATGCAACACAATCTAGATAAATTGTCATGTTGGGCCCAAATTTGGCAAATGAGTTTCAATGCGGATAAATGTAAAGTACTACATATCGGATACCTAAATGAGAAAGCAAACTATTCGATAAATGGCACTCAGCTTAAGAAAGTAAACAGAGAAACCGATCTGGGAGTAACAATATCGAGTAACCTAAAACCGAGTCAACAATGTTCAGAAGTTGTTAAGAAGGCAAACAAAATAATTGGCTTTATAGGCAGGTCATTTGAGCATAAATCCAAAGAAGTTATCCTAACCCTTTACAATTCCTTAGTCCGCCCTCTTCTGGAATACTGCGTTTAATCCTGGTGTCCATATTACCAAAAATATATAAACAAGCTAGAACGAGTTCAACGTAGAGTTACCAAAATTATACCTAGCCTAAAGAACAAACCATACGAAGAGCGTCTTAGAGAATTAAATCTATTTCCTTTAACCCAGCGCAGATTAAGAGGTGACTTAATTCAAGTGTTCAAAATCATCAAAGGCATCGACAATATGAACTGTAGTAAGTACTTCACTATCGACCAATCTAATTACATGCGGGGAAACGGTTGCAAAATTATTGGTAAATCTTTTAACTCTCACGAATCTAAGAATTTCTTCTTCAATTGAGTTGTCAACTTGTGGAATGGGCTTCCCCGAGACGTTATAGACTGCAGCACCGTTGATTCATTTAAACTCCGCCTAGACAAATATCTCGCATCAAACCCGCGACTGACTGCGTTTGTAAATTAATAACTTTATTTTATCCTCCCCTCAGTTTCTAACCCATCTGTCCCCTACTAACTTCCTAATCCTGCCACGGACATTAGTTCCAGCGCAGTAGTTCCCTTTCCAATGTTCCCTTACCCACTCTAAACCACTGTTTGGACACATGATCCTCAGTGTTTTGGAGGACAGCAGCCTAGAAGGGTCACTAGATCTGTTGTTGCTTGATTTCCTTTGTACTCCTTTGTACTCCCCCTCCCACTGCTCTCTCTCTCTCTCTTCCAGCATTTTTACCTTAATTTTTTGCCCCACTTTTCCTGGCTCTAAATTCTACTTTGTCACCGTTGGCTGTCACCCCTCTTACTTTGTGTCTGTTTGTTTGTTTGGATTTATTCATTTATCAATTGTGCTTGTACTTTGTATATCTTGACACTATCCATATTGGAGGACGTTGTTGTATTCGTATTCTAGTTAACAGTATACGATTTTAATAGGGAAGACTTCTACTCTAAAAGTCTTGTACAATCTTCGGGTTTATTGTGTAATTGTCTTTCTATCCTTATATTAGTTGGGCTTATAACTACCCGTACCAATATACCTTCATAAAGATATATTATTTTGGACATTTTAATTAGTCGGTTTATACTTGTTTTCAGAGTTTGCTTCTTAGACCTCCATCAAGCTTTAAGAAAAAAACAAAATAGGAAAATTGCTCCGGCAGAAGCCCGAATCCTCCAAAACTGCAGGCTCGCTTTCGTTCGACACCTAACTGGAACGAAAGGTCTTACATTTGACAAATAAATGGGGTAAAAGGTCTTAAAATCTCAAAACTAATGAGGCTACTTACGAGGGGGGAAAATATAATATAATCTGGCTGTAACTATACATTAACCCTCTCAGTATTTTAGGGCGCATTAATGTTGTATTTTTATGGCTATTCTTAGACGATTTTGTCAGCTTAGGAAGGGTAAATGGAAGTCAAAGGGTTGATTGAGACCGTCTTTACGCTTTGAAATCCCATAGATAATTTCTAAGTTTTTATTTTCTTATGTGAATGTACGAAACAAAGGCAAAGCTGCCTCCAACAAGTGTCTCCCCCAAGATAGACAGAGTGACAAGGAGCCAAAATCAACGTACGTCAGAGGCAATTTAGGTGTGTTGTAAAGAAGTGTAGTATGTATTTAAGTGTTGTGAAATGAATAGGAGGAGGAGGTGTCTGTGACAGTTAGCTGGATTACTCTCTGTGTAAGTGAGGCACAAACTGAAACAGTGGAGGAAGCCATAAAATGAAACAGGAGTTCCAGCAACTCCTTATCATATGCCTAGGTGGCCTCGCTTGGGTACTGCCCTGCTCGATTAGGCGAGTAATTTTGAACAATTAGATTTGTTCAGGAATAACGTAAGACAAATTTTACAAACATAGGTAAAACCTGTCTAATATTTATTAGACGATGCTATCATATAACCCCTTCAGTGCGAGGATGTCTCTTTTACCTTTTATTTTGGTTAACATTAGACGATTCTAAGCCGATTAAGGAGGACCTACGTTATTTAAAGAGTTTAATGATTATAAGCTAAAAAGAGTCGTCTATATTTAACCAAAATAAGATGTCGTGCAAAAAGGGTTATGCCTATTAGGGATCTGTGGGAAACAAAATTTTATTGAAATATATTTAACCCTATTGGTCCTTTCTAAGCTGTGTAAAATGTTCGTGAGTAAGCAAGAAAAAACCCACCACATTATTGATGGGATTAATGAATATGAACAATTATATATTTATCTATCTATCTATTGTCAGACGTCTTGATCCCCGATGGGGTGGCCACATATGAATAGCCTCCATGCACCTCTGTCATTAGTTTAGAAATTAGAGATTTGTGCCAGACTCTATCGAAGTCTTTCGATATGTTTAGCTCAAAAAAGTTCTCACCGAAGTCCCGCAAGGAGGATGACCAAGATAACGTTGGTAAGATATGTAATAAGATAACCTGTAGAGCGACCCTTAAGGAACTCATACTGGCGATCTGAGAGTAGATTATGATAAGAGAAATGCTTACTTAAGAAATTTGGAAGTAAGAATAGTTTCAAAAATGTTAAGAGATACAAGAGATGATAACAATTGGACGACAGTTGGAGGGTATATATACAGGTATATATATATATATATATATATATATATATATATATATATATATATATATATATATATATATATACAGTATATATATATATAATATATATATATATATATATATATATATATATATATATATATATATATATATATATTTATATATATATATATATATATATATATATATATATATATATATATATATATATATATATATAGTAGAGTCTTTCGACCATCCACTCCCACAATATGCTGGTGGAGGTGGGAGGGAGGTGGAAGGGAGAAGGAGGGTAGGAGGGGAAGGACAGACGCTTGAAACTTTTCCAAAATTGTCTCTCTCGTATATGTGTGTGTGTGTGTGTGTGTGTGTGTGTAAGATCGCCATCCCACATCGTCTGGACAAAGAGAAAGACAAACTCTACGTGGGACAAAGAGGAGTTCATTATGGAAGAAAAAGATATGAGAAATACTCAAACCAAAAATATCTGAACCACTTACATAAATATCTGAACCACTTACATAAATATCTGAACCACTTACATAAATATCTGAACCACTTACATAAATATCTGAACCACTTACATAAATATCTGAACCACTTACATAAATATCTGAACCACTTACATAAATATCTGAACCACTTACATAAATATCTGAACAACTTACATAAATATCTGAACCACTTACATAAATATCTGAACCACTTACATAAATATATAAATAATAATAAGGTGTGCCAAACAATACACAGTGGGATTCTGGTGTTACTATTATTACCTATTTTATTCTATTATTATTATATTATATTGCAATTCTGTATGATTTCTTTTTTGCTCCCTAGACCTGTATTAAGCTCGAAAAATACCTTCATTCGAGATAAATTTATAAAACACAAAATCGGTAAACAAAAATGTCCAGGTCGAAGGCTACTTCCTCATGAATTACAGGGTGACTGTCGCTACCAAGAAAAATATGAAACATAAATGGTACGGAGGGTCTTAATATTTATAAAGAACTGGGGCGAAAGGTCTTAAAATCGCCAAACTAATGGGGCCAACGACTCAAAATCTCTAAGCCATTGGGGCTAAACATGAGGGATAAGGGGGTCCAAAAAAACACCACCTAACTTTTGCCATCATATAAGAACTTCAAATGTTTATATTGTTATTGTAGTTTGTTTGTCCTTCTAATCCAAAATGATTAATTATTCGTTTAAGTATGAGAGGACGCGCTTTTAACGTTATTCTGGTTATCATTAGATGATTTTGTGCAGTTTAGGAAGGCATTATGGGAATCTGGGGCTAAATTGCGGCACAATTTCCCCTTTGATACGTAAGATCCTTCCTAAACTGCTTAAAATCGTCTGATGATAGCCAACATTAAATGCAAAATGCGCCATCAATTCCTCAAGGGGTTAAATAAAACACAGTAAAGTTAAGTAAGGTAATGTTAAGTAAAGAGTGTTAAGTCTATCTATCAATCTATTGCCTGACGCCGTGATCCACGAAGGGGTGGCCACGAACGAACCGCTCCCATGCACCTCTCTCCCCAGTCAGTCGACGCCCCTCCCCCCAACCAGCACCGCCTTCGTTCATGTACTTCCTCACTCCATCCTTCCACCTCTCATTCGGTCTACCTCTCCCTCTCTGTCCCTCCACCTCGCTCTCATACACCCTCTTAGTCATTCTCTCGCTTTCCATACGTTCCATATGGCCGAACCATCTCAAGTTGTTCCTTTTCACACTTTCCAGCACATCTACCTCCACACCACACCTCCTTCTTACTTCCTCATTAGTCTGTCTATCCCTCCATGTAACTCCGCACGCACTCCTTAAGTAATTCATTTCCACTGCTCTCACTCTTGGTCTGAGTCTCTCAACCAACGTCCATGCTTCGCTTCCGTAAGTCAGTGTTGGGATTACCACACTGTCATGCAAGGACTTCTTCACTTCCATACTGACCACCCTATTTCTTGTTACTGCTTTTAGCTTCCTAAAACCCTCTTCCCCTGTTGTACCCTCTCCCGCACTTCTTCATCCATAGTCCCATCTTTACTCAACACACTGCCCAGATACTTAAAAGAGTTGACGATCTCCATAGCCTGACCGTTCAGCTTCACCTCACACTCTGTGACTTCACCCCTTTCGAAGACCATAACCTTGCTCTTCCCCGCATTTACCTTCAAATTCCGTTTTTCGCACACTGTTCCAAACTCATTTACCAGACCCTGCAACTCCCATTCAATATCACTCATCAGAACTGTATCATCCACAAACAGCAGTATAGGTAGCTTCCACTCAATTCCCTCCCTTTTCAGCGATACACCAACATCCACTGGTCTTGATAAATAATATTTCTTTCATGACTCCATCCATATATACAGTAAACAACCACAGGGACATCACACACCCCTGTTTCAAACCAACATTCAGGTCAAAGAACTCGCTCTGCTCACTCTCCACACGTACTGCCGCCTTTGCACCCTCATACCTGCTCTTCACTGCTTTCAGCAACTTGCCCTCTACTCTGTATATTCTAAGTACTTTCCACAAACCTTCTCTATCCACTCTGTCAGAGGCCTTCTCCAAGTCCATAAAGGCAACATACACCTTTTATTTCTTCTCCAGATACTTCTCCACAACACAATTCAGGGTAAAAATCTGATCTACACATCCTCTTCCCTTCCTAAAACCTCCCTGCTCGTCGCCTATCTATTTCTCCGTTCTCACTCTCACTCTCTCAATCACTACCCTACTGTATACAAAGGAGTACAAAGGAGTACAAAGGAAATCAAGCAACAACAGATCTAGTGACCCTTCTAGGCTGCTTGTCCTCCAAAACACTGAGGATCAAGTGTCCAAACAGTGGTTTAGAGTGGGTAAGGGAACATTGGAAAGGGAACTACTGCCCTGGAACTAATGTCCGTGGCAGGACTAGGAAGTTAGTAGGGGACATATGGGTTAGTAACTGAGGGGAGGATAAAATAAAGTTATTCATTTACAAACGCAGTCAGTCGTGGGTTTGATGCGAGATATTTGTCTAGGCGGAGTTTAAATGAATCAACGGTGCTGCAGTCTATAACGTCTCGGGGAAGCCCATTCCACAAGTTGACAACTCGATTGAAGAAGAAATTCTTAGATTCGTGTGAGTTAAAAGATTTACCAATAATTTTGCAACCGTTTCCCCGCGTGTAATTAGATTGGTCGATAGTGAAGTACTTACTACAGTTCATATTGTCGATGCCTTTGATGATTTTGAACACTTGAATTAAGTCACCTCTTAATCTGCGCTGGGTTAAAGGAAATAGATTTAATTCTCTAAGACGCTCTTCGTATGGTTTGTTCTTTAGGCTAGGTATCATTTTGGTAACTCTACGTTGAACTCGTTCTAGGTTGTTTATGTCTTTTGGGTAATAAGGGCACCAGCATTGAACGCAGTATTCCAGAAGAGGGCGGACTAAGGAATTGTAAAGGGTTAGGATAACGTCTTTGGATTTATGCTCAAATGACCTGCCTATAAAGCCAATTATTTTGTTTACCTTCTTAACAACTTCTGAACATTGTTGACTCGGTTTTAGGTTACTCGATATTGTTACTCCCAGATCGGTTTCTCTGTTTACATTCTTAAGCTGAGTGCCATTCATCGAATAGTTTGCTTTCTCATTTAGGTATCCGATATGTAGTACTTTACATTTATCCGCATTGAAACTCATTTGCCAAATTTGGGCCCAATGTGACAATTTATCTAGATTGTGTTGCATATCGTCAACTTGTTCTTTTGAGAGTACGCTATTTGCAATTTTTGTATCGTCAGCAAATTTTGAGATTGTACAGGTGAGACCCTCATCTATGTCGTTGATGTAAATTAGAAAGAGAATTGGTCCTAGTACCGATCCCTGGGTAGTACCTTCCCTACTACGCTTAGAAGACATATTCCTCGGTGGTTACCACACACTCCTCTTTCCCCTTTGCCCTTATATAGGGGGACTATTATGCCAGTCTTCCAGTCATCGGGTGCACTCCCCTTCTCCCATGCTAGTTTGCACATTTTCCATACCCATTCTATCACTATCTCACCACCATACCTCAACATTTCCCCACACACTCCATCTGTTCCTGGTGCTTTCCCCAACTTCACTCTTTTCATGGCTTCCCACACTTCTGACCTCCTGATCCCCACCTACTCCTCCACTACTTCTCTTCTTCTCCCTCCCATACCATATCCAGCTATGTTTGCTGGCTCTTCATTCCTTACATTTAGCAACTCACTGAAGTACTCCCTCCATCTTTCGACTCTCTCTTGCTTCTCGGCTAGCATTCTCCCATTCTTATCTTTCACACCCTAACTGTTTCCCTTGCTACCTTCCCTAACTTTCTTGATTTCTTTCCCGAACAGTTTCTTACTCTCCCTCCATTTTACACTCAGATTCCTTCCAAATTCCTCATCTACTCTTCTCTTACTTTCCTTCACTACTCTCTTCACCACCCTCTTACTCTCCACGTACCTCGCTCGTTTCTGTCTCTCGGAATCTTCATTCCCTCTACTACCCAACCACTCTCTATATGCTTTCTTCTTTTCTTCCACAGCTATTCTTACCTCTTCTGTCCACCATGCTGTACCTTTCACTCCCCTCCCTCTTCTCCTCACTCCACACACCTCCTCACATGCTGCACAGATCTCATCCTTAAACATCTTGCTCATCTCCTCCACTTCCTCCATAACTTCCAGGTCTAACCCACCTAGTCGACTTTCCACTGCTCTCCTGTACTCCTCCCTGACTTCCTCCTCCTGCAACCTCTCCACCCTCCTCACCATTCCACCCTCCTCTCGCCTCCCTCCAGCTCTCCTCACCCACTTCTTTTGTATCCTAACCTTAGCTACCACTACATAATGATCAGACAGACCCCCTCCAATACCCCTATACACCCTAGCATCCATAACAGATTTTTTCATTCGTTCATCCACACATACATAATCAATCAATGACTTTCGTTCCACCACTGTCTTATCCTTCATCGTCAACATCCGTTTCCACGTGTACCTGTGGATCATTCTGTGTCGGAAGAAGGTGTTGGCTATCCACAGCCTCCTTCCCACACATACGTCCACAAGTGCACTACCATTCCCATTCACCTCTGATGGTACCCCCCACCCTTGTACCACTCCCTCAACTTTCCTATCACCCACCTTACCATTCATATCCCCAATCAGAAATATTCTTTCATTCTTGTCAAACTTCTCCAGGCACGCCTCCACATTCATCCAGAACTTAGAGAATTAAATCTATTTCCTTTAGCCCAATGCAGATTAAGAGGTGACTTAATTCAAGTGTTCAAAATCATCAAAGGCATCGACAATATGAATTGTAGTAAGTACTTCACTATCGACCAATCTAATTACATGCAGGGAAACGGTTGCAAAATTATTGGTAAATCTTTTAACTCTCACGAATCTAAGAATTTCTTCTTCAATCGAGTTGTCAACTTGTGGAATGGGCTTCCCCGAGACGTTATAGACTGCAGCACCGTTGATTCATTTAAACTCCGCCTAGACAAATATCTTGCATCAAACCCGCGACTGACTGCGTTTATAAATGAATAACTTTATTTTACCCTCCCCTCAGTTACTAACCCATATGTCCCCTACTAACTTCCAAGTCCTGCCACGGACATTAGTTCCAGGGCAGTAGTTCCCTTTCCAATGTTCCCTTACCCACTCTAAACCACTGTTTGGACACTTGATCCTCAGTGTTTTGGAAGACAAGCAGCCTAGAAGGGTCATTAGACCTGTTGTTGCTTGATTTCCTTTGTACTCCTTTGTACTTTGAACTTATCTTTCTTTCTTTCAAGTATATCCTCTGTCGGGGCATACACGCATACAATCACCCACGTTTGTATTCCTACTTTCATTCTCACCCACACAATCCTTGAACCCACAGACCCATACTCTCTTACACATTCCTTCCATTTGCTACTTACAAACAAACATGCACCTTCTCTCGCTGTTCCTTCACTCACTCCAGTACACACACCCATTCCACACTCCCACTCTCTCACATCTGAACCTTTCCATTTGGTCTCTGTCATTCCACATACATCCAACCTGGCATTCACTAACACTTCCAGAACCTCTCTCTCTTTTGTGCCATCATTCATGCCACTAACATTCCACGTAGCCATTCTCAGAATGTCCGAAGGCATGTCCTTAGTCGGTCGTGGTTCGTCAACGTTGGTTCCGTCCGCATCCGAGGCTGTTCGTTCGTTTTTCTTTGCTTAGATATTTTTTCCGGGTGGGGTTCGCAAGCCCACCGACCCAACCTCTTTAAGTGTTAAGTAAAGACACCCATCACCTGTAAATTTGCAACACAATTTCAATAACTATATTAGGTGCCTTTTTAAGAGAGTTCACTGTCAAAAGGCTCAGCCAGGACCATTTTATTATTTTTAATATAATGTACACATGTTGTGTCTGTATTCCTTAATGGCTTAATGGCTTACATTTGAATTTTATAGTTTGTTTATTTATTTTCATTTTTTTTGTTTTTTGTTTTTAATAACTGAATAAATATATAATACCCAAGATATACTACAAGTCTTGTCTATTAATTCCAACCCTCCCATATGGATACTAGAGGTGGTAAGGTGGTGATGGAGACGGGGGCTCCCACAAACCTTAATTCACTTTTCTATTCTCAACCGAAGCTCACACACACCTCAAGACATCTGTTAAATATCCATGTACTGTTGGCCACATCAATTCGTATACCCTCTGTGCTATTATGTATGGATGGAAAATTATTATGATTGAATTAAAAGTGTATTATCTTATACAGTAGTTAGATAATGTAACAAATGAACACTTTTATAGCCATTTTGTCTTGTGAATCAATCATATAATTGATCTCATTCCTTCCATAGAAAATATCACTGAGTTGATATATATTCATGTGGCCTGTAAGTCTTTTAAAATAGATAATTGAATTTATTTTTAAATTTTGAGCAGATCCTAGGTTACATCTATGCTTTGCCTAGTTAACTTCGGACACAACCTTTTGCCTTGGAAATTATCAATGCGAGTATTATACTTATGGCTGGGATTGTATTAAAATATCAGAAAAAAAAAATGTTCAAATACATAACAAGTAAGTTAGGGAGGACCCCACTTATTAATTGGTTACCTGACTTTTCAACATATTGGTTTATGTCATATGCAGTGACCTATAATACAAGATAAATAATTTTAGACGACACACAGTAGCTTTGAGAAGTAATTGTTGCAACGGGCCATGAGAAAATACCTAGGCGTTGTAGGTCTACTAAGGTAAGATCTCAAACGAGCCTGTTGCAACACTAAAACTGTCTCAATGTTTCACTCGCCATCTGGAATATGACTACCTAACTTCACCGGGTTGAGCGGTTAAATTTACAGATTGTTAACTCATGTCCGGAAAGGTGGGATGATAAAATAATATACTGTACAAATATTAGGTTGTCTGGGTGTCATTGTGGGGGTGGGTTTCAGTTTCCTAATGTACAATCAAGAACATTAAGTGCAACATTCCCATTTTAAGTTGTGTCAAATGCAAACTAGAAAATACAATGATTCATTATAGCCCAGGTGTTTCGGAATTTGGCTTTTAACCCTTTCGCTGCGGGTGACGTTCTGGAATGTTTTGGCAAGTTACAACAATTTCCAGGCTTTAAAAGCCTATAAAAAACGTAAAAATCAAGTGTCAGTGGGTGGGAGCGTGAGGGGCCCATCTCCGACCCTCAGAGCACCGAGCGGCTTACTGAGCTGGGCTGTGTCTCGGACGAGTCTCTCTCTGTCTCTCTCATCAGTGTAGCCAAGCGAGCGAGTGTTACATAATAGCGGGGTTCCCGCGTTTCACTGGGACCACTGCGAGTGAACCAGACCACGTACACGGTCCGTTCTGGTGTCATTTTGAAGTTATTTTCGCCTAGTTTTCGGCAGAATACACTTCATTTAATGCAGATGCTTGATTTATAATTCAGGAGTGCCTGAATATGCCCTAAATAGCCCAAACATAGCCGCAGCCAATGGGTTAAGGTTCAAAGATTGGAATCAGTGTAACATATTACATGTTCTTGACTGTACACAGATTCCAATATGCGTAAGGATGTGTTCACACCAAGGCCACAACCCAACATAATATGATACAGAATGTCTGTCTCGAAGTGAAATTTAATAAAATTTACACAAATATACCTGTATTTTCTTGATATGCACCATACAGTTAAGCTCTTGTTAGTGAACTACATTGTTCAATTATGTCGTTTCTTGTTTTTTTCTTTTACTTTGCTTGTTTTTATGCCATAGATTATATGTCCTATATACTCCATAAAACAAGCCAACTATATGAAAAAGACATGAAAAACACAAATATACAAGGTAGTATATTAAAAAGAAAAGCTTAACTGTATGATGCATATCAAGGTAATAAGGTATATTTGTGTCAATTCAGTGACATTTCACTTCACGACACATTTTGCGGAATATTATGTCTGGCGCGACCTTGGTGTGAACACACCCTTAAGTCAGCATTGAGGGAATTATAGTCCATTATATATTGGCAGGCTAGAAATCGTAACTCCTAACCTCTGTAACTCAAACACGGCTATAGTAATCGAGCTAATATTTCTACCATTTGGGAAGAGTCACCCAGAGAATCGATGCGGAAGTTTACAGCCCATTTGGTATAGCCCTCTTTGAGTTACAGAGGATAGAGTACACGATTTGTGGAGTACATATAATGGACAGGGAGAGTATAGTATTAAGCTCTTAATATTATCATTGATGTGTATGGTAGAGTTGACAGAGTGGTCTCTTATTGGTGAATGAGAGAGACAGTGCAGTGGTTGGCCAGTGCATGCAGACTTTCATATTTTAGATTATCTGATGGAATGTAAAGACAGTCGGAAATTGAAAATAAATTGCATGCATACCTTCACATTTTAGAGTGGAACAAATTATGCAATAGAATAATAGGAACACACAGTAGGGTGCTAACCAACAAAAAAGTTAAAGCACACAACAAGGAGGCTAGAACCAACAGCCCTCACAACGCCTGAGAAATCGCATATCCCCGAACCAGGAAAAGAGTGTGCCGGTAAACAGAGCTAGGGAAAGAATGGTGGGAAGGAAGGAGAGAGAGAGAGTGAGAGATAGAGAGAGAGAGAGAGTGAGATAGATAGAGAGAGAGAGAGAGAGTGAGAGAGAGCTTGGGTTTGTTGTCTACCAAAACAAACATCGCTACACAAAGAAAACTATTATGCTAACAATACCAACAGTGATAACAGTTGTGGTGGTGGGGAGGTGGAGGGAGGGAGAGGAGGGGTTATTGGTGGAGGAAGGGGGGTATAGGGCTTGGTTGTGGTTCTGGAGGAGGAGGAAAGATGGAGGGGGTATGGGGGTTGGTGGAGGAGTTGTAGTGGAAGAGAAGGATATATTGGTGCAGGAAAAGGGAGTAAGATATGGTGGTGGGGGAGGGGAGTGGGGAGTGCTGGAGGTGGATGAGGTGATAGTGGTCGTGGTGAAAGTGGGGTGGTTGTGGGTGTAGTGGAAGAGATGATGGTGGTGATGGAGGAATATGGAGAAGTGATGTGGTGGTGATGGTGATGGAGATGATGATGACAATGATGATGATGATGCAAGAGGAGACAGAGGGGTGGTGGTCTTTCTCCTCTCTCACTCATTGTCCATCATCTTCTTACTCCAGTCTCCCCACCCCAACCCCTCCCCCCAAACACCTCTGACCCAATTACTGAGAGAGAGAGAGAGAGAGTTCACTGTTAATTGTTATGTTAATTGTTCTATAACACTCTTTATGTGAAGCAGCCTTCTTTGTAAAGGTCACTGGTCGCTCAATATTTACGTTTGTATGTTTGGCTTTATTTCTGTCTGTCTGTGCCTGATAGCATCAATTGTCATGTTCTGTTTGTCTCTGGTTGTCTGTCTGTGTCTCTCTCTGCTAACCTCAAATGTCATGTTAGTCTGTTTATATTTGTCTATTTGTATTTGTATGTGTCTGTGTTTGTTAACCGCAATTGTCATGTTAGTCTGGGTAGGTTATGAGTTTGTCTTTGTCTTTCTGTATGTCTGTATTAATCTTTGTCTGCTAGCCCCAATTGATTTGTTAGTCTGGGTAGGTTATGAGTTTGTCTTTGTCTTTCTGTATGTCTGTATTAATCTGTGTCTGCTAGCATCAATTGACTTGTTAGTCTGGGTAGGTTATGAGTTCGTCTTTGCCTTTCTGTATGTCTGTATTTGTCTGTCTGTGTATGTGGTTGCTAGCCTCAATTAACATGTTAGTCAGGGTAAGTCGTGAGTTTGTCTTTGTCTATCTGCCTCAATCCCGTTTGTGAGTTGCGGAAGGGGTTTTGTGTGTCTGTCTGTCATTCTGTTTGTCTTTGGCTATCTGTGTCTAGCTGTGTCTGATAGCCTCAATTGTCATGTTAGTGTAGGTATGCTGTAAGTTGTGCAAGGAGTTGTTTGTCTGTCTACGTATGTTAGCCTCAATGTTATGATAGTTTGAGCATGTTGAGTTGGGCGAGGAGTTGTTTGTTTGCCTGTCTATTTGTGTGTCTTTGACTGTGTCTGTTAGTCCCAATGTTATAATAGTTTGAGTATGTTGAGTTGTGCGAAGAACTGTCTGTCTGGTTGTATGTACAGTATATATGTCCGTCTGCCTAGGCGTTGTCCGAGTTGGTTAAAGCGTGGGATGTCATACTGATTGACTGCGGTTCAAATCCTGGCTGAAGGTTAAACATATATGTATGTACAGTATGTACATATGTATATATATGTAAAAATAAAAGCAGTACGAAGACTGCGTAAACCAATGAGACATAATTATAAAAAAACGCAAAAAAAAAAGACTAGTAACATGGAAAACTCAAAGTTTAGTTTAAAATGCAATAAGAGAGCAATATAATATCAGTTAAAATATTGTATCCATCACAGTGGTTGTTAAAAATAATGCAAAGATAACAATACCATGACTGGAGCGGTTTGCATCGAATTCAGTTCTATGGGAAATAATGGGGATCTGAGTATTATTAAAAGAAAATATGTCAATTCAAATATGTAGCCACATTTAAAAGATTGCCAAATGCATTTCTCCACTTCAGTGGATCATCAGTGGCGCCACTGATGATGGCCTGCCCAGAGTGGGCCATATAGGATTATGGTAAGGAGTTGTTGGAGCTCCTTTTTCATGTTTCTTATTTCCTTTCTTTTCTATTTTTGCCACACTTATAAAGAATAATCCAGCTAACTATCACACACACTCTCCTCCTTCTATTAATTTCACTACAATAAACAAGCACACCACACTTATTTCCAACACACCTAAATTACCTCTAACGTGCCTTGCTTTTGGCTCTCTGTCACTCTTTCAACCTTTGGGGGACACTTGTTACAGGCAGCTTTTGTCTCGTTCATGCACATATAAAACAAAAATACGGTTATTGGCTTAGTCAAAATTCGTTGTCAAAGGTTTACACTGAAATTATAATTTCCACAACAATACTAGAACACTACAGTATATATATGACAGCCCATTATCACCACAACAATAATGACACCCTGACAACTCAATTACACCTATGGCAGTCCACCATCACCACAACAATACTACACCCTGACAACACAATGACACCTATGACAGTCCATTATCACCACAACAATACTACACTCTGACAACACAATGACAGTGTAAAATGGAGGGAGAGTAAGAAACTGTTCTGGAAAGAAGTCAAGAAAGTTAGGGAAGGTAGCAAGGGAAACAGTAAGGGTGTGAAAGATAAGAATGGGAGAATGCTAGCCGAGAAGCAAGAGAGAGTCGAAAGATGGAGGGAGTACTTCAGTGAGTTGCTAAATGTAAGGAATGAAGAGCCAGCAAACATAGCTGGATATGGTATGGGAGGGAGAAGAAGAGAAGTAGTGGAGGAGGAGGTGGGGATCAGGAGGTCAGAAGTGTGGGAAGCCATGAAAAGAGTGAAGTTGGGGAAAGCACCAGGAACAGATGGAGTGTGTGGGGAAATGTTGAGGTATGGTGGTGAGATAGTGATAGAATGGGTATGGAAAATGTGCAAACTAGCATGGGAGAAGGGGTGTGCACCCGATGACTGGAAGACTGGCATAATAGTCCCCCTATATAAGGGCAAAGGGGAAAGAGGAGTGTGTGGTAACTACCGAGGAATATGTCTTCTAAGCGTAGTAGGGAAGGTATACAGTAGAGTAGTGATTGAGAGAGTGAGAGTGAGAATGGAGAAATGGATAGGCGACGAGCAGGGAGGTTTTAGGAAGGGAAGAGGATGTGTAGATCAGATTTTTACCCTGAATTGTGTTGTGGAGAAGTATCTGGAGAAGAAACAAAAGGTGTATGTTGCCTTTATGGACTTGGAGAAGGCCTATGACAGAGTGGATAGAGAAGGTTTGTGGAAAGTACTAAGAATATACGGAGTAGAGGGCATGTTGCTGAAAACAGTGAAGAGCATGTATGAGGGTGCAAAGGCGGCAGTACGTGTGGAGAGTGAGCAGAGCGAGTTCTTTGACCTGAATGTTGGTTTGAAACAGGGGTGTGTGATGTCCCTGTGGTTGTTTACTGTATCTATGGATGGAGTCATGAAAGAAATACTATCAAGAGCAGTGGATGTTGGTGTATCGCTGAAAAGGGAGGGAATTGAGTGGAAGCTACCTATACTGCTGTTTGCGGATGATACAGTTCTGATGAGTGATAATGAATGGGAGTTGCAGGGTCTGGTAAATGAGTTTGGAACAGTGTGCGAAAAACGGAATTTGAAGGTAAATACGGGGAAGAGCAAGGTTATGGTCTTCGAAAGAGGTGAAGTCACAGAGTGTGAGGTGAAGCTGAACGGTCTGGCTATGGAGATCGTCAACTCTTTTAAGTATCTGGGCAGTGTGTTGAGTAAAGATGGGACCATGGATGAAGAAGTGCGGGAGAGGGTACAACAGGGGAAGAGGGTTGTAGGAACGCTAAAAGCAGTAACAAGAAATAGGGTCGTCAGTATGGAAGTGAAGAAGTCCTTGAATGACAGTGTGGTAATCCCGACACTTACTTACGGAAGCGAAGCATGGACGTTGGTTGAGAGACTCAGACCAAGAGTGAGAGCAGTGGAAATTAATTACTTAAGGCGTGCGTGCGGAGTTACATGGAGGGATAGACAGACTAATGAGGAAGTAAGAAGGAGGTGTGGTGTGGAGGTAGATGTGCTGAAAAGTGTGAAAAGGAACAACTTGAGATGGTTCGGCCATATGGAACATATGGAAAGAGAGAGAATGACTAAGAGGGTGTACGAGAGCGAGGTGGAGGGACAGAGAGGGAGAGGTAGACCGAATATGAGGTGGAAGGATGGAGTGAGGAAGTACATGAACGAGGGCGGTGCTGGTTGGGGGGAGGGGCGTCGACTGACTGGGGACAGAGGTGCATGGGGGCAGTTCGTTCGTGGCCACCCCTTCGGGGATCACGGCGTCAGGCATTAGATAGATAGATAGATAGACAACACAATGACACCTCTATGACAGTCCATTATCACCACAACAATACTACACCCTGACAACACAATTACACCTATGACAGTCCATTATCAACACAATACTACACTCTGACAACACAATGACACCTATGACAGTCCATTATCACCACTGCAATACTACACCCTGACAACACAATGACACCTATGACAGTCCATTATCACCTCAACAATACCACACCCTGACAGCACAATGACACCTATGACAGCCCATTATCACCACAACAATACTACACCCTGACAGCACAATGACACCTATGACAGCCCATTATCACCACAACAATGCTACACCCTGACAGCACAATGACACCCATGACAGTCCATTATCACCACAACAATACTACACCCTGACACCTATGACAGTCCACCAACACCACAACAATACTACACCCTGACAACACAATGACACCTATGACAGTCCACCTACAGTGGGGAGATTTTAGGCACCAATCGATCAGGGCTAGACCCAGGTGAGGTTATAGGCATGTGATAAAGAGTCGCTGGAACTCTTGTTTCATTTGCTTGGCCTCTCTTACTGATTTTATTTGTGCCTAATTTACACTGAGAGCAATCCAGCTAGCTCTCACAAACACCTCCTCCTCCTATCCACTTCACTACACTAAACATGCACACCACACTTCATTCCTCTACACCAAAATTTAAAAAAACAAAATGATGAATTCTTGCCCAGCCACGGAGTCCCCAGGGGGGGGGGGGGGCCATAAATGCCTCCACACCCGACCGACCATCCCCTGACGACCTTACAAAATTACCTGGACCTCAACCTGTTACTCTTTCTTTTAATTTCTGCAACATTCGCGGACTTTCCTCTAACTTTCACTCTGTTGAACACCATCTCTCCTCCTACAAACCTGATCTTCTCTTCCTCACCGAAACTCAGGTGTCTATAGCAACATCCAGCAGCCCCTTCTCTGTATCCTCCTACTTTCTCTATCCTAGTTTCAAAGCCAAAGGCGGATGTTGTGCATATGTGCACAACAAACTCACTTGCTCTCGTGTTCCCGATTTCGACTCCTCTGAATTCTCAACTTTATGGCTCAAACTTTCCTGTCATTCTCTTACTAAATATTTCCGTGCTGTCTATCTTTCCCCTAACTCTACCAACTTTCCCGAAATTTTGTACTATCTAAACTCTACAGTGGAACACATTCTATCCATTTCTCCTTTCTCAGAAATCTCCATCTTAGGAGATTTCAACGTTTACCACCGCCAATGGCTCTCCTCTCGCACTACTGATCCACCTGGTGAACAAGCCAACGTCTTTTCTATCCTAAATGACCTAGAGCAGTTAGTTCAGCAACCCACCCATATCCCGGATCGCATCGGAGATCGGCCCAACATTCTATAGTTGTTTCTAACTTCCAACCCTTCTTCTTATACTGTCGATCTTTTCTCTCCTTTGGGCTCCTCCGACCATAAACTTATCTCTGTCACCTGTCCTATCTCTCCAGTACGGCCACCCGGTCCTCCTAGCCGGCGGCGCTTGTGGCACTTTGGCGCTGCCGACTGGGAGGCTCTCCGGCAGTACTTCTTTGATTTCCCAAGGAATGATTTCTGCTTTCGTGGCCGAGGATCCTCGGAGAGTGCTGAACGCATTACCGAGGTAATCCTATCGGGCATGGAAGCATACATTCCATTCTCTTTCTCTCAGACTAATGCTAAAAAATCTTGGTTTACTCACGCCTGTTCTACTGCTGTCCGCAA
Organism: Paralithodes platypus; assembly: GCA_032716605.1. NCBI lineage: Eukaryota > Metazoa > Arthropoda > Malacostraca > Decapoda > Lithodidae > Paralithodes > Paralithodes platypus. The sequence goes on along the minus strand of CM064483.1, from coordinate 28,123,857 downwards.
TAAGGAGGAAGCATTCAAACGGTACCAACGCCTTAAAACTCAAGACTCTCATTGTTCCTATGTTTCTGCCCGGAATCAAGCCAAATCTGTTCTTCGACTTGCCAAACACTCTTTCATCAATAATAAATGCACTGAACTATCCAACTCTAGCTCTTCCCAAGCTTTCTTGCATCTAGCCAAAACCTCTCCAACAATTTCTCTTCCTCGTCTTTCCCTCCCCTTTCCCACTCTGATGGTACAACCATCACTTCTTCCTCTGACAAAGCTAAAAACTCTTCGCTCAAACTTTTGCTAGAAACTCCACCTTAGATGATTCCGGTGCTATTCCTCCCTCTCCACCCTCCTCTTTCTTACTTATGCCTAATATCCTAATCTCTTCTAAAGATGTACTTTCTACCCTCTCTGGTCTTAACACTAATAAGGCGTACGGTCCGGACGGTGTTCCTCCTGTTGTTCTCAAAAACTGTGCTTCCGTGCTGACTCCCAGCCTAGGCAAACTCTTTCGTCTCTGTCTATCCTCTAACGTCTTCCCTTCATGCTGGAAATTTGCTCACATTCAACCTGTCCCAAAGAAGGGTGACCGCTCTCAACTCTCCAACTATCGTCCAATTGCTCTCATCTCATGTCTTTCTAAAGTTTTTGAAACTATTCTTGCTTCCAAATTTCTTAAGCATTTCTCTTCTCATAATCTGCTCTCAGATCGCCAGTATGGCTTCCTTAAGGGTCGCTCTACTGGTGATCTTCTTTCATATCTTACTAACTCTTGGTCATCCTCCTTTCGGGACTTCGGTGAGACTTTTTCTATTGCACTAGACATATCGAAAGCTTTCGATAGAGTCTGTCACAAATCTTTAATTTCTAAACTACCCTCCTTCGGTTTCTATCCCTCCATATGTGTCTTTGTCTCTAATTTCCTTTCCGGCCGTTCCATAGCCGCGGTTGTGGACGGCCATTGTTCACTTCCTCACCCTATAAATTCTGATGTTCCTCAGGGCTCTGTCCTATCTCCTATTCTCTTTCTAATTTTTATAAATGATTTCCTTAACCCGTACAGCCCCAGCGACGCGTCTGACGCATCGGCAATGTATGTAACGCACAGCCCCAGAGACGCGTCTGGCGCGTCACCCTAATTGCGCCGACCGTAACCTCAGGTGTAGCCACTCAAGAGGGCTCAGATTTGTATGGGAACTGTGTACGTATCCCATGCAACCGTGCAGATGGTTGAAAACTCTCAAAGTCCACGTGCGTGCGCGTGAGCGCGCAATAACTTGTTTTTTTGGGGGTAATTGCCTTCAATTTTTTACTCTTGTAAAATACGTTTTCGGGGGCTCTGTAGGACCATTCTTTAAGCTTTTTGAGCGGTTTTTCGTGGTTTTTCCTTCATTCCTAACCCATTCGCTATTGTTTCTGGAATAAAACCATTTTTTGAAAACCGGCCGGGTTTCTGGTGAACAAACATTACAAAACTAGCCGGGGCTCCACGGGTTAACTGTACCTTAATTCCCATCCATTCATACACAGAAGGCTCAACCTTACACTACTCCATTAGTTTTTCAGAACGCCCCAGCCAGCAATCCCTTAACGACAAACGTAATGAAGCCATAGAACTCTTAAATTCTGATCTAAATACTATCTCGAGTTGGGGCAGAGAAAACCTTGTTACCTTTAATGCTTCCAAAACCCAATTTCTCCATCTATCTACCCATCAGGATCTCCCAGCGGACTATCCCTTATTCTTCAACAATACAAAAATCAACCCTTCATCTTCTCTCAATATTCTTGGTGTCTCTTTTTCTTCTGCTCTCATTTGGAAGGACCATATTACGAGCCTTGCTAAGGCAGCCTCCTAGAAGCTGGGTGTGCTCAACCGCCTTAGGGGGTTCTTTTTCCCAGCACAGCTTCTTGCTCTGTACAGGGGCATAGTGCGTCCTTGTATTGAGTATTGTTCACATGTGTGGGGAGGTTCCTCTCACACCACTCTCCTAGACAAAGTTGAAAGGAAGGCCTTTCGTATCATTAACTCCCGTCCACTCACCAACTCTGCAATCTCTCTCTCTCTGCCGCAATGTTGCATCTTTCTCGCTATTCTAGCGCTACTATAATAATCAGTGTTCCTCAGAGCTTCCCCAGTGCATACCACCTCCTTTACGTAGGGCACGTGGTACCCGTCTTGCAACTGAATCCCACGCCTACTCTGTGCAACTCTCCAACCCAAGAGTGAAACGTTACTCTCAAACTTTCTTCTACTCAACAGCTGAGCTCTGGAACTCTCTCCCAGAATCAGTCTTTCCCTCTTCCTTTGACTTAAATTGCTTCAAACTCCGTGTGTCCAGGCATTTTGGCTTGATCGTCCCTTGATTTTGGCCCTGTCTCTCTTTCAACTATGGGGGAGGCACTCGCTATAGGCAATTCTGCCTTTTGCCTCCCTCAATCACATAGAAAAAAACAAAAAACAAAAAAACCCATCACCACAACAATAATGACACCCTGACAACTCAATTACACCTATGACAGTCCACCATCACCACAACAATACTACACCCTGACATCACAATGACACCTATGGCAGTCCATTATCACCTCAACAATATTACACCCTGACAACACAATGACACCTATGACAGTCCACCATCACAACAACAATACTACACTTTGACAACACAATGACACCTATGACAGTCCATTAGCACCACAATACTACACCCTGACAACACAATGACACATATGACAGTCCACCATCACCACACCAATACTACACTCTGACAACACAATGACACCTATGACAGTCCACCATCACCACAACAATACTACACCCTGACAACACAATAGCACCTATGACAGTCCACCATCACCACAACAATACTACACTCTGACAACATAATGACAGTCCATTATCACCACAACAATACTACACTCTGACAACACAATGACATCAAAACGAACATGACAACGCAATAGCAATACAACATCAATACTAATACCAATAGCAATGCAGCACCAACACCAACACCAGTACCAAGAGACCAACACCAACACCAGTACCAAGAGCAATGCAACACCAACACCAACACCAGTACTAAGAGCAATGCAACACCAACACCATTACCAAGAGCAATACAACACCAACACCAACACCAGTACCAAGAGCAATGCAATATCAACACCAACACCAACACCAGTACCAAGAGCAATACAACACCAACACCAACACCAGTACCAAGAGCAATGCAATACCAACACCAACACCAACACCAGTACCAAGAGCAATGCGACACCAACACCAACACCAGTACCAAGAGCAATACAACACCAACACCAACACCAGTACCAAGAGTAATACAACACCAACACCAGTACCAAGAGCAATGCAATACCAACACCATCACCAACACCAGCACCAAGAGCAATACAACACCATCACCAACACCAGTACCAAGAGCAATGCAACACCAACACCAACACCAGTACTAAGAGCAATGCAACACCAACACCAGTACCAAGAGCAATGCAATACCAACACCAACACCAACACCAGTACCAAGAGCAATACAACACCAACACCAACACCAGTACCAAGAGCAATGCAATACCAACACCAACACCAACACCATTACCAAGAGCAATGCAATACCAACACCAGTACCAAGAGCAATGCAGCACCAACACCAACACCAGTACCAAGAGACCAACACCAACACCAGTACCAAGAGCAATGCAACACCAACACCAACACCAGTACTAAGAGCAATGCAACACCAACACCAGTACCAAGAGCAATGCAATACCAACACCAACACCAGTACCAAGAGCAATGCAATACCAACACCAGTACCAAGAGCAATACAACACCAACACCAACACCAGTACCAAGAGCAATGCAATACCAACACCAACACCAACACCAGTACCAAGAGCAATGCAACACCAACACCAACACCAGTACTAAGAGCAATGCAACACCAACACCAGTACCAAGAGCAATGCAATACCAACAAACACCAACACCAGTACCAAGAGCAACGCAACACCAACACCAACATAACAACGCAACATAAGTGCAACACCAACGCCAACACTATTATCAACCCCTATACATATTATTCCAACTCACTGATAATCAATACCAAGCAGACCAAAAAACACTCTTACCAGTATGACAACCGGCAGACAGTGATGAGAACATATTGATATCCACTAATTTCCCAAACAGGACCACTAATTCCCAAGACAAGCCTCAAACATCACTTAACACTAATTAATTCCCCCATACAACAACACCAGCCCCTAGACAACAGCACCAATCCTTCCTAAACCCCCCTCCCAACCTCTCCTACCAACTCCTCTCAGCCCCTACCAACCTCCTGACACTCCTACCAACCTCCTAACACTCCTCCCAAATCCCTACCAACCTCCTGACACTCCTCTCAACCCCCTACCAACCTCCTGAGACTCCTCTCAACCCCCTACCAACCTCCTGACACTCCTCCCAACCCCCTACCAACCTCCTAACACCCCTCCCAAATCCCTACCAACCTCCTGACACTCCTCTCAACCCCCGGACACTCCTCTCAACCCCCTGACACTCCTATCAACCCCCTGACACTTCTCCCAAAGCCATATCAACCTGCTGATACTCCTTCCAACTCCCTACCAATCTCCTGACACTTTTCTCAACCCCCTACCAACCACCTGGCACTCCTCCCAAACCCCTACCAACCTCCTGACACTAATTAATCTCAACCACCTGCCAAAATCCTGACACCCTTCTTAACCCCTTACCAACTTCCTGACACTCCTCTTAAACCCCTGCCAACCTCCTGACACCCTTCTTAACCCCTTACCAACCTCCTGACACTCCTCCCATAGCCCTAACAAGCAACTGACACCCTTCCTATCCCCCTACCAACCTCCTGACACTCATCCCAACCACCTACCAACCTCTTGACACCCTTCCTAACTCCCTACCAACCTCCCAACACTCCTCCCAACCCCTACCAACCTCCTGACACCCTTCCCAACTCCCTACCAACCTCCTGACACTCCTCCCAACCTCCTGACACCCTTCCTAACTCCCAACCTCCTGACACTCCTCCCAACCCCCTACCAACCTCCAGATATTTTCTCCAACCTCCTGACACCCCTTCTCACCGGCCCACAAGCGGACAAATATCTTAGTAATTAAAGCAGGGAGCCCCATCGCTCAACCTCAGTCCCCCTTGGCACCCTCGTTACAGAAAATGGAGTGAGTGGCCAATGAAGCGAGAATGGGGATAAAGAAAATGGGAGGCGATAATTAAATTTAGGAGTGAAGAGAGAGAGAGAGAGAGAGAGAGAGAGAGAGAGAGAGAGAGAGAGAGAGAGAGAGAGAGAGAGAGGAAAAAGTGATATTGATACCGAAAATTGACAATAACATGAAGATAGAAGAACATATACTAAATAATAGAAAAGAGAAACAAAGGAGCGACAATTATTTTATACAAGCCTTTCACTTTACATGTTAGCAAGGTGGCTAATGGATATTATACAAATTGTATTTTATATATTTTAAATTCAGAATTATTCCTATTATTATCATTATCATTGTTATTTTTAGTAGTAGTAATAGTAGTAGTAGTAGTAGTAGTAGCAATGGTAGTAATATTATTATTTATATATTTATTTACTTATGTATTTATATAATTTGGATGAATATGTATTTCTGCGGCGCTGATCTCCCGTGTCCTTGTGCTGTGTAAGCTGTGGATAGTGAGTTACCCAGCCTGGTACACCGGGGTTACTGCTTAGTATAAATGCACAAACATATCTCGATGGGGGGGGGGGTCATGGGTCTATTTTTGTCAAACTTGATAGAGTTCTAGGAAGGAATCAACTATATATATATATATATATATATATATATATATACCGTATATATATATCCCCGCTTACTCTCCTTCCCCTGATGGGACGTCACAAAGGCCACTTAATCCTGGTTCTTATTTACTGCTACGACCTGTTCACTAGAATTAGGCCGAAAATCTTATCTCTAATCTTTTGCAACTCAGGAAGGGCTGCAGCAAACGGGTTGCAATTGTCCACACCTATTTATTGGTTGACTTTTTCCAAATGGTAGTAATAACAACTCAATTACTGAAGTCCTTTATTACGTTCTGAGCTGATGACTGGGCGTTCGAACCACTGAACTTGTCTTGCCCGCCTATTGAACCACTGAAATCTTCTCACCCGCCTAGCGAACCCTCAGGTTTCCTGGAATGAACCACCTGACACTCTTATCTATTCGCCACCTGTTTCATGGAGCGCCATCTGTGTATCTGTTACTACTATTCTTACAATCACTGGAGTTGCGTAGCTCATTAATAATTTATATTCCTCTCCGAAAATGATGATGATCAGAATTATGTAAAGAGTAGTCCTATATTATAGAATCAGTTGACCTTGTGATATCGCTCCGGTGGCTTGCTCCTGTGAGGGCTGTGTGAGTTACCTCCAGCCCCTGTGTCGTCCGTGGAGACTTGACGTAATGGATATGAGGAGCTTAGAAGAACAAGGCCGCATAAGCCAATGTCCCCGTATTCTAAAACCACACTTAAGTGCTGCCCTAAACCTTCATGAATGAAATAAAAAGGAACAAAATATAGTGATCTCTCTGAAACTGAATAATAGTTAGCCATTTATCACAAATTAGCACTCATCCCTGTATTTTAGAACCAAACTTAGGTGCTTCCCTAACCCTATATCGAACACAAATAATACAACCCAGTCCAAATTTGTGATACAGGGCTAAATATTATTTGGTTTCAAACAGAGCATTAGATTTTGTTTCTGTGTTTTTCGTTCATGAACGTTTAGTGCAAACTTACGTGTGGTTTTAGAATACGGGGGAAGTGGCTTAAGCGGCGTTGTTCCTCTATTCTCCTCATATACTGCACTGTACGGAGTTCAGCTAAGTGGGAAGATTTAGGAAACGGCTTGGGCTGTTTTTAACACCTTACGAGCGGCCTAGGCGGTAATTTATATGTACCGCCCAGTGGGGTGTTTTTACCCTAAATAGGGTTGTTTATGTGATCATTTTCATGCCTAAATAAGACCCAGAGCATAAAACAAGTATCTATCCCTGAAAGGGCATAAACAGAGCTTTCCAATGACACCTCAACCATCCTTGTACGACCGCTAGTTTTCTTGCAACGATCGCGCAACACGAGTGCAAAAACCATGTAATTAGGTAGTTTCCCTACATAATTCCCTGTGTAGCGAGTGTGTGAGGGTGGGGGAGGGTGGGATTCATGTCAGTAGGTCCGCCGCGGTGGTCTGGAGCAGTCATATGCTTGCTACTCTCCTGCCACCACTTATCTCTCTCTCTCAGCAACATTACGGGGTGAAAATGGCACACGACATAAGTTGTGAACCGCCACTTAACCCAAATTTCTTTCACACGACATAAGTTGCGCGCCGCCAATAAAGGGTTAATCATACATATTTTGTTTTATCGTTATTAGTTATATTTATTATTTATTAATTTGTTTTGTAATTTAATTTGGCTCAGAGTAAGATTGTTTATAATTCATTATTTTTTGTCCATTAGTGTATTTTCTGGTAAAGCTTGTGACTCTTTGAATGAACTAATTTTGTTTCATTCTATATAATATTAATTTAACCTGAGAAGCAAGGAGCTATGGTATTTGAAACGTCCCGCCAGGCGAAGGTATTTAAGTTAATTCCTGACGAAAGTTGTCATATTTACCATAAATATTATTATTACTTATCCATATGCGCGTATTTTACGTTTTATAATAAGATATTAACATTTAAGAGCAATAAAATAAGTGGGAATAGCATTTGGGGGTGAAAAAAATGTATTATTGCCGCGTGGTCGTATCATGAGGCGAGTGCCGGGGCGGCGTATATCCTCCCTATCCGAGCTCCAAAGCGGCAATAACGCCTTGCAATACAAGTTTCTGTATTGCAAGGATCTCTAGTAGCCTCGCCCGTGTCATACAGACTGCGTAAGGGAATTTTGCGCGGAAAATTACCAGATAACAGGGGGACTAAGAGGAAAAATAGGTAATAATTGAGGAGGGGGGGGGGGGGATACAAACAGTATGTAGGAGTGGTAGCAAGTAATAGAGGATCTCACCTAATCACATATTGCTTTGTTTTGAGTGCCATAGGGGTGTTTTGAAAGGCTTTTCTTAGGCTTATGAGGACCTTCACCTTTGCCCACAAAACTTTATGAGGCAGTTTTCCTTTCCCGGGTTAATCAATATATTTTCTATTTCTATGAGAAATCTAAATCTAAATTTAACTTAATATAATCTTAGATTTGTACATTTATATTTATTAAATAACATTAGTTTTCTTTATTTGGAAGCATTTGTATTTTGTTGTATCTATAATATCTGTATTTTGTTTTATTGAATTATTATGCTAATTTATATTGGTCACTATTTACGAGCCACACCACAGCTGGGATCTCATTTATAATGGTAGTTTTTGGTTCCTATAATTTTATGCTTCATTGATATATAATTTTTATCCACCAGATTTTTTTTTTCTAGGCATTTTTTTTTTTTTACCATTAACCTAACTGAGATGACGGGCCCCCAAACAATGGTACACCGAGTGGCCAGCATAACCACACAGGCCACCTCCAAACCCCAAGACAGACCACGAAGACATCTACCTGAATTCCCCCTACAAGCACCCAGACATCTACCTTAGTTAGCCACGCCAAGCCTCCCACCCCACAGTTCTCCTTCACACCAGCAGCCCTCAAAGAGAATGGAGTGCTCTCTCAGCCAGTCACAAGCCGTGTTCCTCAGCCAACCACAACCGCCCTGGGACCACCAATTAGAACCCTCCTTTTACGTAGCCTCCACCAGAAGTGACGCTCCCTGTATTGTTCCGCCAGACTTGGAGTATGATGAATACTCCCTTATGCAATCTACTCACCAGCGCCCCGAATATTACAGGGGCCAATGGACCTGACCATGCCTGAGAAATCCATGCCCCCGAGGATACAGACAAAATCCTCTATATATATGTCCTAGGATAATTAGAAGACCTGCAAGACAGTTGTTGCATATTTAGCCTTAAGTGTTTTCCATTTTTCACAGCAACCCTGGACCTTCCAGTTGCCCCCATGAACATTGTAATAATACCTCGGAACCAGGCCCATGTTATAATACCTGAGCTCCAAGGCTAGAATGTATATGTACCTCACAACAACCACTTTTCCTCTTTCCTCAATACCCATTTTTCCCCGAGTTCATTGACACCTGAATCAAGAATAAATTTGCATAGGACCTCAGGAAAACCTGAGGAAAGTATGCAAACCATCACCCCCCCGACTAGTCTTACCCCTTCAGGTCCAGGCTTTTTGGCAAGTGTTTCGGCCTGCCTCAGCCCCTCCCCCTGCCCCTCGAGAGTGCCTCCTGACGTAGCTCCTACCGGATTCCTGAAGGGCTACCCGTCTGCTGCCTGGCGCCCCGAACCGAGGACCTCTGCTCGAGTGACGTAAACAGGCCTGAACCTAGGACCCCTGTTCGAATTACGTAAACAGGCCTGGACCTAGGACCCCTGTCCGAATTACGTAAACAGGCCTAACCCTAGGACCCCTGCTCGAGGAGGTTACCAGCCGTGCAGTATTGGCTACTACCCTCCACGCCGGCCAGACCAGCACTCTCGTCCCCTATCCTTCCAAATACCTAAGTGTTTCTGTGTCTCTCTTTGTTGATTATTGTTGTGAGGTATTGATTATGTAAATATGTGAACCGTGTTGTGCCCTGATTTAATTGTGGTCTGTGCCCTAGAACACGTGAGTGCGTAATAGCTTCATCCTTCTGAACCTGTGTTATTCTGTGTTAAATTTGCCTTTAAACCTTCATCCTCATTCAAAACTATTGCTTGATTCATAACTTACGCATACGTTACATATCAGTGTGATTAGAAAATATTCAGGCCCCCACGCTCGCAGATTTACTAACTACGTGTAGGTTGATTTATTATTTGTGAGTTGAAGTCTTAGTATATTCCGTAATCAATTCAATCATATACTCGCTCTTTACCTAGGACCTACGCCCAATTTTCCAACGAGTGCATAGTGTAATTCATCTAACCTCTTGCTAATTAATTGCATATGAAATATATCTTATAGACGTGCTTTTAAGTGCTTGTAAATCTTGATGTTGTGATATTTCGAATACCGTGTTTAGGAATTCTTTCCTCTGTGTTTTGTCTCACTTTCATCCACCATACACTAATTGTGCCTGTGTAGTTTATTCACCTCGCTCTGTTAACCCGTTCAGACCCGAGTCTGATACTGCCTGTTTTTAAGTATCAATGAGTAGGACTTCGTCACCTACGTCCATGTACTAATTGTATCTGTACATTTTATGCACCTCGCTCTGTTTACCCGTTCGGAAAAGAGTCTGATATCGCTTTAAATATCAATGAGCTAAACTTCGTCATTAGCGCCAATTTAATTACTAAGTGCGATCTATCGATCGATGTCTGTTAACCAGTTCAGATCTAGTTTCAATTTCTAGTGTCAATTCAAGACTGAGCCATTATAACTCAGTTAGTCATTTTGTTTATCTTCGAATGTTGTCTTAGTGGCGAATATTGAAGATTATACGTTGAAGTAATTAATACCAACCAGTTTACCTATTAAACCACATTTTCACTCTTACTAAATTCACGTTATAACTTTGCTTTACCTAAGAAAAATATAGAAATACGAATTCCTAAGCTTGGTTCGTTATCGTAGCATATGTTCGAGTAATATAATTCCGTGATAAGATATAAATTCCCTTTCGAGCTATTTTAATACTTCTCATTAATTATAAATAATAACCTCAGTCCTTTCCTGTAATTTAAATTAACATCGCATTCCGCCTAAGAATATAGTTGCACTAACTAGAAAAAGTATTTACCACTATCTCAGTTCACCTGGTGACCTTCCCAGTGACCTGACCTGAGGGCAAGCTCACGTGGTCAGATTTAAGGTTCAGCTGAACCGTACTCATCTAAACACCTTGTGACAATATCTTTATAACCTCAACTCTCTACATTGTAACTCTAGGATCATTACTTAGGGTATTGAAGTCTCTTGTGATTACGGAAGATACGGGACTCCCATTTATTATTGCATTGAAGGTTGACGATAATTAATGTGTATAATGCCATTATGTATACTTTCTCATCTTATTTGATTTAATACTAGACTCTCGCTATTGAGTTTCCCTAGTGTCAGTAACTTGTTCTGAAGTAAGAACAATATATTTATCCTGTTGCTATCTAGGATCTTCATTCTGATCCTCATTATTATCCTTCTCCCATGCATAATAAATGTATGTCCTTCCTTGTGTTGTTATTGAGTACTACATTGAACTATTGAATACTATTTTTACTATATATAGAACCTACTCGGTACGTTCCTGTCAAGTATATTCAAGTCCATCAAACCAGTATTGGATTGTTTTACGGACTGTATCAAGGGAACTAATTATCAGAACCCGGCACAACACTGGTAGCCAGCGGTGTCTTGATACGGCGTACCAGTACGGTTATTCTAGCAATTTCAAAGATTTTTTTTTTCGGTATTCAATTGACAATATTTTACTCTCATCATGGCAGCAGCACTCAGGTTCGAAATCCCGGTCTTTAAAACCGTGGAGCATGACATTTATACTTACCTGGAAATAGTCAAACCTATCCTAGACCTGATGTTTAGGGAAGATGACGCTTCCAAGATACACACAATTGTGCTTAAATTGGGAAAATATGCAGCAAAGGTATCAGGATACGTGCGTGATAATATGCCAGGGTTGACATGGGCCCAATTTGAAGTTTATATCAGATCAGCTGTTAGCCCCATATTAGGTCAGACGATTGCTGACAAAAAGTTTCATGCAGTCACATATACTGGCGATCTAGATGGGACCATCGACAAGCTACAACAACTGGTAATGAACGCTTTCCACGAAGAAACAAACGCCCAGAGACGAAAACTAGTGTTCAAAGCTCTAGTCAGGATCCTCCCTGACCCTGTGGCCAGACATTTCTCCATCATAGACCCAACTATCTATGAAGCTGATCTGCTCACAATTAAGAGGATCATGGCAATGCATACCCCACAAGAACCAAGTCAACCCAGCACCACCAACAAGATAGCCGCAGTGATTAGCAAAGTCACTACTCACCCTACTCCTAGCCCTCTCATTAACAGAGGCCCTGCAGTTCCCAGACCCTCAGACAGGATTGAAGAATGGGCACGGATACGCCCTGCAGACTGGAAGCCTTGCAACTCCACATGCTTGCTTTGGTCAATCAAGAGGTCTTTTGGGGAACTCACAAGGAGAAGGAACCGAGCTCCAAGTTGGTGGGCCCAAATACCGTGGGTCAAGCCACGACAGGTGTGCGCTATCACGGAAGATAGCATGGCGGGCATAGAGGAAGAAGACATGGAAGACGCCCCGGAGATTTCAACGCATCAGCCGGAACAAATCCAAACAGAAGACTTGGATTTTTAGCCCGCCCCCCCACACAAATCGTCGCGACCATGGCGGGGGTTCATGACAATACACCCCAAGGAGGACTTCCGGTGTATCACAAACTCACTCTGAATGGGGTGAAAGTGCGGCTCTTAATTGATACGGGGGCTTCCCGTTCCTGTCCTTTCCTTCCTTTTTTCCGGAAACATATCAACATTTTCGGAGATATTGTACCCTCCCACATAATCTTAATCAGTGCCAACGAACAGGTTATTCCCAACCTGGGTCAAACTCGTCCGTTGCATGTCCAACACCCCCTTCCCCATCAAGGGGTGCAACACTCATTTGTAGTGTACCCCAGTGAAGCCAACTACGATGGCTACTTAGGGCTAGATTTACTAGCAGCCCTCCACGCCTCCGTAGATTGTTGGTGCAGGACTTTTTCTTACGACTATCAGTCCGAAAAAGAAAAAAAAATCAACCACAAACCCCAACACCCCCTAACGTCAAACAACCAAAATCTGTCCCCGTAACCTCCAACCCCCCAGGCGACACCAAAGCAGTGCCCCCTAAACCGAGGCCACCGAGAGTACCAGGCCGCACGGATGGGACCTTTAAATTCTGTGACGTAGGTAAAGGTAGGGTTCATTTTCGCACTACCCTCACAGGTCAGTATACATTTGAATGAGATATGGGGAAGATCGTGCTGTGTTTCCAAATAATTTCCCCCTTCTTTATAAGTAGCCTATATTAAAACTATGTTTACCCATACTCGACAAGAAGGTCATTTTAAGGAATTTTGAAGAAATTAACCATGAAGAAGTAAAAACAGATGAGGAAATTAATTTTGGTTTATGTCATACGAATGTTGAAGTTTGTAAGGAGGATATATAGATAGATTGATAGATAAATATAGTTAAATATATAGATATTATAGATAGTTAAAAGGATAGATTGATAGATAGATATTGTTAAATATATAGATACTATAGATAGTTAAAAACAAAGTGAGAGTGAGTGCGTGTGTGTGTGTGTGTACTGTATGTGTGTGAGTAGTGCGTGTGTGTGGTGAGGAGTATTTACCTATTTGTATTTACCTATTTGTAGTTTACAGGAATTGAGCAGCGCTCGTGTTGTCCTGTCTTAGTTACTTTATAATCAATCCATTTTACTTAGACAAGTATCGTAATGGATATTCCCAATTCCCAGTAATGGATATTCCCAATTTCAGCTTCGTGTGTCCTTGTGTGTGTGTGTGTGTGTGTCTGTTAGAGAAATTACAAATTATTGCATAACAGAACTGAAGATGGATTACATACTAACAGGAATATTTCAAACAGACCATTTGGAAGCAAGATTTGGTCACTATCGGCAGTTAGCAGGAGGAAATTACAATATTTTTGTACGCCAAATATATGAGTGTGAAAAGAAGATACGGATGATGTCAGTGTTAAAACTAAGTTTACCCATACTCGACAAGAAGCCACGTTAAGGAATTTTGAAGACATTAATTATGAAGAAGTAAAAACAGATGAGGAAATTGATTTTGGTTTATGTCATACGAATATTGAAGTTTGTAAGGAGGATATTGATAGGTGTAAAGACATCATCCCAGTGATAGTTTATTTAGCTGGCTATTGCTGTTACTCTGTGATAAAGAAAATGAAATGTAATGCATGTAAAGAAATTATTACGTGTTCAGATAGTGGTGAAGACATCCCTGAAAATCTAAGTTGCATTGCTGGAATTAGCAGAGGTTCTCGTATTTACCCAGATAGTGTGACAGCCAACATGGTCATGTATAACTATATTGTTAAAAAAAACTTGTTCAACTTCCTGCCTTTCGAAATGCTACTAGCCTAAGAAATATAGCAACACAGCACACAGTTACGGCTTTAGCAGATGTTGATCTCCTGTTCCCTAATGATATGTGTGAAAATGGTCATAACACCGACAAAATAGAAAGTATGGTGGTATATGCTTCTACAAATGCAACATTAAATAATTACTGTGCTAAAGAAAATAACATCCCAGCAGCTACCAGAGCTAACAAGAATGTAGGCATGAAGAGAAAGCTTCAAACCCTAGACAAATAGACTATGTGTACTGTATTGTATAATTATTGTATTGTGTGTGTGTGTTTGTGAGTGTGTGTGTGTGTGTGTGTGACTGCAGGTGTGTGTGTGATTGTGATTGTGAAGGTGAGTGTGTCTGCAGGTGTGGTTAAGTAAGGGAATTGGATTTAAAAAGTATAATCCCGGAACGGAGATTGGATTAGGCCTAGTACAAAGGTCATTCCTTTATATGTGTGTTTGTGTGTGTTACATTAATTATATGTTTATATTAGTTTATATAGTAATACATTTAGTTAGTTACTTACTGTATATGTATTTTTTCACGAATAATAGTGAATGTCGCTTATATTGGCTCTCCAGTAAGGCTCTCTTTATTGGCTGTGTATAAAATATAGTAATGTATAATAGCATTTTGTATTATATTTTCCAATAGGAAAAAAGTAATAGTGATATACTTGTAATACGTTTTCATCTTGTACAAATACTTTTTCAAGGTATGAGTGTAATTTGCAGTAAATACCAAAGTATGTTGTTATAATATCGGCATAATAATATATAATAATATAATTTTGCGTACACAGTAAAAGATAAATATAGTTTTATGTGTACTTTAATTTAAAACTAAACTGATAAAATATAAAAGGGAGAGTAATTATAGACTTGGGAGACAGAGCGGTCCATGAATGTCGCACCACCTTGCTGACGTCACAGTATGGTCGACGCGGCCTGGTACTCTCGTTGGCCTCGCCTAAACCCTCTCCAACCCCCACTACCAATGATATCCCTGCCTCTAAAGCCTTAATCCAACCCCTTAAAACTCCCCCATCCACCAAACACCCATCTTCACCTAACCTTTGCATAAATGACCTCTCCCAACCCACACCCAATCCTGAACCTCATACCTGCCTTACCCAAATCCTTTCTCCTGCCATAATCTCTAAATCAACAACCATTCCACCTCATCATGAAAAATAGATTCCTTTAGTCTCCAGATTCCAGGGCCCTGCCTTTCTGACCCCTCACCTCCGAAGCCCTTTCAATGGTGCCTGCCTAACCGCTCCCACTTTGCTACCTCAAAACATAAATTGCATAACAATTGCAAACATATCAGAATGACCTATCAAGCTACCCAAAGGTTTAGAAATTGGAGAACTAGAAATGTACTCCGAGGAACTAACCCCACCTGTTGATCCTTCCCCCCCCCCCCCTTTTACAACCCTCTTCCTGACATACCCACTACTCTAACCCACCACCAACAGTCAGACCTCAAACACCTCCTTCTTTCCTTTCAAGATATTTTCGCCACTTCCAACCGAGATATGGGTAACACCCAAGTCTTACATCACCCCATTCAGACTGTGGGCCACCCCATCAAGCAACCCATCAGGAGGAAAAACCCCATCCAAAGACTTGAAGAGGAAAAACAAGTCCAAGATATGCTCACAACAGGAATAATTAAACCCTCCCACAGCCCGTGGTCTTCACCTGTGGTACTCGTCAAAAAGAAAGACGGATCCACCAGATTCTGTGTCGATTATCGCCAGTTAAACGACGTCACCATTAAAGACGCTACTCCCCTTCCTAGGATCGATGATTCTCTCGATTCTCTACTAGGAGCCAAATGGTTCACTACCATAGACCTGCAAGCTGGTTATTGGCAAGTACCTGTCCTACCAGAACATCAACAAAAAACAGCATTCTCCACTAGCCAAGGGAAACTATATGAGTTCACTATACTTCCGTTTGGGCTCTGCATCGGACCAGCCACCTTTTCCAGACTAATGGAGTCTGTGTTGCAAGGTTTAACCTGGGAAACATGCTTGGCTTACCTCGACGACATCATCGTGTTCGGCACTACCTGGGCAGAACATTTCCAACGCCTTAAACAAGTGTTCCAGAGGATTAGAGAGGCCAACCTGAAACTTAAACCATCCAAATGCACCCTGGCCCAACAACAAGTGAACATTTTGGGTCACGTAGTGTCAGAAGAGGGTATCGCCCTAGATCCAGCAAAACTAGATGCCATCAGTAAAATAACCCCCCCCCCCACTAACGTAAAAGGTGTACGTGGTTTCCTCGGCCTTTCCTCGTATTACAGAAGATTCGTAAAGAACTTTGCAAGCATTGCTAAACCTCTGCACGATCTAACCAAGAAAGAAGAACCATTTCTATGGACAGAGGCTAGATTGCAAGCTTTTCAAACTCTCAAGACCAAATTAGTTGCCTCCCCTGTTGTATCCTTCCCTGACTATACCCAGCCTTTCCGACTCTACACAGACGTATCCCAATTCGGAATAGGCGCAGTTCTAGGCCAAACCCGTGATGGGAAAGAGCTCATAATTGCGTGTGCAAGCCGCTCCTTGAACCCTGCAGAAGTCAATTACCCAGTCACCAAGAGAGAATGTTTGGGCATAATTTGGGCCTTACAACATTTTAAAGCATACCTGGCCGGAGTAAAAGTAACAGTCATAACAGATCACCATGCATTACAATGGCTAAGAAAATCAGATACCAAGAACGCCCTAACTGTTCGCTGGAGAGAATCCCTGGAAGAATTTGACATAGATATAGTCTATCGACCAGGGATATTGCATACCAATGCAGATGCTCTTTCTCGCCTCCCCATGCAACATCAACCTGCCAAAATGGAGGAAGACCCCCCCCACACCATCCACCATCAAGGCCAAGTAGAAAATAGCCAACAAGAATTATTAAGCAACTATCAACGAAAACAAAATCCCGACTGGATCCCTAGAAAAATGTTTAACCAACTATCCAGATGTGGGGATAACTTATTCACTCTAGAAGGAAAAATTGTGATCACCCCCCAAAACGTGTTTCCAACTATGCAGTCAGTACACATGGACAATGGCATCCATTTAGCTCAAAAACGCCTCATCGCCACTTTTCAACAAGTGTACTGGACACCATCTCCCTACCTAACCGCCAAAAATATAACAGAAGCCTGCACAGCATGTGCCTTGGGAAAAGACCGAACCAGAACACCTGGCCCAACAGGAAAACTAGTTGCATCTAAACTATGGCAACTCCTTGCAGTCGACGTCATGGGACCCCTCGAAAATAGCCATGGACACAAATACATCATCACCTTCGTCGACACCTACTCCAAATATGTAATAGCCTGCCCAGCCAAAGAACACTCCGCTCTTGCAGTGGCAGAAGCACTACTCCAACATGTGTTTCCCTACTTCGGATTGCCAGAAGCCATTCACTCCGACAATGCACCAGAATTCACCAGTCATGTATGCTCACAACTATCACTGATGTGTGGCTTCAAAATCAGCCACTCTTCTCCCTACTGGCCCCAAGGGAACTCCATCTGCGAAAGGAGCCATAGAACCATTGCAAATCAGATCCGAACCCGGCTGCAACAAATGAACTCTAAAGATTGGTCAAGCTAAGTAAAGATTGTGCAATGGGGCATCAACACCTGCCCAAGAGAAGATGGAATTACCCCCCACGAACGAGTTATGGGAGTAACCCCCCTCCTCCTCCCATTACGTCACCTGGCTGTCCCCTACGAACCATCCTCTAACTTCGACCAAAATCTACTACACCTGAAGAACCGACTTCGTCAAATAAAATATGTGCAAGACCTTCAACCTGATGAGACCCCCAGAGCTAGCCCCCATCACATTGGTGACCTCGTCATGATTGCCCACCTGCCAATCCCCTCCAAAATGAAACCTAGATTCAAGGGCCCTTTGAAATCTTATCTGTGCCCAACTGTTATCAAATTACCATTAATTATTTTGGGGAACCACGCACTTATCATAACAGGCATGTACATAGATTTCAGCCTATCAATGACAATGATGTAATGCTTGCTAATCCAAATCAATATAACACGTTACCCGATGACAATAACCCCAACTTAGAATCCACAGAGTCCACCCTTCCTGAGCTGCTTTCTCCTTCTTCTCCCTCTCGTCAATTCAAACATCCTTCTGAGCTACCCAAAGCATATAAACTGCATCCTTCCCCCTCTAGCCCTGTGCAACATACTCCAGTTCCTACACCTGCCCCCCCTATCCCCACCAATACTCTCTACTAAAACCACTATCCCTGCTCCCACTGCACCTTCTAACGACTCAACTGCCCACCCTTCACCTTCTATAACCCTACCTTCATTCTCTCAATCATCAGGTACTCAACCAACCACTCCTATCACCATCAATCTAACTTCCACTTCTCGACCCCAGGCTAGTCCTTCCCCTCCTAGTATGACACCTCAACCCTCCACTTCTCAAGTCCATGCTAGTCCTTCCCCTCCTCCTATAAAGTCTCCTCAAATAAATTTACCTACCCCTCTTATTCCTGCCATAACTAAACCAACCTATGCCTCCAAACTAAAAACTACTAAACCTCCTGCTTCAACTAAATTACATACCACTTCTACAACATTCACATCTATAACAACTTCACCTCCCCTCAACACTAGCACTCAACCCTCTCCTTTGATCAGACCAACCCCACAAAAATTAAATCGGCCTCCTCTTTCTCACAGCTCAGCTTCTTCCCCCTCCCCTCAGTCTCGTGTAAAGCAACCTGTTCTAATATCAACTAAATCCCCAGTATGTACGAGATCCGGCCGACATGTGACACCACCTCAACGATGGGCCCCCACCTTCCACCCCACCCACACTAAAGGCCCCCGGCCAACCCAGCCTCCTACAGTTAGTGCGACCAGACCCAACCAGCAACGCACTAACAACAAGGCTGTCACTACACCATCAACCTCCACCACTACCAGACCACCCCTCACAACTCTTCCTACCAGTACTCCTGCACCCACAGCCACAAACCCGTCAACTCCTCCTCCACAAAACCAAGAGGCCACCATGAAACTTATAAGAGTGGTTTCTCTCAAAGACAAAAAACCCGTCACCATCCCCACTACACTGCTGCAACTCGCCAGGGCCTCCAAGAAAGACTGGTAAGTCAAAGTGACAGTTGACCCCACCACACCTATGGATGTCCCCTAGGCAGAGTGGTTCCTCATCCTAAAAAACGCCCCAACCCTCACCACATCTCCTACATCCAGGACCTACCAAATTAGATCGCGAGGTCGCGACTTTTTTGATAACGAAGGTGGTGAGATGACGGCCCCCAAACAACGGAACACCGAGTGGCCAGCATAACCACACAGGCCACCTCCAAACCCCAAGACAGACCATGAAGGCATCTACCTGAGTTCCCCCTCCGAGCACCCAGACATCTACCTAAGTTAGCCACGCCAAGCCTCCCACCCCACAGTTCTCCGTCACGCCAGCAGCCCTCAAAGAGAATGGAGTGCTCTCTCAGTCAGTCACAAGCCGTGTTCCTCAGCCAACCACAACTGCCCTGGGACCACCAATTAGAACCCTCCTTTTACGTAGCCTCCACCAGAAGTGACGCTCCCTGTATTGTTCCGCCAGACTTGGAGTATGATGAATACTCCCTTATGCAATCTACTCACCAGCGCCCCGAATATTACAGGGGCCAATGGACCTGACCATGCCTGACAATTCCATGCCCCCGAGGATACAGACAAAATCCTCTATATATATGTCCTAGGATAATTAGAAGACCTGCAAGACAGTTGTTGCATATTTAGCCTTAAGTGTTTTCCATTTTTCACAGCAACCCTGGACCTTCCAGTTTCCCCCATGAACATTGTAATAATACCTTGGAACCAGCCCCTGTTATAATACCTGAGCTCCAAGGCTAGAATGTATATGTACCTCACAACAACCACTTTTCCTCTTTCCTCAATACCTTTCCCCCCCCCCCCCCCCGAGTTCATTGACACCTGAATCAAGAATACATTTGCATAGGACCTCAGGAAAACCTGAGGAAAGTATGCAAACCATCACCCCCCGACTAGTCTTACCCCTTCAGGTCCAGGCTTTTTGGCAAGTGTTTCGGCCTGCCTCAGCCCCTCCCCCTGCCCCTCGAGAGTACAAAGGAGTACAAAGGAAATCAAGCAACAACAGATCTAGTGACCCTTCTAGGTTGCTTGTCCTCCAAAACACTGAGGATCAAGTGTCCAAACAGTGGTTTAGAGTGGGTAAGGGAACATTGGAAAGGGAAATACTGCCCTGGAACTAATGTCCGTGGCAGGATTAGGAAGTTAGTAGGGGACAGATGGGTTAGTAACTGAGGGGGGGATAAAATAAAGTTATTCATTTACAAACGCAGTCAGTCGCGGGTTTGATGCGAGATATTTGTCTAGGCGGAGTTTAAATGAATCAACGGTGATGCAGTCTATAACGTTTCGGGGAAGCCCATTCCACAAGTTGACAACTCGATTGAAGAAGAAATTCTTAGATTCGTGTGAGTTAAAAGATTTACCAATAATTTTGCAACCGTTTGCAAAGAGTGCCTCCTGACGTAGCTCCTACCGGATTCCTGAAGGGTTACCCGTCTGCTGCCTGGCGCCCCGAACCGAGGACCTCTGCTCGAGTGACGTAGACAGGCCTGAACCTAGGACCCCTGTTCGAATTACGTAAACAGGCCTGGACCTAGGACCCCTGTCCGAATTACGTAAACAGGCCTAACCCTAGGACCCCTGCTCGAGGAGGTTACCAGCCGTGCAGTATTGGCTACTACCCTCCACGCCGGCCAGACCAGCACTCTCGTCCCCTATCCTCCCAAATACCTAAGTGTTTCTGTGTCTCTCTTTGTTGATTATTGTTGTGAGGTATTGATTATGTAAATATGTGAACCGTGTTGTGCCCTGATTTAATTGTGATCTGTGCCCTAGATCACGTAACTGCGTAATAGCTTCATCCTTCTGAACCTGTGTTATTCTGTGTTAAATTTGCCTTTAAACCTTAATCCTCATTCAAAACTATTGCTTGATTCATAACTTACGCATACGTTACATATCAGTGTGATTAGAAAATATTCAGGCCCCCACGCTCGCAGATTTACTAACTACGTGTAGGTTAATTTATTATTTGTGAGTTGAAGTCTTAGTATATTCCATAATCAATTCAATCATATACTCGCTCTTTACCTAGGGCCTACGCCCAATTTTCCAACGAGTGCATAGTGTAATTCATCTAACCTTTTGCTAATTAATTGCATATGAAATATATCTTATAGACGTGCTTTTAAGTGCTTGTAAATCTTGATGTTGTGATATTTCGAATACCGTGTTTAGGAATTCTTTCCTCTGTGTTTTGTCTCACTTTCATCCACCATACACTAATTGTGCCTGTGTATTTTATTCACCTCGTTCTGTTAACCCGTTCAGACCCGAGTCTGATACTGCCTGTTTTTAAGTATCAATGAGTAGGACTTCGTCACCTACGTCCATGTACTAATTGTACCTGTACATTTTATGCACCTCGCTCTGTTTACCCGTTCAGAAACGAGTCTGATATCACTTTAAATATCAATGAGCTAAACTTCGTCATTAGAGCCAATTTAATTACTAAGTGTGATCTATCGATCGATGTCTGTTAACCAGTTCAGATCTAATTTATTAAGATTAATTTCTAGTGTCAATTCAAGACTGAGCCTATTATAACTTAGTTAGTCATTTTGTTTATCTTCGAATGTTGTCTTAGTGGCGAATATTGAAGATTATACGTTGAAATAATTAATACCAACCAGTTTACCTATTAAACCACATTTTCACTCTTACTAAATTCACGTTATAACTTTGCTTTACCTAAGAAAAATATAGAAATACGAATTCCTAAGCTTGGTTCGTTATCGTAGCATATGTTCGAGTAATATAATTCTGTGATAAGATATAAATTCCCTTTCGAGCTATTTTAATACTTCTCATTAATTATAAATAAT
Organism: Paralithodes platypus; assembly: GCA_032716605.1. Taxonomy (NCBI): domain Eukaryota; kingdom Metazoa; phylum Arthropoda; class Malacostraca; order Decapoda; family Lithodidae; genus Paralithodes; species Paralithodes platypus. The sequence goes on along the minus strand of CM064483.1, from coordinate 28,101,476 downwards.
AATCTCAGTCCTTTCCTGTAATTTAAATTAACATCGCATTCCGCCTAAGAATATAGTTGCACTAACTAGAAAAAGTATTTACCACTATCTCAGTTCACCTGGTGACCTTCCCAGTGACCTGACCTGAGGGCAAGCTCACGTGGTCAGATTTAAGGTTCAGCTGAACCGTACTCATCTAAACACCTTGTGACAATATCTTTATAACCTCAACTCTCTACATTGTAACTCTAGGATCATTACTTAGGGTATTGAAGTCTCTTGTGATTACGGAAGATACGGGACTCCCATTTATTATTGCATTGAAGGTTGACGATAATTAATGTGTATAATGCCATTATGTATACTTTCTCATCTTATTTGATTTAATACTAGACTCTCGCTATTGAGTTTCCCTAGTGTCAGTAACTTGTTCTGAAGTAAGAACAATATATTTATCCTGTTGCTATCTAGGATCTTCATTCTGATCCTCATTATTATCCTTCTCCCATGCATAATAAATATATGTCCTTCCTTGTGTTGTTATTGAGTACTACATTGAACTATTGAATACTATTTTTACTATATATAGAACCTGCTCGGTACGTTCCTGTCAAGTATATTCAAGTCCATCAAACCAGTATTGGATTGTTTTACGGACTGTATCAAGGGAACTAATTATCCGATCCCGGCACAACACTAACCAAAAAACCTAACCTAACCTAATCTAATAGCCCCCAAATACATTTAGGTTAGGTTAGGTTAGGTTTTTTGGTTAGGTTAATGCAAAAAAATAAAAATAAATAAATAGGCCTAGAGCCAAGAACAAAAATATATTTTCCGGTTGATAAAAACTATATAGCAATGAAGCATAAAATGATAGGAACCCAAAACTACCATTAGAAATGAGATCCCAGCTGTGGTGCGGCTCGTAAATATTGACCTTTATATTTTCTGTATACCTCTATTGATAAGTTGGGTGATAATAATTTCCTCTGAAAACAGAATTTCCAACATTAAAATTATATCCATTGAACTATATTGATGATGTTCGTCATTTGTTTTGAGGACTAAGTTCTTGAAGACAGATGTCTTTATAATCTTATAAATATGGAAGGAATAACATAGTAAATCAACTTGGTCTGTAACATCCTTTATGAGTTGCGAGAGGTTGGAGTCGGGATTTCTGACCTACAGGGTATAGGTACTCAGGAATCGAAGCCTGGGTCAAGAACTCTAGATTATAGGCCATTGCACCACAAGTCAGATATTGTAAACCCTTATCATTTATGGAAACTTCAAAATGCCTGGACACACGGAGTTTGAAGCAATTTAAGTCATAGGAAGAGGGAAAGACTGATTCAGTAAAGGTTTTTTTTTCTGGACCCCCATTACTTTTGCGATTTTAAGACGTTCGCCCCATTAGTTTAGGGATAGTATGGCCATTTGACCCATTTATTTGTCAATTATGAGACCTTTCGTTACACTTAGATGTCGTTTTTTTTCCCTGGCGAATGATAGTAAACCTGCAATACCTGGGTAATTTTTCTACCGAAAATGCTCAAATTAATCTCGAAGGGGATCTTGGAGGATTTATTTTTAAGCTTGACGGAGGTCTAGGGAAATGCTATTATAAATAAATAAATATATAAATAAGTATATATATATATATATATATATATATATATATATATATATATATATATATATATATATATATATACTGTATCTCAGAGCAATGTGCGGTTGCGGCACATAAAGCTAATATAACCTTGGGATTTATCAAAACAAATTTTATCTTTAACCCCTTCTGTGCCGGCTACGTCTGTTTAATTGTATTCTAGCAATATTTAGACGATTTTGTGCAGTTTAAGAAGGATCTGTGGTAGTAAAAAGAATCAAGTGAGATTGTTAGAAGACTGTTAGTTGCTGGGGACCCTTCTGAAAATGAATAAAATCGTGTATTAGTAGCCAATATCAAGTTAAAAAGGACGTTGCCGGTACAGAAGGGGTTAAGAACGAGAATATTATTTTGACGTTATTCAAAAGCATTGATGGGGTCATCTTGAATTTTGCGTTCAGTTCTGGTCCCTGTACCTCAAGAAAAACATTGAAAAAATCGAATCAGTGCAGCATAGAGCGACTAAGCTAATTCCTCTCTGAGAAACAAGCCATATTATGAAAGATTAAACAAATTTCCTTTGTTTTCGGTAAAGAAAAAAAAGGTTACGAAGCCAACTTATAGAGTATTTAATGATAATTAAAGGATTTGACAGAGTAGATATCAATGCACTGTTCACAATTAATAACAATGCTGCAACCCGAGGTAATGGAATGAAAATAAATCAAAAGAAAGCATGCCTAAGTGTCACACAACATTTCTTCACATTCAGTGTGGTCAAAGAACGGAATAGTTTACCAAGGGAGGTGGTCGATAGTAATTCATCAATCACCTGATGTAGATTGGATTAATATTAATGAATCGGGAAATAGGTAAGTGTAAGTTCCCTTTCAAACTAATTTCTTTCCATCCTATATAAAAACTATCCTTGTGGGCATTTCCTGACCCACAAAGTTATTCTTCATCCTATTATCCGGTACGGTTTAGCCTGAGGAAGTAGAGTGTGGGGAGAGAGCCTTCTACTTTGCTGTCCAATTCGTCTACTATAATTTGTCCCTGTCTCTAGTAGTAATAAGGCCAGACCACCTAGTAGGGACCACAAGGTCTGTGTGGTCTGAGTATCTGTGCAACTCTGTGTATCTAACTGTCTTCAGCTATTTCTATTTCTTCCCTCTCTCTCACTCACTCTCTCTGACACTCTCACTCCCTCTCCCTCTCTCACTCACACTATCTCTCCGTCTCTCTCTGTGTTATTCACCCCAGTCAATGAACCATATGGGAGTGATGTGCCAATACCGAGGCTCCTACGAATGGAAAGGGCGACCAAAAAAAAAAATATATATATATATATATATATACAGTATACATATATAGGATATATATATATATATATATATATATATATATATATATATATATATATATTATATAATATATATATATATACCGGTATATATATATATATATATATATATATATATATATATATACTGTATATATATATATACTGTATATATATATATATATATATATATATATATATATATATATATATATACTATATATATATATATATATATATATATATATATACTGTATATATACAGTATATATACAATAAGAAAATGTAATATATGTATTATAGCTACACATTTCGGTACTCTGATAATTTTTACTTTCTCTCTCTCGCCCCTCGGGGCAAAATCAAATCTCTCTCTCTCTCTCTCTCTCTCTCTCTCTCTCTCTCTCTCTCTCTCTCTATCTATCTATCTCTCTCTCTCTCTCTTTCTCTCCACACACACACACACACACACATACAATCACATACACACGGGTCGGGTTAGCCAAGTGGTCTAAGGCACTGTGCACTGACTGGGAGGTCGAAGGTTCAAGTCCCCCAGAATCCTAAGTATTTTTTTGGCTATCCCGATGGAGAGAATTGTATTGTGGTCCTTCCCTAGCCAAGCTGCTCAACTATCAGATGGTATTAGCCTACATATACTTCTCACCAGTGCATCTGCGTATGTACTACGGTGAGAACTTGGCACCTTACGGGTCGCCAAAGGTTGCATGTGACCTTGTAGTTTAGGTAGAATAAGCATTTTACTGCACCTAGGTTATGAAAAAGTTTCTAGGTTTTCAGCCTCATGGCTGCATGTAAACAATAAGCCGACAATTATCAATTCTGCGTTAGCAAAATGGTATCCCCCGGCGTATACTGGACCTAGGCCATTCACTTTTCTGTCTGTCGGTCTGTCTGTCAGTCTGTCCGTTCAATATCTCCTTCTAGGGTTATATATAGATGCTTACAAAATATTTATACATGGACATACACGGTCTGTGCAGATGTCAGTGAAACAGGAAGTTGATCTTACTCAAAGGTGAAGGTCAATCATAAAGGTCAGATATACAAGTCAATTATTCAACTTTTTAACTACTCATTCCACTTTTGCCATATTCACAATACTATATACATATCTATATACATAAATGGCAAACTTACTGACCAAATTTTAGCAAAATATTTCCTTGGTTAAGGTCAAAAGTCAAAGTCAAAGGTCACCATCAGTTATATTATTATTACTCCTAAACTAATGTCTTGGTGTTTGCCAAACGCTGCGAATGCATCTAAAATACCTATAGAAAGGTTAGCAAATACAAACAAACAAAATATTGCTGAAATGCGAATGTTACAGATCAAGGTCAAATGTTAATGTCAATATATTAACTTCCTTATGGTTTATTCAAATTTCACTAAATCCGCTGAAATGGTTGACCTTGTTATAAGAACGATAATTGTAAATTATCAAACACATTGCACAAAGGTCAAGATATAGGTCAAAGGTCAATTCTAATTGTGTTCACAATTCTCCTATACTAATCAATAACTTGTCATCAACATTGACATACATATTTGATTTGGCATTGAAATGATCATGATATTAAACAATATTTCGTCGCTTAAAGGTCAAGGTGACAGGTCAAGGACAAAGCTCAGTAACTAAAATTGGTGTTCAACATAATTTTAATTTCTCCAATATCGCTCTCCTAGATATTGTTTGTATAAATATTGTATTTAACAAATACCACATACATACTTCAAATTACAAGGTTAAAGGTGAAGGAAAAAAGATAAAAAACAGATTTATTTCAATTTCTCCTAACCTGACCTATGGATTCTCACCAAGTGTAATAGATATATCCAGAAAGTGTATGCAGAGGTAAAGAAATAACACAACACTATATATTACTCAATGGTCAAAGTCACAGGCCAAGTTAAAATTTTAAGATCAATACATTAACCTTTTTACTATTAGTTCAAATGTCACCAAATTCGCTTGGACAGCAGGCCTTTACATGCAAATGACAATAGTAATTTGTCACATTAAATCCATTAAGGTCGATATATAGGTCAAAGGTAAATTCTAACTATTCTTATAGTTCCTGCAAGCTAACCAATATTTTTTACCAAATTATTATATTTTACTAATGCAAAATTGTGAAGAGAAAACAAAAATATAATTTGCAGAATTGGGTTTCCATTTTTCTTTCCAAAATGCGAAAACGTCACTTTTACTTTATTATTGTTATTATTATTATCACACACACACACACACACACACACACACACACACACACACACACACACACACACATGTCATACCAATCCACATGCCTCTACTACATACCAATCCACATGTCTCTCCTACATATAAATCCACATGTCTCTCCTACATACCAATCCACATGTCTCTCCTACATATAAATCGACATGTCTCTCCTACATACCAATCCACATGTCAAATGAATCCACATGTCTCTCCTGCATACCAATACACATGTCTATATAATAATAATAATAATAATAATAATAATAATAATAACAAGTTTTGTAGTTTTGCAACAAATGCCCAGCTCCCAGTTCTCTCTCTCTCTCTTTCTCTCTCTTTCTTTCATAAATATTAAGGATTTTTGTTGTTGTGGTTTTCCCAATACTATGTCCAGGTATTGTTCCTCCTACACACACACACACACACACACACACACACACACACAGCGGGGATAAACAGGACAACAGGAATTAAATGTAAGAGTACTGATGATAGTCAATGCGAATGTAGCGTTCAGTTACAAATCGGGAGTGGAAGAAAAAAGAAATATAATCGTGGATATGGGACTCTGCAGAAAAATATAACCAAAGTAGAAAAGAGAATCTGCATAAATAAGACGTGGAGTTAAACAAAATAGAGAAATATAGTCAACTATAGTCAGTTTTATTTCAACTGACGGTACATTGAATCCATTAGCAAATTATATAGCCTATACTGTAGCTACTTGATGGCAAAATATGAAACTGCTTTGTCTCTGTGACATGTTATGGGTAAGGCAGTTGCTTTTTTTCTGAACACCCTCCTCCCTCATGCTGAGCCCCATTAGTTTTGATATTTTAAGACGTTTGTTCCATTAGTTTGGCAATTTTAAGACCTTTAACCCCATTTCTTTGTCAATATTAGGACTGTTCGTGCCATTTAGGTGCCGATAGTGAGCCAGTAATTTTAGGAGGGATCGGCCTTTGGCTGGGATTTCTTCTATCTAGGGGGTGTTTTTTAAGCTTGTTGGAAGTCTACCGAGGAAACTTAAAAAAAAAAAAAAAAAAAAAAAAAAAAAAAAAAAAACATAAAAAAAAAAAAAAAAACTAAACCCTGCCAAGTTATCATGAACACATCTGGTTATAAAGTCTTTGTAATAGTCGAGTTATCAAGAAGGATATATGATAATTTACCGTCAGCAGGAAAAACAACAAACTATATAGTATATGACGTAACCCTCGGAATAGACTACATCAACTGGAAAAGAATACTACAATAATAATGGACTGTGGAATCCAAAATACACTACAATTATTGGTGTGGATCAAACTACCAACACTCAACACACTGTTTAGATTATCCTGGACCTCCTTCTCCCTCATGTTTAGCCCCATTACTGTTGATAGTTTGATAAGTTCATACCATTATTTTGGCGATTTTAAGACGTTTGGCCCCATTTATTTATCAATATTAAGATCTTTCGTGTCATTTTGGTGTCGGATTCTTTCTTGGCGAGCCTGTAATTTAGCAATAATAATAATATTAATAATAATAACTAACCCTCCCCCGATAACATGCACAGTTCCCAAGATATGAACCTGGGCCAAATCGTTGTGGAGAGCTGGTTGTATTAAACCACAGCACAGGGTTTGGCTGGGTATTAATGACAATATACGAATATGCAGTGTAAAAGTATTCACTTAATTGCAACAAAAACGGTACACATAAGCAGTGTTCTACTAATATATATGTTCTAACTAGCTGAGGTACCCGGCGCTGCCCGGGGGAAAATCGAAGTATGGGCTGTCTATTTTGGGGGAGGGGGTAAGCTGGGGACACAACAAAATTTGCTTAAACCTATTATGTCACCCCTTTAGTATGCATGCCAAGTATGGGCTTTCCATCTTGAAAACTGAGGGAGTTGGGGGCTCTGCACCCCCTACCTGCTTAAAGCCTATGCTGACACCCCCTTAGTATGCATGCCAAGCATGGGCTCTCCATCTTGAAAACTGAATGAGTTGCACCCCTTTAGTATGCATTCCAAATAGGCTTATGGGCTCTCCATCTTCATAACTGAGGGAGATCCCCCCCCCCCCCTCCCCCAGGCACGTGTAAAGCCTATTCTGACACCCCTTTAGTATGCACGCCAAGTATGGGCTCTTCATCTTGAAAACTGAGGGAGTCCCCTCCCCCCACCAGCTTAAAACCTATTCTGGAACCCCCTTAGTATGCATGCCAAGTATGGGCTCTCCAACTTGAAAACTGAAAGAGTAGTTTGTGAACAAACAGACATACAGACAGACTCACGACACTCAGAGAAAGTGCCCTTTATATAGATGTGACTAGATACACCGTATAACACTGTTTATATGGAACATTTTGGTTACAATTAAATGTTCCAATGCTTACAGTGTGGTTTTACCCACTTTAAGCACCATGTTTCTCTCCTCCAACGAAGTTAAAATAGGTTATGTTGTTGCCTTAGTTTGTCCATTTGTTTGTCTGAAAACACGATATCACCATAATTTAAGAACCGATGTTCACAAAATTTGGTGGACAGATCAAATATCTGCCAAAGAAGAAGTGAATCAATTTAGGAAGTGATCAGTAGAGCGCACTCCTCCGCCAGCGTAGACAGCTCACAAAGTATTCATGATCGTGATTGTACACATCAGGTAGTATAAACAACTCCAAAGTGGAAGAACATAGGAATCCTTCTTCGTCCTTATACTTTCCAATTGCCTCAATAATTTCCCTGGATTCCCTTTACCTCCCATCCTTTCCCTTTTCTTTTCAATTATTTCCTTTATCCTCCCTACTTTCACTCCCCACCTCCGTCCCCCCTCCCCTTCCTCCCTTCACTTTCCTCCCTTTCCTCCCTTTCCCCTTTCTCTCCACTATTGCACCATCCACTTCCCCTTCCCTTTCCTCCTTCCCTTCTTCCCATTTCCTCCTCCATGTTCACTGCTTCCTTCCTCCTTCCTCATTCATTCTCACCCCCTCCCTACTCCCTTTTCACCCCTTCCGCTTCCATTTTCACCCCCTCCCTCCTCCTTCCTACCCCATTTTCACCCCTCCCTTCACTTTCCTCCCTCTATGTCTCCCCTCCACCACCTCCTTCCCTTGCTCTTCCCTCCTCCCTCCCTTATTTTTTTACCCACCATTCCCCTATCTCGTCCTTTTCTTTATCCTCCCCATTTTCATCCGTCTCTGCCACTTCCCTTCCTTCCCTACCTCCTCACTTCATCCACCTGTCTCGCCTTCCTCCCTTTTGCACCTTTTTCCCCCATTTCACTTCCCTCCTCTCCTTCTTCTCTTTTTCTACCCCCTCCCGCCTTTCGTCCCTCCCTTTTCCATCGTGCCTTCATTTGTCCTCCTCACCCCTCTCTCCTTTTGGCTACATCTTTTCCTATTTTCCTTCAACATTTCCTCCCTTCCTATTCGTTCCTCCACTCCCCCCTCCCCCTCCTTTCCTTCCTTCCCCTCCCTCTCGTTTCCCTCTCTTCTTTTTTCTCATTATTTCCAGCCCCCTTTCCATCTTTCCCTCCTTACCTTCCCCATTCATTTATTTCCTTGGCTATCATTGTCGCTCTCCTGTTATTCCTACTCTTCCCTTCCCCTCCTTTATTACTCCTTCCCTTTTCCCCCCTTCCTTCCTTCCTAACCTCCTATTTTCCTAATAACTTTTTCCGCCTCCCTTTCCCAGCTCCCTTTCCCAGCTCTCTCTCTCTCTCTCTCTCTCTCTCTCTCTCTCTCTCTCTCTCTCTCTCTCTCTCTCTCTCTCTCTCTCTCACTGTCGTTACAGATGACATTTACAATAGTATGGTCCATTTGAATATATCTCTGCTTACTCTGAGCGATCTATCGAAAGCCTTCAATAGTGTCACCCACAGAATTCAGATTAGTAAATGTATCAAGCTCAAAATTGAACCATTCTGGTTTGACAGTTACCTAAGTAGTCGAACTCAGTCTTTCAGAATCAAAAATTTTGTTTCTAATGAAGAAAACATTGCTCATGGAGTCCTGCAAGGTTCAATCCGGAGTCTAATTGTATTTAATAGTTTTGTTAATGACAAATATGAAGGTTTTGAGAACTGTCTATTGCTCCAATATGCTGATTATACTTGGTGTCTGTGTACCAGTAATGTAGATGAAGTTGTTTGCCTCATTCACAATATCGAAGAAACATTGCTTTCTAAGCAATGGTCTAATGGTAAACTCCAGCAAATCTCAACGCACTTACTGTACATTGATAACGCTAGTCAACTTTTGTCATACATTCCCCCTAATACAATTATTAAAATTGATGGGGATACAACATCTACAAGTAAATATATAAATATAATATACGGTAATATATATATATAATAAATATAATATATTGAGTAAAGATGGGACTATGGATGAAGAAGTGCGGGAGAGGGTGCAACAAGGGAAGATGGTTGTAGGAACGTTGAAAGCAGTAACAAGAAATAGAGTGGTCAGTATGGAAGTGAAGAAGTCCTTGCATGACAGTGTGGTAATCCCGACACTAACTTACGGAAGCGAAGCATGGACGTTCGGGAAGAGACTCAGACCAAGAGTGAGAGCGGTGGAAATGAGTTACTTGAGAAGTGCGTGCGAAGTTACATGGAGGGATAGACAGACGAATGAGGAAGTAAGAAGAAGGTGTGGTGTGGAGGTAGATGTGCTGGAAAGTGTGAAAAGGAACAACTTGAGATGGTTCGGCCATATGGAAGGTATGGAAAGCGAGAGATTGATTAAGAGGGTGTACGAGAGCGAGGTGGAAGGACAGAGGGAGAGATGCACCGAGGGGGAGGTGGAAGGATGGAGTGAGGAAGTATATGAATGAAGGCGGTGCTGGTTGGGAGGAGGGGCGTCGACTGACTGGGGACAGAGGTGCATGGGCGCGGTTCGTTCGTGGGCACCCCTTCCGGGATCACGGCGTCAGGCAATAGATAGATAGATAGAAATATATATATATATTTTTGTTTTTCTTCTCTCTCTCTCTCTCTTTCTCTCTCTTTCTCTCTCTCTCTCCACTGTGAGTGATGACGGTGGGACAGGTGCGGCCTCAGACAGGTGACAGGTGACTCACGCCCGCCCAGGTGTACACACACACAGCCACAGAGAAAGAGATTTACATATATTTACATAGATACACTCGCCTCGCCACACAGACCTTACGATCCAAACAAGGTGGTCAGGACATAATTCTAGTAGAGATGGCATATCCGATAGAAAAGGAAAGTTAAAGGAAAGGATAGAAAAGAAGAAGGCTCTCTCTTCACCCTCCATTCCCTCCGGCAATTGCCGTACATGAAAAAGTTGGAAGTGATTAACCTTGCTGGGCTTCGAAATCCCCAGAAGGAATTTACAGGAAAGATTGGAAAAAAAGAAAGGAAACAAAAAAAGAAATAAAAAAAAATCATGCAGCCCTTCGCCTTAGCAGCATGTAAATTATGGGGTTAATTGGAATCATCCAACCCATCACCCTTAGTAGTATGTACATATATAATGATGATTTGTATTATTCTTATTTTTTATTTGTGTATTTACTTTTTATTTTATTTTCTAACGCTCTCTTCAGCTGAACAAATAATAACGGTGATAATTACTGCCTACTCCATACCAATTTTTCTGTGGTATGAGTCTAGATTTTTCTTAAATGTATCTATAGAGGAGCTGTCTATTACTTTATTTGGAAGTTTGTTCCACTCATCAATTACACTGTGAGTGAAGATTTTTTGTTTTTGTATCTAGATTTGCTCTCCGACCTAATAATTTTAAATTGTTTCCTCTTGTAGATGTGTCTTCGGCTTTTTTGAATAACTTATCTAGATTAATGTTACTGAATCCTTTTAGAATTTTAAAACACTCTATCAATTGGCCTCTCATCCTTCGTTTCTTAAGTGAAAATAGATCAAGTTCTCTGTCTTTCATCACATGATTTATTTCTCAATTAAGGGATTAGCTTAGTGGCTCGCCTTTGCACAGATTCCAATTTTTTAACATCCTTTATGAAGTGAGGTGACCAAAACTGCACAGCATATTCGAGGTGCGGTCTCACCATACTTTTGTATAAGGGCAAAACTATGTCTTTGCTGTGATAGTAGAAGTTTCTTCTGATGAAACCTAGTGCCCTGTTTGCTTTTTTTGCAGCCGCTGTGCATAGATTGGAAGATTTTAAGTTTTCATTTATCAGCACTCCCAAGTCTTTTATTTGTGTTACATTTGTTATCTTTTCTTCATTCATGTAGTATTCATATTTATTGTTTTTGGAACTTATTTGCAATATCTGACATTTATTTACATTAAACGGCATTTTCCACTTCTCCGACCATTCTGTGACTTTATTTAAATCAGCTTGAAGGTTTATTCTATCACTTTCGGAAATTATTGTAACTATCTTCGTTTCATCCGCGAATTTGGAAATTAATTTATTTATGCCATTATCTAGATCATTGATATATATTATGAACAACACTGGTCCCAATACTGAGCCTTGGGGGACTCCACTAGTTACTGGGCTCCATGTTGATTCCACACCGTTGATAACTATACTCTTTGCTTTCTTTCACTTAGCCAGTTTTTAATCCAATCATACGTTTTGCCCTGTATTCCTATGTCTCTTATTTTCTGTAATAATTTATCGTGCGGGACCTTGTCGAAGGCCTTTTGAAAGTCTAGATACACTATGTCGAGGCTTTTGGTGAAGTCATTTAGTTTGTATAGGCCGTCATAAAATTCTATTAAATTAGTTAGGCATGATCTCTTTGCTCTGAATCCGTGCTGACTATTGTTAATAAGGTTATTGTTCTCAAGGAATAATACTATTTTATCCCTTATGATTGGTTCACATATTTTTCCAATTACGGAAGTTAAGCTAATCGGCCTATAGTTATTTGGTAGTGTTTTGTCACCATTTTTAAATATCGGTGTTACATTAGCGGTCTTCCAGTCGGTGGGTACAGGCCCTTGTTTGAGTGACATATTTAGTATTATGGTTATTGCCCCTGCAACTTCTTCTTTGACAAATTTAAGAATTTGAGGGATAAACATGTCCGGCCCAGGTGATTTATTGACATGAAGTGAGTCGATTTTTTTTAATTACTTCTGACTGGGTAATAATATAATCTTTAAGAACATAGTAACATGTTTGATTATTTTCTTGTGGCACGTTTTGGTTACTGGCAGTATTAAATACAGAAGAGAAGTGTTGATTAAGAGTAGCAGCTATGTCCCTGCTATCTGATACTAATTCACCTTGATTATTTAATATCGGGCCAATGCCACTTTTAATTTGTTTATTGATATTTATATATCTATAACATTGTTTTGGATTAGATTTGCTCGCATGTGCGATTTTAATTTCGTAATTCCTCTTTGCAGATTTAATTAGCGATTTAACTTTTCTTCTCGCAACCGAGTATTGATTTTGGATGGTAATATTATCTGTATCCATTTTTAATTTGTATAGACGATAGAGAGATATATATATATATATATATATATATAGAGAGAGAGAGAGAGAGAGAGAGAGAGAGAAAACCTGGAAACATCTATGATATTATAGAACGGAAACCAGACGAACGCATTAAAATAGTGATTTAATATACTAGCTATACTGTATATCGAGAATGGTCGTATCAAAACAAGATTCAACGAGTGTGTTTACTAGAACACAAACTTTATCTCCACCTATTTGCTTCTTAGAAGAATGTCTGATAAGCTTTCATTCAGATTTGGGCGAAGCTTAGTCAAAGCATTCATTGGGTATCCGAATAAAAATAACTAACTGTTGGTCAAATTTAAATTAATACTCCCACTCTCAGAGTACTCCACAATATATACAAATTAGCATGAAGCATACTAAGCGAACATTGTGTTTGATATTCCCGATACTTAATATCAAATTTGCTGGTTACCCAAGGTATTCTCATTCATAAATGATGATGATTGTTATATCATAATTGAGGGTGATGGAACTAATGCCCAAAAATTGGCATGAGAATGTCTCCGAAAATATATGCACGGAATCACACAGAGTAAACGGACTACTTGTCCTACGTACCAACAATTAGTGTTGACAACATGAACCCAATACCCCAACAAGAGGTGAACACCTGAACAAAAGGTACTTTCTTATCAGCATTATGCAAAACATTTTGGATACAATTAAACGTATTTTATTCAGTTCAGTAGCTTAATTTTTTACACATACAATACAGTATGTTCACAAGGGACTGGAGTTCTCGTTAATGGGCTCTAGTCTTGACACTATTCTTGACTTACAGTGTGCTGGCTTAATAATCCAGAAGGGTTGATAGCCTCTGAAGTCCTATTTTAACTAACTAACAGTTTGGTTACGATTTGATGAACATGACAACATAACAGAAAATCTGCAAAAGGCTCATATTGGCTCACAAATAGTAGATTCTTATTTACTGTAACTTTGTATGAAGGGATACATTTTGCAAAAACTAACTGAAGGCTTTAATGGGATGGTAAGGGACAGGTTGGCGTATATATATACTGTATATATATATATATATATATATCTTAGTAATGAGTACATGCATCACCGCTCCAAAGGATTGCAATCATGTGGGCTATAGGTATTCCAGTGATCATTCTAGCCATTTTAATTACATTTTGGACAGGTAAACATTATAATTATGATTTTACTCGGCTTACAAACGATCCCAAATAATCAAACGGTAAAAGGTGTGGTGGAGTGGTATTGTCACTGGACTGGTAATCCAATGGACCAGGGTTCGAATCCCGATGTATCAATGGGAAGATATTATTTGGGTGGAATTTGTGCTGTACCTAGTATCAGTGCATTACCACAAATCCCACTGAAACGCCAAAACATAACCCAATTGTTCCCTAATTCAAGAGCACTGTATAAATATTCCCATACTCAAAATATGCTACAGGGGGCAATACCTAGTGAGTGAATTGCTCAATAAGTGGCGTTCTGAGAGTGAAGGTCCGAGTCATGGGGGAGAAACAGTGAAGTGCAAAGGTGAAGCAGCTCCAGAGATGGGGCTGCTTTGAGCCGTGAGTGGGCAACCAAGCTCCAAGTGCTTCACATGTCTCACTCCCAAAACTGGAACAAGACATGAACGGTTGAACGTACAGGTTCTCAGCCTATGCCCGAGAGGGAGAAAGTTGGAATATAGAGAAAAAAAACTAAACTAAACACAATTCTATCAACCCCTGGAGGTTCATAAGGTGTTTCGACATTTTATTCCGGCTATCATTAGACGATTTCACTGAGCCTTGCAATACATATACTGTATAGTGGAGAGAGATAGGCATTGTGGACTCTCCTGTAAAGTAAACTATCTCACGTCACCATACTTTACAACTCGGTAAACCTTCATGCTCTCTCTCTCTCTCTCTCTCTCTCTCTCTCTCTCTCTCTCTCCAGTATAAACACAATAGTGATTAAGGACACGTCACGCCCGCAGACACGCACGAGAGATAGAGAGAGAGAGAGAGAGAGAGAGAGAGAGAGAGAGAGAGAGAGAGAGTTACAAGGAACAGTTAATATCTCAGAGACCTTACGGTCCATTCCAAGGAGATACTCGAAGTGGAAGAAGATACTTTTTAGTGCACTACACTCTTTACAGAGTGTGCAAAATACTATCTAATCTCTTCTTGAACTGCTCTACTGAATAACTATTTACAACTTCGGAGTGAAGTTTGTTCCAGGTAGAACAGATCTTATTTGTGAAAAAAGTTTCCAGAAATACTAGTGCTAAACCTTTTCAATTCAAATTTCTAGCCATGGTTGCGTGTTGTATTTATATTGAGGCTAAACATTTTGCTATAATCCACATTGTCAAACCCATTAAGTATTTTAAAAACTTCAATGAGCTGACCTCGTAGTCTGTGTGTCTCCAACTGAAAGAGATCAAGAGCTCTCAACCGGTCCTCATAGCTCATTCTTCTAAGCGATGGAATAAACTTTGTAGCCCTAGTTTGTACTCTTTCCAGTCGCTCTATATCTTTCCTGATTACTGGAGTTCAGAATTGAATAGCATACTCTAGAAGAGGCCGAATAAGAGTGTTGTAAAGTGTGAGGACTATTTCCCTATTTCTATACTTAATATAGCCCAATAATGTCTGAGCTTTCTTTTCTACTTCAATGCACTGCTTGGAAAACTTTAGGTCACTGCTAATCAGAACATCCAATTTTTGTTCCAAGTCAGTCATTTCCAGAGGCATTCCAAATAGTGAATAGCCTGAATTGGGGTTTGTTTTGCCGATATGCATCACCTTGCACTTTTCCTAGTTTAGAGGCATCTGCCATGTCTCCGACCATTCACCCAGTCTGTCGAGGTCCATCCTGAGCTGTCCAACCCCTTTGGGGTCTTTCACATTCATTCCAAGCTTTATGTCATCTCCAAACTTGGAGATCACACTCAACAGACCAATATCGATGTCATTGACATATATGATAAACAGAAGTGGGCCAAGGACAGATCCCTGTGGACCTCCAGAAGTGATTGGAGTCCACTCAGAAGAAACACTATTGATTACCACACATTGTAGTCTACATGTTACCCAACTTTCTATCCAATTTGTGACCTCTGTATTGATACCTAGCACACTCACTTTTGTCATTAGCCTGCAATGAGGCACTTTGTCAAAAAAAAAAAAAAAAAATCTAAGTAAAAGATGTCTATGGCTCTACTTTTGTCATACTCACTCAGCATTTCATGGAAAAATTCCAGCAAATTGGTAAGACATGATCGGTGTCGCCTGAATCCATATTGGGAATCTGTTAAATTGTGGATTTCTAGGTAGTCAACTAACTATCTTGTCTACTAGAGACAAGATAGAGAGAGAGATAGATAGACAGATATATTGATACACAGATATATATATATATATATATATATATATATTATATATATATATATATATATATATATAAATATATATATATATATAATATATATATATATATATATACATATATATATACAGATTATATATATATATATATATATATATATATATATATATATATATATAGAGAGAGAGAGAGAGAGAGAGAGAGAGACAGAGACAGAGAGTGAAAGAGAGAGATTGACATAATTATGAAGTGTATTAAGCCCTTACCATCTCCCTAGTCATAGTAGACCCTCCTGTCAGAAACTATTTCTCCCCCAGCGTACTTTGGAGCGGACCGCTGTCTGTCTATCTATCTGTCTTTCACCAATAGTATGTCGATTCCCTTTTATAACTTTGTGGCAAGAGGTGGTGTCAGGGTCTCTCTCTCTCTCTCTCTCCCTCTCTCGCTCTCTCTCTGCATTGGTTTGTGTATAGCTATGTATCTTACCCTGACTAATATTTTATG
>CM064483.1:27866825-28084812 GCA_032716605.1 Paralithodes platypus | reverse complement strand
CTTCTCAACCACTCACACGTTATTTCCCCAGCCAGTGATTTTTTTTCCCCTTTCAGCTGTTTTGTTTTGGGTTTTTGCGGCTCCAAAGCTCCATTGTGCTGGGCTGGGAAAAGGCCATCTATTCCCTGTTTTGACCCATTCATCTAGCGATATTTTGCCCACAAACGTGGCGAGTTTAAGATGATTTGCTCTAGTCAGGTGTTGATTTTATTTCCTGGCGAGCGACAGAGAGCCTCCAGGTTAGGAAAATCGGCTTCCAGCCATGACATATATCTGCCGAAAGATGTCCAAAATTAGCTTGAAGATATTTGGGGGATCGATTTTTGGTGATGCTTGAATGGGGTTTAGTTTTTTTTTCTCGGGTGGACCATATTTACTCCCTCCTTTACCCCATACTCCCTCCCTCCTTCACCCTTTACTCCCTCCCTCCTTCACCCCATACTCCCTCCCTCCTTCACCCCATACTCCCTCCCTCCTTCCGCCTTACTCTCTCTCTCCTTCACCCCTTAATCCCTCCCTCCTCCACCCTTACTCCCTTCTTCCTTCACCCCATACTCCCTCCCTCCTTCACCTCATACTCCTTCCCTCCTTACTCCCTCCCTCCTTCACCCTTTAATCCCTCCCTCCTCCACCCTTACTCCCTTCTTCCTTCACCCCATACTCCCTCCCTCCTTCACCTCATACTCCTTCCCTCCTTACTCCCTCCCTCCTTCACCCCTTAATCCCTCCCTCCTTCACCCTTTAATCCCTCCCTCCTTCACCCCTTACTCCCTCCCTCCTTCCACCCTTACTCCCTCCCTCCTTCACCCCTTACTCCCTCCCTCCTTCACCCCTTACTCCCTCCCTCCTTCACCCCTTACTCGACCGAGTAACCGAGGACAGCCATGAATGTAAATGTAGATCCGACCAGAACCAAAAATTCGATGAAAGAACGATCTGCGAGTTCTAAAACCGCAACTTTAAAGGTTTGCTATGCAAACGCTTCGTAGCATACGCAATAAATGTTTCAACTTTAGAGGAACTAGTGTTTACAGAAAATTATTATGTTGTTGGCATAAACAGAATCTTGGCTCAATACACAAGATAGAGACTTTTTAGCAGAGTATTCACTTCCCGTGTATTTAATGTTTGAGAACAGCCGAATCAATAAAAATGGCGGTTGCGTTTTATTTTATATCAAAGAAAGTCTTAACCGCGAACCCTCGTGTCAAAACCTCAAATTGTGAACGTCGACACATCTTTGGTGTTAAAAATAACGACTAATAAAGGGTACAAAAATAATACTTGCATAATATACAGACTCCCAACTCAATCATTGCAAACGGACAGAGAAATTTACGAACAAATTGCCGATGTAAGTAACTCACAAGATACCGTATTTTTTGCCAGGCGACTTTTAATTTACCTGTGACCAAGTGGGGCGATACTCTTACTTCACACTCGCGGACATGACTTGTATACGAACTTGCAAGAGAGTTTCCTTTATCAATTTGTTCGAAGGCCGACCCGTGGTAATAACGTTCTTGGCCTTGTACTAGCAACAAAAGAAGAATTGATAGAGAACTTGAATGTTGGTGGTGAATTCAGTAAACAGCGACCATCGTACGATACCTTTCACTTTAAAGTTTACTAGTAACGAACCAAACCTTAGTAGCATCGGTAAAACGTCCCCATAATTTCAAGAAAGCAAACTTCCATAAACTTAGAGCTATGTTTTAAAGAAGACGCGTGACCTGACTGGAGGGCCTTGTTTAATGTAACAATAACGACATTAAATACATCTTGGAAGTTATTGCGAAACCACTTACCTAAAAGCAGTGCAACGACTGCATATCCATCGGGGGGAAAATACGGCGTCCATTCCATAATAATAAGCCCAAATGGTGGAGATAAAGATATTTTCAAACTGCCTGCTTTGCTAACAAATGTGGCTAATGATAGATTAAAATCCTCACAAAATGACGAAGAAACGTGGGTGAAATTTGTAGATGCTACGACGCAAAGCCAAAAAGTTAATTAGCAAAGTAAAAAGACCTTAGGGGTTTTTTTTTTTTACATATTTTGCTAATCAAAGTAAAGACAAACCGAGGAAGAATTCTATTAGTTTATATCCAGAAAGAAAAAAGTAGTTACTTCAAACTGTTGGACCGTTAGTCGATGAAAAGGAGAATACACCAAAGACTAGAGTACAAATGAGTAATGCCCTCAATACCTTTCTTTGCATCAGTTTGGTTTTACAACAGAAGACCTCAGTGATATCCCTACACCATCGCCGATTCAGATGTGATAATTCAGCATGGTGTCTAAGCAATATCACCCCGTTACAGAGAGAGAAGTATTGAATTGTTTATTAAACTCAAGGTAAATAAAACGCCAGGACCTGATACAATCTCGCCTAGAGTTCTAACAGGAAGCTAAGAATTAGCTCATCCAAACCACTGACATTACTATTCAATAAATCCTTGGCAGTCTGGAACTATATGCCCCTGATCAGTGGAAGCTAGCCAACGTAACAAACACGATATTCAAAAAAGGCCAAGCAAATCCTACCCAGTAACTATCCGTCCAATTTAGCTTAACCTCAGTTTGTATGTAAAATGCTAGAAACGGTCATACGTACAGACTCCGTAAATCACTTGAGGCAAATAACAGCTGTTAAAGATGACTCAACAACGGCTTTCGTAAAAAACGTTCCTGTTTAACAAACCCTCTTAGACTTCTTCCACGAGTATCCTCAACCTCTACGATAAGAGTACAGCTGTAGATGATGTATACCTTGGTGTTCAAAAGGCCTTTGACAAAATGTTCCCCCAACCAACGTTTACTGCTAAAACTTAAAAGGCGCATGGAATACAAGACGTGTGTTGAAATGGATAGAAAATTGGCTCAGCAAACAGAAAGCAAAGGTAGTCATAAACGGTAAGGCATCTAAATGGACCAATGTAAGTAGCGGGGTTACCCCCAGGATCGAACTATGACCAATTATCTTTCTAATTGTACAATCAACTGACATAGATGAGGGTCTCACCTGCCACAATCTCAAAATTTTGCTGACGATACAAAAATTGCAAATAGCGTACTCTCAAAAGAACAAGTTGACGATATTGGCAACACCCATCTCGATAAATTGTCATGTTGGGCCCAAATTTGGGCAAATGAGTTTCAATTGCGGAGTTAAATGTAAAGTACTACATGATCGGATAACCTCAATGAAAGAAAGCAAACTATTCGATTAATGGCACTCAGCTTAAGAATGTAAACAGAGAAACTGATCTGGGAGTAACAATATCGGAGTAAACCTAAAACCGAGTCAACAATGTTCAGAAGTTGTTAAGAAGGCAAACAAAATAAGTGGCTTTCATAGGCAGGTCAGTTTGAGCATAAATCCCAAAGAAGTTATCCTAACCCTTTACAATTCCTTAGTCCGCCCTCTTCTGGAACTACTGCGTGCAATCCTGGTGCCCTTATTACCAAAAAGATAGTAAACAAGCTAGAACGAGTTTCAACGTAGAGTTTTAACCAACAATGATACCTAGCCTAAAGAACAAACCCATAACGAAGAGCGTCTTAGAGAATTAAATCTATTTCCTTTAACCCAGCGCAGATTAAGAAGGCGACTTAATTCATGTGTTCAAAATCATCAAAGGCATCGATCAATAAGATGAACTGTTAGTTAAGTAACTTCAATATCGACCAATCTAATTACACGCGGGTAAACGGTTGCAAAATTATTGGTAAAAGTCTTTTAACGTCGCACGAATCTAAGACATTTCCCTTCTTCGAAATCGAGTTGTCAACTTGTGGAATGGGCCTTCCCCCCGAGACCTTTATACCTGCAGCGCAACACAACCGTTGATTCATTTAAATTCCGCCTAGACAAATATCTCGCATCAAACCCGCGACTGAACTGCGTTTGTAAATGAATAACATTTCTCCTCCCCTCAGTTACTAACCCATATGTCCCCTACTAACTTCCTAGTCCTGCCAACGAGTTAGTGGCAGGGGCAGTAGTTCCCCTTTCCAATGTTCCCTTACCCACTCTAAACCACTGGTTTTGGACACTTTTATCCCTCAGTGTTTTGGAGGACAAGCAACCTAGAAGGGTCACTAGATCTGTTGTTGCTTGATTTCCTTTGTACTCCCTTTGTACTCCCTCCCTCCTTCACCCTTTACTCCCTCCCTCCTTCACCCCTTACTCCCTCCCTCCTTCACCCCTTACTCCCTCCCTCCTTCACCCCTTACTCCCTCCCTCCTTCACCCCTTACTCCCTCCCTCCTTTACCCCTTACTCCCTCCCTCCTTCACCTCTTACTCTCTCCCTCCTTCAGCCCTTACTCCCTCCGTCCTTCACCCTTTACTCCCTCCCTCCTTCACCCCTTACTCCCTCCCTCCTTCACCCCTTACTCTCTCCCTCCTTCACCCCTTACTCCCTCCCTCCTTCACCCCTTACTCCCTCCCTCCTTCACCCCTTACTCCCTCCCTCCTTCCACCCTTACTCCCTCCCTCCTTCACCCCTTACTCCCTCCCTCCTTCACCCTTACTCTCCCCTCCTCACCCCTTACTCCCTCCCTCCTTCCACCCCTTACTCCCTCCCCCGTTCAACTCTTACTCTCTCTCTCCTTCATCCCTTACCTCCCTCCCTCCTTCACCCCTTACTCTCCCTCCTTCACCCCTTACTCCCTCCCTCCTTCACCCCTTACTCTCTCCCTCCTTCACCCCTTACTCCCTCTCTCCTTCACCCCTTACTCCCCCCCCCCCCCCCTTACTCCCACTCCCTCCTTCACCCCTTACTCCTCCCTCCTTCACCCTTACTCCCTCTCTCCTTCACCCCTACTCCCTCCTCCTCTTCACCCCTTACTCCCTCCCTCCTTCATCACCCCTACTCCCCTCCCTCCTTCACCCCTTACTCCCCCCTCCTTTCACCCTTACTCTCTCCCTCCTTCCCCTGCCCCTCCATCCCTTCACCCCTTACTCCCTCCCTCCTTCAACCCTTACCTCTCCTCCTTCACCCCTTACTCCCTCCCTCCTTCACCCCTACCTCCCCCTCTCCTCCTTCACCCCTTACTCCCTCCCTCCTTCACCCCTTACTCCTCCCTCCTTCACCCCTTACTCCCGTCTCCCTCCTTCACCCCTACTCCCTCCCTCCTTCACCCCTTACTCCCTCCCTCCTTCACACCTTACTCCCTTCCCTCCTGCACCCCTTACTCCCTCCCTCCGTCACCCCAACCCCCCTCCTTTACCCCTTAATCCCTCCCTCCCACCCCGTACTCACCGCCCTCCACCTTACGTCCCCTCCCTCCTTCACCCCTTACTCCCTCCCTCCTTCACCCTTACTCCCCCCTCCTTCACCCCCTTACCCCTCCCTCCTTCACCCTTTACTCCCTCCCTCCTTCACACCCTTACTCCCTCCGCCCTTCACCCCTCTCCCTCCCTCCTTCACCCCTTAATCCCCGTCCCTCCTTCACACCCCCTTACTCTCTCCCTCTTCCTTTACCCCTTACTCCCGCCCTCTTCACCCTCTTACTCTCTCCCTCCTTCACCCCTTACTCTCTCCCCTCTCATTCCTTCACCCTTTACTTCCCTCCTCCTTCAACGCCCTTACTCCCTCCCGCTTCAACCCTCTTCTCTCTCTCCCTCCTTTCACCCCTTAACTCCCTCCCTCCTTCACCCCGTTACTGCTTACTCCGCTCCCTCCTTCACCCCCCTTCCTTCCCTCCCTCCTTCCACCCTTATTCCCTCCCTCCTTTACCCCCTGTTTTGTTCTTCCCTCCCTCCTTTACCCCCTTACTCCCTCCCTCCGGTCACGCCCCGTACTCTCCCTCCCTCCTTCCCCCCTTGACTTACTCCCTCCCTCTGTCACTCTTTACTCTCTCCTCCTTCACCCCTTTTACTCCCTTCCCTCCTGCCCACCCTTACTCTCCCCTCCTTCACCCCTTACTCCCTCCCTCCTTCACCCCTTACTCCTCTCCCCTCCTATCACCCCTTACTCCCTCTCTCCTTCACCCCCTTACTCTCTCCCCCCTTCACCCCTTTACTACTCCCTCCTTCACCCCTTAACGTTCTTCTCTCCCTGTCCTTCACGCCCTTACCCCTCTCTCCCTTCACCACCTTACTCCCTCCCTCCTTCCCCCTTACTCCCTCCCTCCTCACCCCTTACGCTCTCCTCCCTCCTATCAACCCCTTACTCCCGCATCCTTCACACCCCTTACTCTCTCTCTCTCCTCCCTCCTTCACCCCTTACTCCTCCCTCCTTCCCCACCCTTACTCCTCCCTCCTTCACCCTTAATCCCTCTCTCCTTCAACCCTTACCTCTTCCCTCCCTCCTTCACCCCTTACTTTTCCCTCCCTCCTTCACCCCTTACTCTCTCCTCCCTTCCCCCTTATACCCCGCCCTCCTTCACCCCTTATACTCTCTCTTCGGTCCCGCCTTCACCCCTTACTTCCTCCTCCCTCCTCACCCCTTACTCCCTCCCTCCTTCACCCCTTACTCTCTCCCTCCTTCACCCCTTACTCCCCCTCCTTCTCCCTCTCATCCTTCAACCCCTCCCTTATTCCCTCCTCCTCCAACCCCTTACTCCTCCCTCCTTCACCGCCCTTATCTCTCCCCCTCCTTCACCCTTACTCCCGCCCCCTTCCAACCAACCTCACCCCTTCTTCCCACCTCTACTCTCCTCCCTCCTTCACCCCTTACTCCCTCCCTCCTTCACCCCTTCTCTCTCCCTCCTTCACACCCCATACTTCCTCCCTCCTTCACCCATTTACTCTCCTTCCCTCCTTCACCCCTTTAGCTTCCCCCCTTCCCTCCTTCACCCCTTACTCTCTCCCTCCTGCACCCCTTACTCCTACCCTCCTTTATCCCTTATTCCCTCTCTAATCCTCCCCATACTTCCTCCCTCCTTCACCCCTTACTCCCTTCCATCGTTCCTCTTCCTCAGTCCCCCTTTCCTCTCCCTTCCCCCCTTGGGTCTTCACATTCGAAACAACTCAAAGTAGTTTAACAAATATGGCTATGCAAGTTGGAGAGAGAGAGAGAGAGAGAGAGAGAGAGAGACAGAGAGAGAGAGAGAGATATGGTGGTGGTGTTGTTGTTGTTTGTTCAAGAATATTATGTCTCCATTCAAATAGCTTCTATACAATAAATGATAACTAGTCACCAGAAAAATATACATTACATTAAATATTTATTCGAAATATATACAGTATATGAAAATATATAGGCCATTATTATTGACAGATGGTCACTTAACCCCTTCAGCCCTGATGGCGCATCTTTCGTATAATTCTGGTTACTACTAGATGATTTTGTTTGGCTCATAATCTATTTCTAGGACTCAAAGGGGTACACAAATATCTCAATAAACCACCTGAATAATATTGGTCCTTCTTAACTGAATACAACCATCTTTTTTAACCAGAATATAGGGTAAACAAACGTCATAGTGCTGAAGGGGTTAACCAGCCATGCAAACAATAACATTAAATCCAACTGATGTACTGCAATCTGAAATTCATAATGAGCTCATATATATTTTGTCATACTTATTGGAACTCTTACTTCCATTCATGATCGACATGTATAGATTCACACTTATCTACTGTATAGTCCAATCATTATAGGTAGGCCAAAAATCATAACCCTGTGAATAAAATAGGGCCAGAGAATATGAGCTGTAATTTTCGATGCCTAATCCCTGGCTGACTCTTTCGAAATGGTAGCAATATTAGCTCGATTAGTTATGTCGTTTTCTGAGGTATATAGATATTAGAACTCAAGATGTTTGGCTTAATTATAACGAATAGGCTATACAGGCCTTTACATTTTACTTTTGTTCACAGGAATGGTTTCTTGTACCACCAAACTTACACACACGTAGATAGATAACCTTTAGCACTATATCTTGGTCCAACCTTTTTTGGGATTATTTTGATATTCTGTTCAACTATTAATGAGGTTTTTGTTTGATTTTGCCATTTTCGAGCAATGTAATTTAGTTTGTCTGATAGGCTAACAAAAAAACCTTCCCAGACTTCGTTCAAACTAAAAATATGCCCACCAAGATCACCTTAAAGCTAGGGGCTCATGGGTTGAGGTAAACATGGAAAAATAATCGCCAACCTGCATATAATTATCTTGTAAAATGCAATGTCACTGAAATAATTATTAACAATGGTATAAAGGATTTTGCGGATCGTCTATACCGGGCCTGTGACGTCATAGTGACGTCACACCAGTATCCTTAGCCTAGACTGGATGGTGGACTTACACTCTTGTGATGTTACAGGCCCGGTATAGACGATCCACAAAATCCTTTATACCATTGTTAATAATTATTTCAGTGCCATTGCATTTTGCAAGATAATTATGTACAGCTTGGCGATTATCATTCCATGTTTATCTCAACCCATGAGCCCCCACCTTTAAAGGTAAACTTGTATATTTTGCACAGGCTCGCTATCACAAGCCCAGAAAAATACCTCCACACCTGAATTTGGTGAAGCATCGTATTGTTATCGCCAAACTAATGGGGTGAAGCGTCTTAAAATCTTCTAACTAATGGAGTGAAACAGGGTATGTCCAAAAATACCTCCCTCGGGCAAAACACGGCTAACCCCTTCAGGATACGTTGATGCGTATATTATTAGATGCTTTTATTCAATTTTGGAAGGTCCTTTAGGAATCAAAGAGGTAATGTCTATCTCAATTAACCCTCCGACTTTCAAAGTTCCTCCTAAAAGTGATTAAAATCTTCTCATGATTGCCAAACTAAAAAGGGAGAAACGCATCCTAATACTGAAAGGGTTAAGTATATATTGAGGTTACTGTATATTATTATAGTCAATTACTTTCAGTATGTATTACGAACTCGTGAGTATTATTCGTATGTTTGTTATATATATATCTCTCTCTCTCTCTACCTATCTCTCTCTCTCTCTCTCTCTCTCTCTCTCTCTCTCTCTCTCTCTCTCTCTCTCTATCTATATATCTATCTATCTATCTCTCTCTCTCCTTCTTTCTCTTTTTTTTTCTCTCTCTCTCTCGTGTCATGTTGATGGATGAACTCAAACTTTGGTAACATCCAGTGTGTTTGTGTGTGTGTGTCTGTCTGTCTGTCTGTCTGTGTGTGTGTAAAAGAGAGAGAGAGAGAGAGAGAGAGAGAGAGAGAGAGAGAGAGAGAGAGAGAGAGAGAGAGAGAGAGAGAGAGAGAGAGTGGTGGTACGGCCTTAATACTAATTGAGACAGGGACAGTTTATAGTAGAACAATAGGACAGCAGCGTAGAAGGCTTTTCCCCCAAAAAAGCCGTACTGGAAAATAGGATGAAGTGTAATCTTATGGATCAGGAAATGTCCACAAGGAAAGATTTTATAAACGATAAAGATAAATAAGTCTGAAACAGAACGTACACTTACATCCTTACTGATTTTATATATATTCATTCATATTAATCCAATATCCATCAGGTGATCGTCCAGTTTCGTATCAATTGAATTACTATCGACCACCTCCCTTGGTAAACTAACCACTCTCTGACCACATTGTATGTGAATAAGTTGTGTGTGACATCGAGGAATGCCTTTCTTCTGTTGAATTTTCACTTAGAGAGAGAGAGAGAGAGAGAGAGAGAGAGAGAGAGAGAGAGAGAGAGAGAGAGGTAAGAAGCTTGCAACAACCAGTGTTTACCCCTCGTCTTATAGCCAACAGTGACCGACTGACTGCCGCCCGTGCTGTTTTACAAGTTGTTTCGTTGTCTTCATTTCTTCTTTCATTATCCTCGCTCTTCTCATTCATTGTCTTCATTCTCCTCATTCATTGTCTTCATTCTCCTCATTCATTGTCTTAATTCTCCTCATTCATTGTCTTCATTCTCCTCATTCATTGTCTTCATTCTCCTCATGCATTGTCTTCATTCACCTCATTCATTGTCTTCATTCTCCTCATTCATTGTCTTCATTCTCCTCATCCATTGTCTTAATTCTCCTCATTCATTGTCTTCATTCTTGTCTCATTGTCTTCATTCTTGTCTCATTGTCTTCATTCTTGTCTCATTGTCTTCATTCTTCTCTCATTGTCTTCATTCTCCTCATGGCATTGTCTTAATTCTCCTCATTAATTTTGTCTTCATTCTCCTCATTCATTGTTTTCATTCTCCTGGTTTAATTTCTTAATTCTCCTCTTTCATTGTCTTAATTTGTATCATTAATTGTCTTCATTCTTCTCATCAATAGTCTTCATTCTCCTCATTTATTGCCTTCATTCTTCTCACTAATTATCTTCAATCCTTTCTTTCATTCTTCTCATTCAGTGTTTTCATTCTTCGAATTAATGTCTTCCTTCTGTTCATTCATTGTCTTAATTTTCTTCAGTTATTGTCTTCATTCTCCTTATTCATTGTCTTCATTCTCCTCATTGATTTTCTTCATACTTCTCATTCATTGTCTCATTCACTTTCATTCATTGTCTCATTCACTTTCATTCATATCATTCATTGTCTCCATTCTTTTACTTAATGTATTGCAGTGTGATAGGCTATCCCAAGTTGCAGTTTTCACTAAAATTATTTTATTCTAGGGACAGTTTATCTTGAATCTTAATTTTTTTTCATTGACATATCTTCAGAATCTCTTCAATAACATACGCATATAATATGTTTTATCATGTGGTTATATAGTCCTATTTTTTCCACGGAATGTTATCAATATCATTGATTGCATCAACTCGTCTTTATATCTGAATAAGAAGTATGTGATTGCAATAAGTAAATACAGAATATATATATATATATATACACACATATATATATATATATATATAGATATATATATATATATATATATATATATATATATATATATATACACTATATATATATATATATTATATATATATAATATATATATATAGAGATATATGTATATAATTATATAATATATATATATAATATATATATATACATATATATATATATATATAGAGAGAGAGATAGATAGATAGATAGATATAAATAGATAGATATAAATAAATAGATAGATAGACAGATTGCCAAATAGATATAAACCAGCATCTCAGATGCATCTCTTATAAACATTTGGGATTATTTTTTACTTCCTGCTGATTTCCAATTTTGTGTGATACTGAACTGTGAGCATGCAGGAGGCCCTTTATAAAATGCCCCAGTGGTGTGGCACCTGAACACTTGCCGGAAATAGCTCACCTATTGTTACGATTGACTTATTTTCGCTAACGTCTGCGGCTTATCGCCGAAAAGTTGTCCATTGTGTCTGTGGCAACTCGCAGACATGTCGTTGAATGGTCCCATGTAGTTGACCTTGATCGGAGTGGCTGGAATTCAAATTTGACATGGGTCCCAGATTGTTGATCTAAGGAACAGGTCGCAGAATATTCGACGACATGTCGGAGATTGCTCGGCGACAAGTCACATGCAGTCGTTAATTTTGTCAGAAATAAAGGTCACAAGGCCACTGTTTTAAATATTTCAGGTTCGCTATCGCTCGCCCAGGAAAATTTGACACATGCATAGTGTGAAGTGTCTTAATATTTTCAAACTAATAGAGTATAATAAGGAAAATCTAAAACGACCTGCCTCATACCAGATAGCCTTAATGAATATCAATTGAAGTGTATTACAAAAATAAAAAAATTATAATAAACTTATGGACGTATACAAAAGGGGCGTTTCTAAATCCAAATACATACCCCAAGCCTGCCCCAGTAACACGCAGCTTACACACACATACCTGGAAGATACGGAGGCAACAATTAGTCTGTAGTTATATATATATATGCATCATATACTGTCTAAATATAAGGGTGTAAAAAGGGGAACAAATATATATCTTATTTATTAGGTTTATTCTCGAGCCAAAATGTTTCCTATATTCTCTAAATAATCAAAGGTATGTAAGAGGTATGAAAAAGGTATTTAAGATCATTGTATTTATTGATAGAGAGTTGCCTCTTTAATTGGTATGAGATGGGCGTATTACGACCAATATACCCCTAAATGGGTTGATTAGTATGGTCACTTCATATACCCTTTTCATACCTATAAGTCTTTAGAGTGTACCTAGGAGAACAGTGCGACACAAAAGATTAAAATGTTATTGAATAGGTAATTTATCAAACTTAATATTGTTTTTTTATTTTAGTAAGTAAACAAAACATATATTTTTATACATTTTAGTAAATAATCTATATCTATCTATTGCCAGACGTGATGATCCCCGAATGGCCACAAATGAATCGCCCCCAAGCACCCTTGTCCCCCGTCAGCTGACACCCCTCCTCTCATCCAACACCGCTTTTATGCATATACTTCTCAACTCTATCCTTCCACCTCTCTCTTGTATTGGTCTGTTTCTCCCTCTCTGTCCTTCCACCTCACTCTCGTACACTCTCCTAGTCATTCTCTCACTTCCCATATGTTCCACATGGCCTAACAATCTGAAGGTGTTCCTTTTCACACTTTCCAACACATCCACATCCACACCACACCGCTCTCGGGCTTCCTCCTTCGTCTGTCTATCCCTCCATGTAACTCCACTCGCATTTCTCAAAGTAACTTATTTTCACCCCTCTTACTCTTGATTTGTGTCTCTCCAATAAACAAAATAAACACATGTTAAACTGTTTTTCCCACATGGGTCGTTTGAAAAGGGTAGGATTTACCTTGCTCATTATATTTCGCTTAAGAAGAGATAACATGTACAGTAGTAGACAGATGAAAGAGACATACTTTGTGGAAGGGTGGCTGGATAGCTTGTTCCTGCATCTTTTTTTTGTTATGTTTTTTTTTTTTTTTTACATATATGTTGTAGTGTTGATAGATGTTATTTCAGACATTAACTTACCATACAATTATAAACTCTTGAAAGTGGCTAAATCAGATAGATTGCCCCAACACTTACTTGTCTCTACTTTATCTAGCTGTAGTTGTACCTACGCGTAAATTAATTACTGTCAAAATGCAATAGTACTATACTCCAGTTTTATTATTTTAACCCTGGTGGAAAATTTACTCTATAAGTAGCTAATTACTTGATAATTAATGGCTAAATATGAAACTACTATGTCCCTGTATCTTATCAATGTTAGGTTTTCACATTGAGCACCACAATTGGCTATAACAACTTTGAAAAACGAATGAATTAAGATGGAGATATGTCAATTTCTCGACAACTTGAAAGAACGGACAATATTACACTACGTGTTATCAAAATATGTTATTGAAAGAAACGCCTTAACTCCTTCAGCACCATAACGTAATTTTCATCTTATTCTGGTTATTGCTCTCGTCTTTTGTATCTCTAAAGTTTTTTTTAACTATTCTTGCATCCAAATTTCTTAGGCATTTTTCTTCTCATAATCTACTCTCAGATCGCCAGTATGGCTTCCTTAAGGGTCGCTCTACTGGTGATCATCTTTCATATCTTACTAACTCTTGGTCATCCTCCTTTCGGGACTTAGGTGAGATCTTTTCTATTGCTCTAGGCATATCGAAGGCCTTTGATAGAGTCTGGCACAAATCTTTAATTTATAAACTACCCTTCTTCGGTTTCTATCGCTCCATCTGTGCCTTTGTCTCTAATTTCCTTTCCGGCCGTTCCATAGCTGCGGTTGTGGACGGTCATCGCTCACTTCCTCATCCTATCAACTCCGGTGCTACTCAGGGCTATATCCTATCTCCCATTATCTTTTTAATTTTCATAAATGATCTTCTCAACTGTACCTCCTGTCCCATCTATTCATACGCAGACGACTCTACCTTACACTACTCAATTAGTTTTCCTGAACGCCCCATCCAGCAATCCCTCAAAAACAAACGTAATGAAGCCATGCAACACTTATCTTCTGATCTATCTACTATTTCCAATTGTGGCAGAGAAAACCTTGTTACCTTTAATGCTTCCAAAACCCAATTTCTTCATCTTACTACCCGTTCGGAACTTACAGAGGGCTATCCCCTACACTTCAACAATACAATCCTTCATCTTCTCTCAATATTCTCGGTGTCTCCTTTTCTACTGCTCTAATTTGGAAGGACCATATTACCAGTCTTGTTAAGGCAGCCTCCCAAAAGCTGGGTGTGCTCAATCGCCCCAAGGCGTTCTTTACCCCTGCGCAGCTTCTGGCTCTGTACTGGGGCACAGTGCGTCCTTGTATCAAGTATTGTTCACGTGTGTGGGGAGGATCCTCTCACACCGCACTCCTAGACAAAGTAGAAAGGAAAGCCTTTCGTATCATTAACTCCCGTCCACTCACCAACTCTCTGCAATCTCTCTCTTTTCGCCGCAATGTTGCATCTCTCTCGCTATTTTATCGCTACTACAATAATTAGTTCCTCAGAGCTCTCCCAGTGTATACCACCTCCTCTACGTAGGGTACGTAGTACCCGTCTTGCAACACAATCCCACCCCTACTCTGTGCAACTCTACTACCCAAGAGTGAAACGCTATTCTCAGTCTTTCTTCTATTCAACTGCTGAGGTCTGGAACTCTCTCCCAGAATCAGTCTTTCCCTCTTCCTATGACTTAAATTGCTTCAAACTCAGTGTGTCCAGGCATTTTGGCTCGAACGTGCCTTGATTGTAGCCCTGTCAATCTTTCAACTCTGGGGAAGGCACTCGCTACAGGCAGTTCTGCCTTTTTGTCTCCCTCACTCACATAAAAAAAAAAAAACATTGAGACATTTTCCATGCCTTATAATATATTTCTATGAATTAAAAAGACCACCCCTGTTGCGCTCCATTAATTTGGAAATTTTACGACTTTTCACCCCAGTAGTATGGTGATAATAAGACGCTTCACTCAATTCAGGTGTTGAATTATTTTCTGGGCGAGCGATAGCAAGCCTGTAACTTAAAATAAATTGGCCTTCGGTTAGAACATTTATCTATCGATATATGTGTGTGCACTTTTATTTTTTTGAAGGAAGTGTGGGAAGGCGTTTTTGTTAGCCTAGGTTAAAGCCAAAATACCTTGCTCGAAAATGGTAAAAGCAAGTAAAACCCTCGACAATAATTATATCAAATATCCGAATAACCCTCAAGAGGTCAGATCTAATAGGTTTAATATGTTTGTCATCCGTGTGGAATTCTTATTCCTAGGGATTGGTACATTCACAGTCCCCCACCCCCCTCATTTATTCTTAATACCCTACTCCTTCTTTCTCCTTCTTATTCCCCCTCTTTTGTCTCTGATTCTTCTTCTTTCTTTCTTTCTGTCTTTCTTCTTCTTCTTCTTCTTCTTCTTCTTCTTCGTCTTCTTCTTCTTCTTCTTCTTTTCTTCTTCTTCTTCTTCTTCTTCTTCTTCTTCTTCTTCTTATTCTTCTTCTTCTTCTTCTTCTTCTTCTTCTTCTTCTTCTTCTTCTTCTTCTTCTTCTTCTTCTTCGTCTTCTTCTTTTTCTTTTTCTTCTTCACTGCCATCGAAAGAACCACCTTCATATTTTCCCTTCCTCCTTCCCCACCATCATAATCTCCTCTCTCTCTCTCTCTCTCTCTCTCTCTCTTCCTTTTTAGCGTTACTCTTATTCTCTCATCCTTGTCAATTCTCCTCCCCTCTTCCCCCTCCTCTTAATCATCGTTATTGCTATCATCTTCCGCCCTATCTTCTTCTTCAATTACCCTCATCTACTTCCTCGTCCTCCTCCCAATCCCTATCCTTCTTCACCTCCTTCCCCTCCTCCTTCATTCATTGTTATTCAATGAATCCTTGTAGTCTGGGACTATGCCTGATCAGTGGAAGCTAGCCAACGTAACACCGATATTAAAAAAAAGGCAGCAAATCCCTACCCAGTAACTATCGTCCAATTAGCTTAACCTCAATTGTATGTAAAATGCTAGAAACGGTCATAAGAGACAGACTCGTAAATCACTTAGAGGCAAATAACTTACTTAAAGATAGACAACACGGTTTTAGTAAAAAACGTTCCTGTTTAACAAACCTCCTAGACTTCTTCCACGATATCCTCAACCTCTACGATGAGAGTAAAGCTGTAGATATTATATACCTTGATTTTCAAAAGGCCTTTGACAAAGTTCCCCACAAACGTTTACTGCTAAAACTAAAAGCGCTTGGAATACAAGACGGTGTGTTGAAATGGATAGAAAATTGGCTCAGCGACAGAAAGCAAAGAGTAGTCATAAACGGTAAGGCATCTAAATGGACCAATGTAAGTAGCGGGGTACCCTAGGGATCGGTACTAGGACCAATTCTCTTTCTAATTTACATCAACGACATAGATGAGGGTCTCACCTGTACAATCTCAAAATTTGCTGACGATACAAAAATTGCAAATAGCGTACTCTCAAAAGAACAAGTTGATGATATGCAACACAATCTAGATAAATTGTCATGTTGGGCCCAAATTTGGCAAATGAGTTTCAATGCGGATAAATGTAAAGTACTACATATCGGATACCTAAATGAGAAAGCAAACTATTCGATGAATGGCATTCAGCTTAAGAATGTAAACAGAGAAACCGATCTGGGAGTAACAATATCGAGTAACCTAAAATCGAGTCTACAATGTTCAGAAGTTGTTAAGAAGGCAAACAAAATAATTGGCTTTATAGGCAGGTCATTTGAGCATAAATCCAAAGAAGTTATCCTAACCTTTTACAATTCCTTAGTCCGCCCTCTTCTGGAATACTGCGTTCAATCCTGGTGCCCTTATTACCAAAAAGATATAAACAAGCTTGAACGAGTTCAACGTAGAGTTACCAAAATGATACCTAGCCTAAAGAACGAACCATACGAAAAGCGTCTTAGAGAAGTAAATCAATTTCCTTTAACCCAGCGCAGATTAAGAGGTGACTTAATTCAAGTGTTCAAAATCATCAACGGCATCGACAAAATGAACTGTAGTAAGTACTTCACTATCGACCAATCTAATTACACGCAGGGAATTGGTGATGGGCTGGTCTATCAGAGTGAGACCTGAGCGATCTCTGCCATACCCATAGCTTACTCTGACTGTTCCTTTTACTTATATATTTTCTAGATCTCAAGTGACGACGTCTCTTCCGTGGATTGACCTCCCAATCTACCAAGATTGGAAGCCAAAGTGTCACATTTTTCCTTTGCCCCTCAACTTTCTCTTCATAATTGCTGAGGGGCACAGGGCCCTGGTTGGGGCTTTGGTTTCCCGGGCTTTTCCGCACCCTCCTCAGCTCCCCGACATGGAGTGGCTTCGGTCACCCAGGCTTTATTGTGGTCGGCAGGGAGGGTTCTGTGGGGGTGCTCTGTTATGGCGTTGGCCTTGCTCGGGGCCTTGGGGCTGTTCGGCCAGGCAGCTTGGGGAACGACAACAACAACAACAACAACACGCGGGGAAACGGTTGCAAAATTATTGGTAAATCTTTTAACTCACACGAATTTAAGAATTTCTTCTTCAATCGAGTTGTCAACTTGTGGAATGGGCTTCCCTGAGATGCTATAGACTGCAGCACCGTTGATTCATTTAAACTCCGCCTAGACAAATATCTCGCATCAAACCCGCGACTGACTGCGTTTGTAAATGAATAACTTTATTTTATCCCCCCCTCAGTTACTAACCAATCTGTCCCCTACTAACTTCCTAATCCTGCCACGGACATTAGTTCCAGGGCAGTAGTTCCCTTTCCAATGTTCCCTTACCCACTCTAAACCACTGTTTGGACACTTGATCCTCAGTGTTTTGGAGGACAAGCAGCCTAGAAGGGTCACTAGATCTGTTGTTGCTTGATTTCCTTTGTACTCCTTTGTACTCCTCCCCTCTCCCACCCAAATCCTACCCCTCCTCCTCCTCCCTCCTCGTCTCCACCCCAACCCTCCTCCTCTTCCTCCCTCCTCCCCAAGATTCTATTCAGGTTCATCCAACTTTCCCCCCAGCTCATTTTCCACCAACACAAAGAGGCTCATCTCCACCACCATCTCCAACAATATCTCCACCATTAAGCTCCAACAATAGCTACATCATATTCTCCCACAACACATACTGTATATCAACCATTATCTTCAACAACATCTCCACCATCATTATCAACAATATCTCCACCACTGTCACCTCCAATATTATTGCCACCATTTTCTCCAGAAATATTTCCACCATTATTCCCAACAATATCCCTATCGTTACTTAACCATTATATCACACAATATTTCCACCGCTAATTCCGACAATATATCCATCATTATCCTGAACATTATCTCCACCATTATCACCAAAAATATATCCAACACCACCACCACCACCACCATCGCCAACATATCCTCCACCACCACCACCACCACCAACAACATACCCACCACTGTCTCTCAAATACCTCCACAATTATTTCCAACACCATCTTTACCATCATCTCCAATTATACAGTATATCCATCAACATTTGCAACTACATTTCCGTAATCTCCAACAATATCTCCATAATCTACAACACTATTTCAATAGTATCTCCATCTCCAACAATAATTCCACCATCTCCCACACTATGTATCACCATCTCCAACAATATCTCCACCAAGAACAATACCTTCCAATCTCCAACAATACATCCCAATCTCCAACAATACCTCCCAATCTCTAACAATACCTCCCAATCTCCAACAGAACCTCCCAATCTCCAACAATACCTCCCAATCCCCAACAATACCTCCCATTCCCCAACTACACATCTCAATCCCCAACTACACATCTCAATCCCCAACAATACCTCCCAATTTCCAACAATACCTCCCAATCTCCAACAATACCTCCCAATCCCCAACAATACCTCCCAATCTCCAACAATACCTCTCATTCCCCAACTATACCTCTTAATCCCCAACTACACATCTCAATCTCCAACAATACCTCCCAATCCCCAACAATACCTCCACCAATACCTCCCAATCCCCAACAATACCTCCCAATCTCCAACAATACCTCTCAATCTCCAACAATACCTCTCAATCCCCAACAATACCTCCCAATCTCCAACAATACCTCCCAATCCCCAACAATACCTCCCAATCTCCAACAATACCTCCCAATCTCCAGCAATACCTCCCAATCCCCAACAATACCTCCACCAATACCTCCCAATCCCCAACAATACCTCCCAATCTCCAACAATACCTCTCAATCTCCAACAATACCTCTCAATCCCCAACAATACCTCCCAATCTCCAACAATACCTCCCAATCCCCAACAATACCTCCCAATCTCCAACAATACCTCCCAATCTCCAGCAATACCTCCCAATCCCCAACAATACCTCCCAATCTCCAACAATACCTACCAATTTCCAACAATACCTCCCAATCTCCAACAATACCTCCCAATCTCCAACAATACCTCCCAATCCCCAACAATACCTCTCAATCTCCAACAATACCTCCCACCCTCCAGCAATACATCCACCATCTACAAAATTGTCCTCATCACCTCCACCATTAATAACCTTCCAATTAGTGAGGGTCCTAATACCTCCCAATCTCCAACAATACCTCCCAATCTCCAGCAATACCTCCCAATCCCCAACAATACCTCCCAATTTTCAACAATACCTCCCAATCCCCAACAATACCTACCAATCTCCAACAATACCTCCCAATCTCCAACAATACCTCCCAATCTCCAACAATACCTCCCAATCCCCAACAATACCTCTCAATCTCCAACAATACCTCCCACCCTCCAGCAATATATCCACCATCTACAAAATTGTCCTCATCACCTCCACCATTAATAACCTTCCAATTAGTGAGGGTCCTATTCTTGGGATAGACAGTGAACGGGAAGGTGAAGGAGCTCCAGAGATGGGGTTGCTTCGAACCGTAAGTGAGCTCGAAGTACTTCACATGTCTCACTTCCAAGACGACTGGAACGAGACCTCACGGGCTTCACTGTGTTGAACGGTTGAATGTACAGGATGTCAGCCTATGCCCGAGAGGGAGTAAGTTGGAATATAGAAACAACAAAAATATAAGAAATACCAACAATATTTCCACCTCCACACTCAGCAATGCCTCCCAATCTCCACCAACAGTATCTCCACCATCATCTTCACAACTTCATCAATCTTAACACACTATTCCCCCCTCCTTTGTTTCCCACCATCAAAATCACTTTTCCTCTTTCCTGATATTTTCATACCACCTCTTACAAGCCCACACCTCACCTCTATCTCTCCCCCCCCCCCCCCCCCCGCCCACCTCTCTCTCTCTCTCTCTTTCTCCGCATGTGTGTATATTGCTATTTAATTTCAGTTATATCTCTTCGTCTTCCTGTATCTATCCATGTATGCATGTTTTATTTATCTATTCATATATGCATCTGCTGGATCATTTCATTCCTAAACTTAATTTCCTGTTTCTCCCGCCTTCCTCCGCGCGTGTGTGTGTAGCTAATGAGCATCTAAATATACCTAAGCAGCCTCAGTCACCATCGCCATCCAAAGTATCACCAGTAATCAGTCACCATGACAGTATACTCACTAGAACCACCACTATAAAAATACAAAACACTACAACAATCACCATCACTTACACAATACCAGTTCTAACAATATCACTATAACACCATCACTTACACAGTACCAGTGCTAACAATATCACTATAACACCATCACTTACACAATACCAGTACTAACAATATCACTATAACACCATCACTTACACAATACCAGTACTAACAATATCACTATAACACCATCACTTACACAATACCAGTACTAACAATATCACTATAACACCATCACTTACACAATACCATACTAACAATATCACTATAACACCATCACTTACACAATACCAGTACTAACAATATCACTATAACACCATCACTTACACAATACCAGTACTAACAATATCACTATAACACCATCACTTACACAATACCAGTACTAACAATATCACTATAACACCATCACTTACACAATACCAGTACTAACAATAACTATCACTATAACACCATCACTTACACAATACCACTACTAACAATATCATAACCATCACTTACACAATACCAGTACTAACAATATCACTATAACACCATCACTTACACATTACCAGTGCTAACAATAACTATCACTATAACACCATCACTTACACAATACCACTACTAACAATATCACTATAACACCATCACTTACACAATACCAGTACTAACAATATCACTATAACACCATCACTTACACATTACCAGTGCTAACAATAACTATCACTATAACACCATCACTTACACAATACCACTACTAACAATATCACTATAACACCATCACTTACACAATACCAGTACTAACAATATCACTAAAAAATACACCAAAAATACACCAAATACACCAAATACACCAAAAATACACCAAAATACACCAAAATGGAGAATACACCAAAGACGAAGAACAAATGAGTAATGCCCTCAATACCTTCTTTGCATCAGTTTTTACAACAGAAGACCTCAGTGATATCCCTACACCATCGCCGATTCAGATTGATAATTCAGATGTTCTAAGCAATATCACCGTTACAGAGAGAGAAGTATTGAATTGTTTAGATAAACTCAAGGTAAATAAAACGCCTGGAC
The DNA here is from genome assembly GCA_032716605.1 of Paralithodes platypus. Classification (NCBI taxonomy): domain Eukaryota; kingdom Metazoa; phylum Arthropoda; class Malacostraca; order Decapoda; family Lithodidae; genus Paralithodes; species Paralithodes platypus. The sequence continues at coordinate 28,063,250 of CM064483.1, read as the reverse complement.
CTGATACAATCTCGCCTAGAGTTTTAAAGGAAGCTAAGGATGAGCTCTCTAAACCACTGACATTACTATTCAATAAATCCTTGCAGTCTGGAACTATGCCCGATCAGTGGAAGCTAGCCAACGTAACACCGATATTCAAAAAAGGCAGCAAATCCCTACCCTGTAACTATCGTCCAATTAGCTTAACCTCAGTTGTATGTAGAATGCTAGAAACGGTCATACGAGACAGACTCGTAAATCACTTAGAGGAAAAAAACATACTTAAAGATACTCAACACGGCTTTCGTAAAAAACGTTCCTGTTTAACAAACCTCTTAGACTTCTTCCACGATATCCTCAACCTCTACGATGAGAGTAAAGCTGTAGATATTATATACCTTGATTTTCAAAAGGCCTTTGACAAAGTTCCCCACAAACGTTTACTGCTAAAACTAAAAACGCATGGAATACAAGACGGTGTGTTGAAATGGATAGAAAATTGGCTCAGCGACAGAAAGCAAAGAGTAGTCATAAACGGTAAGGCATCAAAATGGACCAATGTAAGTAGCGGGGTACCCCAGGGATCGGTACTAGGACCAATTCTCTTTCTAATTTACATCAACGACATAGATGAGGGTCTCACCTGTACAATCTCAAAATTTGCTGACGATACAAAAATTGCAAATAGCGTACTCTCAAAAGAACAAGTTGACGATATGCAACACAATCTAGATAAATTGTCATGTTGGGCCCAAATTTGGCAAATGAGTTTCAATGCGGATAAATGTAAAGTACTACATATCGGATACCTAAATGAGAAAGCAAACTATTCGATGAATGGCACTCAGCTTAAGAATGTAAACAGAGAAACCGATCTGGGAGTAACAATATCGAGTAACCTAAAACCGAGTCAACAATGTTCAGAAGTTGTTAAGAAGGCAAACAAAATAATTGGCTTTATAGGCAGGTCATTTGAGCATAAATCCAAAGAAGTTATCCTAACCCTTTACAATTCCTTAGTCCGCCCTCTTCTGGAATACTGCGTTCAATCCTGGTGCCCTTATTACCAAAAAGATATAAACAAGCTAGAACGAGTTCAACGTAGAGTTACCAAAATGATACCTAGCCTAAAGAACAAACCATACGAAGAGCGTCTTAGAGAATTAAATCTATTTCCTTTAACCCAGCGCAGATTAAGAGGTGACTTAATTCAAGTGTTCAAAATCATCAAAGGCATCGACAATATGAACTGTAGTAAGTACTTCACTATCGACCAATCTAATTACACGCGGGGAAACGGTTGCAAAATTATTGGTAAATCTTTTAACTCACACGAATCTAAGAATTTCTTCTTCAATCGAGTTGTCAACTTGTGGAATGGGCTTCCCCGAAACGTTATAGACTGCATCACCGTTGATTCATTTAAACTCCGCCTAGACAAATATCTCGCATCAAACCCGCGACTGACTGCGTTTGTAAATGAATAACTTTATTTTATCCCCCCCTCAGTTACTAACCCATCTGTCCCCTACTAACTTCCTAATCCTGCCACGGACATTAGTTCCAGGGCAGTAATTCCCTTTCCAATGTTCCCTTACCCACTCTAAACCACTGTTTGGACACTTGATCCTCAGTGTTTTGGAGGACAAGCAACCTAGAAGGGTCACTAGATCTGTTGTTGCTTGATTTCCTTTGTACTCTTTGTACTATAACACCATCACTTACACATTACCAGTGCTAACAATAACTATCACTATAACACCATCACTTACACAATACCACTACTAACAATAACTATCACTAAAAGACCATCACTTACACAATACCAGTACTAACAATAACTATCACTGTAACACCATAACTTACACAATATCAGTACAAACAATAACTATCACTATAACACCATCACTTACACAATACCAGTAATAACAATAACTATCACTATAACACCATCACTTACACAATACCAGTACAAACAATAACTATCACTATAACACCATCACTTACACAATACCAGTACTAACAATAACTATCACTATAACACCATCACTTACACAATACCAGTACAAACAATAGCTATCACTATAGCACCATCACTTACACAATACCAGTACTAACAATATCACTATAACACCATCACTTACACATTACCAGTACTAACAATAACTATCACTATAACACCATCACTTACACATTACCAGTGCTAACAATATCACTATAACACCATCACTTACACATTACCAGTACTAACAATATCACTATAACACCATCACTTACACATTACCAGTACTAACAATATCACTATAACACCATCTCTTACACATTACCAGTACTAACAATAACTATCACTATAATACCATCACTTACACATTACCAGTACTAACAATATCACTATAACACCATCACTTACACATTACCAGTCCTAACAATAACTATCACTATAACACCATCACTTACACATTACCAGTACTAACAACATCACTATAACACCATCACTTACACATTACCAGTACTAACAATATCACTATAACACCATCACTTACACATTACCAGTACTAACAATAACTATCACTATAACACCATCACTTACACATTACCAGTACTAACAATATCACTATAACACCATCACTTACACATTACCAGTGCTAACAATAACTATCACTATAACACCATCACTTACACAATACCAGTGCTAACAATAACTATCACTATAACACCATCACTTACATAATACCAGTACAAACAATAACTACCGGTATCACTATAACACCATCACTTACACAGTACCAGTACTAACAATAACTATCACTATAAGACCATCACTTACACAATACCAGTACTAACAATTTCACTATAACACCATCACTTACACAATACCAGTACTAACAATATCACTATAACACCATCACTTACACATTACCAGTACTAACAATATCACTATAACACAATCACTTACACAATACCAGTACTAACAATAACTATCACTATAACACCATCACTTACACATTAATAGTACTAACAATAACTATCACTATAACACCATCACTTACACAATACCATTACTAACAATAACTATCACTATAACACCATCACTTACACAATACCAGTACTAACCATATCACTATAACACCATCACTTACACAACACCAATACTAACAATAACTATCACCATAATTTATCACTTACACAATACCAGTACTAACAAAAACTATCACTATAACACCATCACTTACACAATACCAGTACAAACAATATCACTATAACACCATCACTTACACAATACCAGTACTAACAATAACTATCACTATAACACCATCACTTACACAATACCAGTACTAACAATAACTATCACCATAATTTATCACTTACACAATACCAGTACTAACAATAACTATCACTCTAACACCATCACTTACGCAATACCAGTACTAACAATATCACTATAACACCATCACTTACACAATACAAGTACTAACAATAACTATCACTATAACACCATCACTTACACAATACCAGTACTAACAATATCACTATAACACCATCACTTACACAATACCAGTACTAACAATAACTATCACTATAACACCATCACTTACACAATACCAGTACAAACAATAACTATCACTATAACACCATGACTTACGCAATACCAGTACTAACAATATCACTATAACACCATGACTTACGCAATACCAGTACTAACAATATCACTATAACACCATCACTTACACAATACCAGTACTAACAATACCACTATAACACCATCACTTACACAATACCAGTCCTAACAATAACTATCACTATAACACCATGACTTACGCAATACCAGTACTAACAATATCACTATAACACCATCACTTACACAATACCAGTACTAACAATACCACTATAACACCATCACTTACACAATACCAGTACTAACAATAACTATCACTATAACACCATCACTTACGCAATACCAGTACTAACAATATCACTATAACACCATCACTTACACAATACCAGTACTAACAATATCACTATAACACCATCACTTACACAATACCAGTACTAACAATATCACTATAACACCATCACTTACACATTACCAGTGCTAACAATAACTATCACTAGAACACCATCACTTACGCAATACCAGGACTAACAATATCACTATAAGACCATCACTTACACAATACCAGTACTAACAATAACTATCACTATAACACCATCACTTACACAATACCAGTACTAACAATAACTATCACCATAATTTATCACTTACACAATACCAGTACTAACACAATATCTACCATCAATTGTTTCTTATATACATAAATGACCTAGATTTAGGTATAACTAGTAGGATAAGTAAATTCGCAGACGATACTAAAATGGGGAGATCAATTGATTCAGATAGCGATATAGAGTGCCTCCAAAGGGATCTAGATACCTTACATGAATGGTCAGTAAATTGGCAGATGAAGTTTAACATTGACAAATGCAAAGTATTAAAGATAGGGAAGATGCATACAAATGTTAAATATAAACTAGCTAATTTAGAATTAGAAAATTCAGACTGCGAGAAAGATCTAGGTGTGTTTGTTAGCAATGATTTGAAGCCTAGAAAACAGTGTATAGGCGTTCGTAATAAGGCAAACAGGATTCTCGGGTTCATCTCTAGGAGTGTGAGTAACAGAACTGCTGATGTTATCTTAAAACTTTACTTGTCATTAGTGAGACCCCATATGGATTATGCTGTCCAATTTTGGTGTCCTTATTACAGAATGGACATAGATTCATTGGAGAGAGTACAGCGTAGAATGACAAAATGATCCATAATATTAGAAATCTTCCGTATGAAGAAAGGTTGAAGAAATTAGGTTTACATTCGTTAGAGAGACGCAGAGTTAGAGGGGATATGATAGAGGTGTTCAAGTGGGTTAGTGGGATTAACAAAGGGGACATGACAAATGTACTAAAGCTCAGTGATAGCGAAAGAACTCGTACCAATGGTTTCAAATTAGATAAATTTCGTTTCAGAAAAGATATAGGCAAATATTGGTTTGGTAACAGAGTTGTAGATGGGTGGAATAGACTACCAAGTGCTATAGTGGGATTAAAAACGATAGGGAGCTTTAAGATAAAATTGGATAAGCATATGGACGAGAAGGGTTGGGTGTGAAGGGGAATCAGCAGGGTTGGGCCAATCAGCACTCTGCAGACCCCCGTAATCCTGCGTTAATCTCTAACCGTTTTGGTAAGATGATCCTCAAGGTATTAGAGTGTTGAGCCTATAATTGGGCTTTGTAATTGGGGTTGTGTGGGACAGGGATCTGCCTTGCTTAGGCCAATCGGCTTTCTGCAGACTCCCATTTTCTTATGTTCTTATGTTCTTATCATAACATCATAATAACCAGACCATCACCATTACCTACACACTACCAGTGCTAACAATAACTATCACTATAACACCATCACTTACACAATACCAGTACTAACACAATATCTACCATCATAACATCATCATAACCAGACCATCACCATTACCTACACAATACCAGTACTAACACAATATCTACCATCATAACATCATAATAACCAGACCAACACCATCACTTACACAATACCAATACTAACAATATCTATCACAATATATAGCAATCACTATTAGGATTCAAACAGGACCACAATCACCACACTATATAACTATGCCTCAGTCAACACAGTAATTAAATCGCTACATAGAGAAAATAATAAATTACTAAAACCTTCAAAGTTAAGGGCAGGTTTTTGTTTTTTCTGGTTCCTCCATCTCCCTCATGTTTAGCCCCATTAATGCTGAGAGCCTAAAACGTTCGCCCCTTTAGTTTGGCGATTTCAAGACCTTACGTCTTACGACCAGTTCTTTGACAATATAAAGACCTATCCGGCCATTTATGTGTCGGGTATTACCTGGAAAGCAATAATGAGCCTGTAATTTAGGAGGAATCGGCCTTCAGCCTGAACAATTTTCTAACGAAAAATTTACAAATTTTTGTCGAATGGTTGTCTTGGAGGTTTTTTATAGCTTGATAGAGGTCTAGGGAGCAAACTACTTCTCCTCCCCCCCCCTCCCCCCACCCCCATCACATCCCATTAATCCATGTGTATGATTATTTTGACTACGCTATATATATTTATTATATATATATATATATTATATATATATATATAAATATACACAGTATTTATCACGGGTACAACAAAGGTATGAAAAAGGCATATAAGACCATTGGCTATAGTGTTAGTGATTTATAGTGTTAGTGATTGCCTTGGTTGGCAACCTGTCTAGGGGAGTAAACCTTATACAAATCCGTACTGCTTACCTAAGGGTAAGGCAGGTTAGTGGATGGATTAGCCGAACACCACTGTAGAAAAATAGTGCTAACAAGATTCACAGAGGGCCTCGGAGTCGGACGGATCCTAAATAAAGTGGTCAATCCTGTAAGTCCTTCACTAAACTGGCTCGGGTTGTCCCTTTCACAGGGAATAGGTCCGCTTGGGGGCATTCTGTGTATGACCACCCTCGTTAGGGGAGTAAGGCGTCCGGCAATGGATAGATAGATAGAATATCCTTCACATACAATTAAATGGGTAGATTAAAATGGCGGTATAATACCCGTAATTATTTAGAGTATAACCTATTTTTTTCACCGACGGAAAATGTAATCCCTTAAGCCGGCGTCACACGAGCAAGTTTATCGGCTATATGTATCAGAGTCTTGAATCCGCTACAAGTAATTATTATATTTTGATTGATTTTGCTATTTATTCATATATTACATTGAACTAAACGCGATTAACAGCTCTAAAATACAAAAAACAAAAACAAAGAACAGTCAAAATGAAGGTTTCATTAATTGTCAGACAGTAGACTGGATTTTAGCTACTTATTGTATTCGGATACTGTGGTTCCGATACATCCGTCGCTAAAGTGCGGACACCGACTTTAGTAGCTGATTTATGGAGACAATGGGAATACATGTAACTTTTAAGTATCAGCAAAATACCATTGCTAATTTGTCATAGTAAACCCTTTCTGTATGCGATAACGCGTTTCTTCCCATTATTGTGGCTACCATTGGACGATTCAATCAGTTTAGGTAGACATTTTGGAAGTTAGAGGGTTAATTAGAAAAGGTTTTTCCCCTTCGACTCTAAAAGATTGTTACGACCGGGCCTCTTATAAAACAACGGCTCTTAATCATTGGACTAGAAAGGCACACAGCCACAACGGTAACACTAGATCCAACCCTCAAACTTATAATGCCGGCGCACAAAAAAACACCTATACCCTCCAGAGTTAAATCTGCGATAACGGGGTATCCTATAACTCGGTATAAGTGTACTACTATTACAGGCTGATGATCTCTGATACAGCCTGATCACAACAACATACAATTACGTTAATAAGGTATAAAAGGAAAAGATAGAGATCTTAATTAAATCACTGCAATGATTTAATGCAAACTAGAAGAATGTATATTTAAAGTTACTCTAAACAATAATGAACTATCACTCCTATACTAAAGAAAGTGAACGAAAGTCCCAAAGCATCGAGCAGGAATCTTCTGAAGAAAGTCTGATGCTGGGGTAAGATGATCGTAACGGATTTTGAACTGTTATATAAAGCAGGGACAATATAGGACAAGTGTAGAGGCAGACAGTGTTAACTGACACGGGAATAACGATAAATGCACATTAGTATTATCTCCAACAACAAAAGAAGTACTTAGTCAGGCCACTCAAAAAGCCTGCTCAGGTTGTGCAACTCAACAACAACCAAGGCTTACAGTCAACGTGAATAAGAATGCTGCATACATAACATAAGAGTTTTTAATTCTAAACGGGTGTCTGCTAGGCTAATAAAGTCTAGCTGGGATGTCGTAGGCTAGGAAACAATGGCTGAGCAAGCGGCTCGTAGCCTAGCGAGGTCCTTAAGACTGTGCGGCCAAATTACGTTAATTGACGGGGTGCTCTCTTGAGAGATCCAGATCGCTAGTATCTGGTTCTCTCCTGGCGACCCTCTCAAAGTCAAAGCAAACGAGTTAGCACAGTGTTAGGTGGCATAGGCAAAAGCCCTCACTCGCAACACAGTGCTAAACTCACAAGGTACACAGTCAGAAAGACCACCTAGGCTTCCCACGTCTCCGTTGCGATTGTACAGGTTCAACAAAACCTAGTACACATCGGAAATCACAACAACAATGGCCTCACCCCAGTCTAGCATTAAACAGCCCAGCAGACAGCCAAGGAATAGGCAGGGAGACACCGTGAGTGTGTCGAACCTCTACAGACAAAATGGTAACCCCTCCAAAATGCCTAACTAAACATATAATATCTGAGAACTTCAGCATATAATATGATGGCCGATATATGAAATCGTGCAGAACCAAAGGGGAGTTATGATATTAAATAGAGAGGAATAATGAGAGGTAAGAAATTGAGAGAGAGAGAAAGTGCTCTATAGGTAGAAGTCGGGGACAGGTGGCAAGGGATATGTTAGGGGTATGCTGGTCAAGCAAGCTCTGAGCAAGGAAGGCACAAGGCAGCAGGGAAGTGCGGGGGAACTACCTCCTGACGCGGCGGGAGGGGGTGGTGAGGCGGCCAGCCACTCAGAGGGCCCGGCCGTGGCATGACGCCACCGAAGCAACGTGTAACCCTCCGTGAGTACCCTCTGTCTCCTGCACTTACTCACTCACACTCTCTAGCTGTATCATTCAGTCTTATACATTAAACTTACAACTCATGATATAAAAATACAATGCATTGTCACAGGCGAAAAAAAAGACTACTTCTGTACTGCCTGTGACATGACGATTCACAAGAAAGAAACTACAACATTGTAGATAGACTGTAGCCAAATACACTGCCCTGGCGAGTGCTAGCGAGTGGCCAAGCGAGCGGCTGAGCCCACGTGGCGTTCTGCCAAGCTGCAGGCGTCACAAGATCCTTCATAAACTGTATAAAATTGTCTAATAACAGCCAAAATATAATGAAGAAACGCATCATCGTACCCAAAAGGAATTAAGGTCGTTTTTTTCTGGACCCCCTTCTCCCACATGTGTAGACCCATTATATGTTTTGAAATTATAAGACGTTTACTCAATTACTTTGGCGATATTAAGACCTTCGCCCGATTTTTTGTCAATTTTAATACCATGTGTGCCATCTAGGTGTTGATTTTTCCCAAGCAAGGAAGTGTAAGTCTGTAATCTAAGAGGTACCGGCCTTTGGACGGTACAGTTATTTAACGAAAAATAAATGCACATGCAGTATAATTTACTGTATGTTTATTATATTATATTATATTATCTCGAAGGGGGTCTCGTGGGTAATATCTAAAGCATGAAGCAAACTAGAAATAAAATAATAATAATAAAATATACTATTAAATACAAACTCCCCGTAGCAACATAATTCGCTACACAAATCGTGGCCATTGCATATTAAACAATATGGGGACATGGTAATTTAATTACCGTCAAATGAAAACTAAACTATAACTCGAATTACTTGTTGTTTATTTTAAGATTATCTGGTCCGACGTCTTATCGGTTATTATGTTTTATATAATTATTACTGAGGATTTCTCAATAACACACTCATTATTAATATAGGTTTTGATACTGGAATACAACATTATTTAAAGGGGGTAGGGGGATAGCTTATTCCCTAGACCTCTATTAAGCTTAACAAAAAAGTGAGACAAAATGTGCATTCTTCGGTAGAAAAATATGATGGCCTTCGGCCAGTTCCTCCTAAATTGTAGGCTCGTTTTCGCTCGCCGGGAAGAAAATATACACCTAAATGGCACGAAAGGTCTTAGTATCTCAAAAACTAATGGGCCTAAACATGAGGGTGAAAAGAATCCTGAAAATCCCCCTTTAAGGTATTATCAGTTTAGGTTTTGATACTGGGTTAAGTGATTGTTTAATAGTATCTGGTGCAACGTCTTGAGGGTGGCCATGATTATTTTATTTTTAACATTGTTCTTAACATCAATATCCCCCATCATGAAATTAATGAAAGCATGTGATTCTCCCAGGATTCGAACCTAGGATACCACATACAGAACTCACATGATCTAACCATTACACCATGAAAACAGTTAAAGGTGCACTCGGATACCATAGTATCTAGCCCATTCGTAAGAATTGGTGGACCGCCTATGTTTTCTTTTTATGCAATTATAACTACCTGGATCAATTTTTGGATAGTACTTGCTTTGTAATAAATAGTATATATCGATTTGTAGTTGATTTATAGAAAATTGTATACATAAATTAGGTTTCCAGAGATATACTTCCATAATTAGAAATAGGTGAAGTTCACGAATATATATGAGTTGGCTAGAGACTATGGTATCCGAGTGTACCACGATTAATATCCATTTTATCGAATACTGGATATCAATCTAATCATGTACTGGACCCAACTGCACTATGCAATAGCCTAATGCTTATGCGAGAGGAAAGAACATTTTATGGGACACAGATCTCAAAGGACTGACCTCGCTACGGAATGTTCCTGAACCTTTTGATATTATTTTTAACGTCGTTCTTAACACCAATAACACCCCAGATGTTTTTTTTTAACGCCTTGAAGAGTATGCCACGTGTTTACAGTTTATTCTGGCTATCATTAAACTATTCTATACAGCTTACGAAGGATCTGTGGGAGTTAATAGGGTAAAGACTGACCCAAACGACCCTCTGAATTCCACATACCCACGCTAATACGAATAAAATCGTCTCATAATAGCCAGAAAACAGAAAATACATGCGTCATCGTATCTTGAGAGAGTTTATTATTATTGAATGTTTTGACAGTTTTTGCCTTTTTCGAGCTATGTACTTTTGGTTTGCCACCTAGAGTAATAGAAACGGTTACCCAGACCCCCTTCAAATTAAGAATTGCCATTCAGAACCTATTCAAGGGCCTTACTCCACCCCCTCCACCACATTGTATTACCATAACCACCACTCTATTACCACTACTACCACTACCACTACCACCATCCTCATTGCTACCACCCCACATACACATTGGCCCCCATTAACACGTCTACCATCCCCCTCCCCCACAACTACTGCCCCCCCTCCCCCCCTTACCCCCTACTACTACTACTATTACTACTTCTCAATTTGTTCCGGCTTTTACATTTAAATTTCATATGATAAAACACATTTCAAGCAACTATCTTTTTATTAAGTTATTTTGATTACAGCTTCCTTATATATATTATCATAATGATTAATTAGGTAAATATTTTGCAAATTACTAATACAGTCCTATAGAAAAGACCTTTATGAGGAACTTACGCATTTAATTATTTGTTCATAATGTAAATTGTGTATATTATTACTCTATTATTGTAAATATCTTAATTGTATCTATGTAAGAAATTATGAAATACAATTAACGAACGAACGAACGAACTACTACTATTACAAGCAAAACCCCCAACTAATATCACCCCTATTAACACAACTATATCCTACCTCACCCACTCCTACTACTGCCACTACTACTACTACTACTACTACTACTATCACTATTACTATTACTACTACTACTACTACTACCACAACAACCCAACTCATATTACTCCCATTAACACTTCTAGCACCCTCCTCTCCTACCACCACTACTATCCTCCTCCCCTCTCGTCCATCACCACACCACCACCAATACTACTACTAATACCACTACTACTACTACTATTGCTACTACTCTATTACCCCACCCCCCCTATTAACACTTCTAGCATCCCCCACCCTACCCCCACCATCATCACCCCTCCCATCCCCCATCACTACCCCTCCCCCCTCAGGACCCCCTGGTGAGAGCAGAGTGAGGATCGATAAAGCCATTCAGGGCCCTGGGGGGAGGGGGAGGGGACTATTTCACCTCGTCTCTTATTGTCTCTCCATCATCTTCTCTTCCTATCTCTCCATCTCTCGTGTATCTCCCTCCCCCCCCCTATATGTCAGGAGAGAGAGAGAGAGAGAGAGAGAGAGAGAGAGAGAGGCATGCTGTACATTATACTATTATTGTGTCAAGTTAAAGTCCCTCTGCTTGTGTATCCTATATTGTCTATTAAAACATGAATTCTCTATTATTCCACCTGCCTCTATCACCATCCTGCTACAATTACAGATTTATCTCATCTGTCTGTCTCTACACTGGAGATATTTATTAATGTGTCTATTTATATATGTATTTTTAGTTTCCTCCCTAGACCTCCTTCAAGCTTAAACAAAATGCCCCCAAGACCCCCATCCGAGATCAAATGTATTAATTTATTCGGTAGAAGAATGTACCGGCCGAAGGTCGGGGCCTACTAATTTTCAGGCTAGCTATCGCTCGCCAGGAAAAACGTCGACACGTAAAAGGCACGAAATGTCTTAATATTGACAAAGAAATTGGGCGAAAGGTCTTAACACCGCCAAACTAATATGGCGAACGTCTTAAATTCTCAAAACTAATAGGGTTAAAAATGAGGGACAAGGGGGTCCAGAAAAAAAACATAAGTGAAAATCTCCCCTTCATTATACCATAATAATTATGATACAGATGATTAGTGTTCTTCGATCTGTCTGTTCACATTACAGCACATACACGATTCAAACACCTATCATGTCCATAATAATATCATACCATAATAATTATGATACAGATGATCAGTGTTCTTCGATCTATCTGTTCACATTACAGCACATACACGATTCAAACACCTATCATGTCCATAATTTTGATTGCAATTAAGGGCCCGGGGATGGTTCGTTTTTGGGGACCCACTTTTCCCTCATGTTTAGCCCCATTAGTTTTCAGATTTTAAGACGTTCGGCCCATTAGTTTGGTAATTTTAAGATTTTTCGCCCCATTTCATTGTCAATATTAACACTTTTCGTGCCATTTAGGTGTCGATAAATTCCTGGCAAGCGATAGCGAGCCTGTAATTTAAGAGGAACCGGCGTTTGGTGGGACATTTTTATATCGAAAAATGTACAAATTAATCTTGAAGGAAAGTCTGAGGGGGTTTAAAGCTTGATGGAGGTCTTGGGAGGAATTTAGAATAATAATAAAAAGATACATAAATTAGCAAATAAATTCCCCTCATCCCCCCATTTACCCTTTCAGTCTTCGTGAACGCTCTTTTGCATAATTATGGCTATCATTAGACGATTTTACTCAGGTTTGGAAGGCCCTCGAGTAATGAAATGGGTACAAACTATCTTTATTACCCTCTGACTTCCACAATTCCTTCCATAACTGAACAAAATCGTCTAATATTAGCCAGAATAATAAGACGAAAATCGTCCTCGTATCTTATGTTATCTATCTATCTATCTATCTATCTATATATATATCTATCTGTCTCTATCTATCTATATATATCTATTTATCTAGTTATCCATCCAATCATCTCGATCCTTCCTTCTAATCATCCAGCAATCTTCCTTCTAAACTGTTTTTGCATCTATTTATGTATCTACATATCTCTATCTATCTATCTATCTATCTATCTATCTATCTACTCATCAATACATTCACCTTAAGCTTTCCAACTAATCATTCGGCAATCTATTCTTTAATTTTTCCATTATAATATTATAATCCATCTATCTATTCGTACATACCTACCTACATACATACATACATACTACATATTGTCATTAATCCATTCATCGTTATACCAGCAATCATTTGTATATGTATTTGTCTACCTATCCAAATATCTTTTTATATATTTATTTACCTAGAATGTAAATACCCATTTAGGCGTATTTGAATCCATCTATTCATCCAGCTAACCATCTATTTCAACTCCTTCAAAATTACAAATCCACTATCTACTGTATATCTCTATCTATCTATCTATGAATGCATCCAACCAACTATCCCAATATCTTCTAAGTTAGAAGTCTCCTATCTATCTGTCTAATTAATTTCCTATCTATCTATCCATCTGTCTATATATCTATATATCTATCTATATATCTATCACTCAAATAATCCATCCATCCAACATTCTATGGCAATTTCTTCAAAGTTCAAGTCTCTATCTATCTATCTATCTATATATCAACCAAGTATATAATTCATCCATCCAACCATATATCTCCATCTCTTCAAAGTGACCTGTGATAGGATCAACCCCTATAACACGGCTTAAACTTGATTTTTATCTCCTTTGGTTAAACCGTCTTTTGTCACTATTCAATCTATCCAACCTTCTATCCATCCACCTATCCTTTCATCATTTCATTTTCCACATTCTATCCATTCACCTATATTTCTATCATCTCACTTTCAACCTTCTATCCTTCCATCATTTAATTTTCAACCTTCTATCCTTCCACCTATACTTCCATTATTTCATTATCAACCTTCTATCCTTCCACCTATACTTCCATCATTTAATTTTCCACATTCTATCCATTCACCTATATTTCTATCATTTAATTTTCAAACTTCTATCCTTCCATCATTTCATTTTCCACATTCTATCCATCCACCTATCCTTCCATCATTTCATTTTCCACATTCTATCCATCCACCTATCCTTCCATCATTTCATTTTCCACATTCTATCCATCCAGCTATCCTTCCATCATTTTTTCCACATTCTATCCATCCACCTATCCTTCCATCATTTCATTTTCCACATTCTATCCATCCAGCTATCCTTCCATCATTTCATTTTCCACATTCTATCCATCCACCTATCCTTCCATCATTTCATTTTCCACATTCTATCCATCCACCTATCCTTCCATTCATTTTCCACATTCTATCCATCCACCTATCCTTCCATCATTTCATTTTCCACATTCTATCCATCCACCTATCCTTCCATCATTTCATTTTCCACATTCTATCCATCCACCTATCCTTCCATCATTTCATTTTCCACATTCTATCCATCCAGCTATCCTTCCATCATTTCATTTTCCACATTCTATCCATCCACCTATCCTTCCATCATTTCATTTTCCACATTCTATCCTCCACCTATCCTTCAATCATTTCATTTTCCACATTCTATCCATCACCTATCCTTCATCATTTCATTTTCCATTCTATCCATCCACATCCTTCCATCATTTCATTTTCCACATTCTATCCATCCACTATCCTTCCATCATTTTTTCCACATTCTATCCATCCAGCTATCCTTCCATCATTTCATTTTCCACATTCTATCCATCCACCTATCCTTCCATCATTTCATTTTCCACATTCTATCCATCCACCTATCCTTCCATCATTTCATTTTCCACATTCTATCCATCCACCTATCCTTCCATCATTCATTCATGTCTATCCATCTATCCTTCCATCATTTTCTTCCACTTCTATCATTCCATTATTCATTTACACATCCATCCTATCCTTCCATCATTTCATTTTCCACATTCTATCCATCCACCTATCCTTCCATCATTTCATTTTCCACATTCTATCCATCCACCTATCCTTCCATCATTTCATTTTCCACATTCTATCCATCCACCTATCCTTCCATCATTTCATTTTCCACATTCTATCCATCCACCTATCCTTCCATCATTTCATTTTCCACATTCTATCCATCCACCTATCCTTCCATCATTTCATTTCCAATCATCATTTCATTTTCCACATTCTATCCATCCACCTATCCTTCCATCATTTGATTTTCCACATTCTATCCATCCACCTATCCTTCCATCATTTCATTTTCCACATTCTATCCTATCCTTCCATCATTTCATTTTCCACATTCTATCCATCCAGCTATCCTTCCATCATTTCATTTTCCACATTCTATCCATCCACCTATCCTTCCATCATTTCATTTTCCTCAGTCTATCCATCCACTTATCCTTCCATCATTTGATTTTCCACATTCTATCCATCCACCTATCCTTCCATCATTTCATTTTCCACATTCTATCCATCCACCTATCCTTCCATCATTTCATTTTCCACATTCTATCCATCCAGCTATCCTTCCATCATTTCATTTTCCACATTCTATCCATCCACCTATCCTTCCATCATTTCATTTGTATATGGTTTCCCTTTTGGCTCATTAACCAACTTCATTACCCATCTATCCATCCAACCTTTCATCTCCCTTTCCATCCATACATACTCATGCATGCATCTATATCTTCATTCATCCATCCATCCTTCTACCAATTCATCCATCCATCCATCCATATATGCATTCGTCCATCCATCAATCTACCCCTCCATCCATCTACCCATTCATCCATCCATCTATGCATTCGTCCATCCACCCATCTACCCCTCCATCCATCCATCTACCCATTCATCCATCCATCCATCCATCTATGCATTCGTCCATCCATCCATCTACCCATCCATCTACCCATTCATCCATCCATCCATCCATTCATTCATTATTCGTCCATCCATCCATCTACCTATCCATCCATCCACCCTTCCATCACAATATAGCCTACCATCCATCCTTTCGTCCATCTATACCTACCCATCCATCTATCATCTCAATATATATGTTTATCTATCTACATGTATCTATCAATCTATATATCTAGCTATCTATGCATGTATCTATCTAGCAATCCGTCTAGGCAGTAGTCTATCAAATTGCTTATAAATCTATCCAACTATCTATCTCAATTTCATCAAAGTGACCTGTGATCCGACAAACCCCTTTAAAAAAGGTCCATTTTTGTTTATCTCTTTTACTCAAAGTTAAATCACCTTTCATCTTCCCATCCATCAATCCATTCAACAATCCATCTATTCATCCATTATATAATTTAAATAGCAATTTTTCCATAATGCATTCTTACTGTCTATCACTTAACCCTATTTGGTCCGAGGTAGGTCTGTTTCAGTATCCTCTAGCTGTTTCGTTCAATTAGTTTGGAGATTGCAATACGTTTTTATCTCATATACTTTGGCGATATAAAAACGTTTTATCCCAACCAAGTGTCGTATTTTTTCTGGGCGACCGATAGCAAGTCTGAAAATTTGGAAGAATAGACTTTTGACCGATAAACATTTCTATCGAATAATGTACAAATTTAGCTTCATTTTATTTTTTTATTTTTTTGTAAAGGAAGACTGGGAATGCATTTTCATTGTCTTACTGAACAAACTAAAATACATTATTCGAAAGTTGCAAAAGCAAGCAAAATCCTATATAACAACAAGTAATATCATAATAACCCACAAGTCATCAGCCCAGATAGTGTTAATACTCCAAGCATCCTTCAAGCCTTCAATCTTGTCCTCTACTGTAATATTATATACCATCTATTCGTATCCAGTTATCTAGTCGTCTATCTGTCTATATATCTAAGTCTTTAATCTATCTATCAATCCACTTTAACACTAACTGGTCCAACGTCTTGGTGTTTATTATGATATTCTGTTTAATAATTTTTTAGGATTTTTCATTCTTTTCCCATTTTCGAGTAATGTATTTAGGTCGATCCCTTAAGCTAACATAAACGCCTTTCCAAGCCTCCCTAAAATGTAAATGTGCTCATCCAGATCCCCTTTAAGTTAAATTTGTACATTTTTCTATAGGAAATGTTCTGGTCAAAATAAAAACAATTATAAAGTTACAGGCTCGCTATCGCTTGCCCAGAAAAAAAGACACTTGAATGGGATTAAGCGTCTTCTTATCGCCAAACAAATAGGGTGAAATGCCCTAAAATCGCTAAGCTAATGAAGCGAAAAGGGGAGAGCCTACGTCGGGCCAAATAGGATTAAAACAGTTCATAATTGATTGGTTTTCCTTTCGTCAATAATTAATCCATCCAGCTATCAATTCTTCTAACTATTATCCAGTCTCTCTCTCTCTCTCTCTGTATATATATATATATATATATATATATATATATATATATATATATATATACCGGTATATATACTGTATATACAGTATATATATATATATATACATATATATATATATATACAGTATATAATATATATATATATACTATATATATATATATATATATATATATATATATATATATATATATATATATATATATATATATATAAAGTTACATACCCTTAACAAACCTCATAGTTAATTAAATTTACTTATACATTATAACTAGGCCTAGTCGGTTGTAAGAATCTACTGTTAATATTACTATTAGTATGGGTGAGCTTTGACGTGGGGCTGGTCTTTGTGATAACATAATTAAAACATTATATTAACAACCAGATGCCCTTAACAAACCTACTATTTCCTGAATATTGTTAGTGTGAACAATACAAATAATAATAATAATAATATTAATAATAATAATAATAATGATAATAATGATGATAATAATAATAATGATGATAATACAAATAATAATATTGAAAATAATAATAAAATTAATAAAAATAATAACGATGATATTGATAATAATAATAATAATTAAAGTTGCAAGCAATGTTGTCCGGGGTTCGAGCGGTTTTGCAAGCAGGGTATTGTGTTGGATACAAAAGCTGTGTCACAAATATCAAAAGATCATTTAACTTATCGGGCATGGAGAAACTACAGAAGGAACAGATTGTGCAAACAAACAAGAGCGAGATAGAGAGAGATTGGCTGGATAAGGGATCTGCCTCTATTCATTTAGTAACAGAGGTGTAGATATGTGGAATAGGCTACCGAGTGCTATAATGGGATCAAGACCAATAGAGCTTCAACTTGATATTAGATAGAATGAGATTGGTTGGGTGTGAAAGGGATCTGCCATGTGTAGGTCAATCGGCTCTCTGCAGACTCCCGTTTTCTTATTTTTTTATGTTCTCATTTGTGAGGGAGAGAGAGAGAGTATGGCAAGAGAGAATAGGATGTTGTAAACATAAGGAAGATAGCGATAAATATGAGAGAGAGAGAGCGTGGGATGGGTTGGGTGTGAAAGGGATCTGACGTGTGGGCCAATCGGCTCTCTGCGACTCCGGTTTTCTTATGTTCTCATTTGTGAGAGAGAGAGAGAGACTAGGATGTCATAAATGTAAGGAAGACAGAGATAAATGAGAGACAATTTTTATGAGATGGGTTGGGTGTGAAAAGGATCTGTCTTGTGTGGGCCAATTGGCTCTCTACAGACTCCCATTTTCTTATGCTCCTATTTCTTACAATATTATTGTGTTTTGGTTGCAGGTATATGATAACATGGGTGTATAGTAAGTAGTGTAAATAACAGGTAATGTTTATGAGATGGGTTGGGTGTGAAAGGGATCTGCCTTATGTGGCCCACTTGGCTCTCTGCAGACTCCCATTTTCATCTTGGTTGCATGTGTAAGGGATCTGCCTCATTTGTACCGGTGCACAAACAAACAAGTGCGAGAGAGAAAGAGATTGGCTCTGTAAGGGATCTGCCTCTATTCGCTTGGTAAAAGAGTTGTAGATATGTGGAATAGCCTACTGAGTGCTATAGTGGGATCAATAACAATAGAGCTTCAACATAAAATTTGATAGGACGAGATGGGTTGGGTGTGAAAGGGATCTGCCGTGTGTGGGCCAATTGGCTCTCTGCAGCCTCCCATTTTCATCTTGGTAGCATGTGTAAGGAATCTGCCTCATTTGTACCAGTGTGCAAATAAGAGAGAGAGAGAGAGAGATTGGCTGTGTAAGGGATCTGCCTCTCTCGGAACAGAGTCGTAGATATGTGAAATAGGCTACCTAGTGCTATAGTGGGATCAAGAACAATAGAGAATTTCAAGATAAAATCAGATAGTAATATGGACGAAATGGGTTGGATGTGAAAGGGATTTGCCTTTTGTGGGCCACTTGTCTCTCTGCAGATTCCCATGTTCATCTTAGTTGCATGTGTAAGGGATCTTTTTTTTTTTTTTTTTTTTTTTTTTTTTAAGAGACAATGAACGGAGGAAGGAAAAACACAGATAAAACAAAAAGGTCCATGTGCCTAAAGGCATCCTCCATTCATAAAATGTTTGTAACAAATGATCTGCCTCATTTGTACCGGTGTGCAAACAAACGAGTGACAGAGAGAGACTGGGTGTGTAAGGGATCTGCCTCTATTCGTTTAGTAACAGAGTTTGTAGATATGTGGAATAGGCTACCGAATCCTATAGTGGGATCAAGAACAATAGAGTTCAACATAAAATTAGATAGGACGAGATGGGTTGGGTGTGAAAGGCTGCCACGGGCGTGTCTGGCCACTATTTTGGATATCATGTCAAAAGTTGCCCAATACAAAAATGCACCTTGTGTCAAAGTTTGGTCCCAATCCGACAAACAGTTCCGGAGTTATTACGTAAAAACCACCGGACTATACATATTTTTATGGAAGAATGCAATACTCTTGAACCGCTGAAGACGTTACTTGCTGTTTGAGGGAGGAGGGAAGGTAAGTCACACCACACCAAAATTGTCAAAACTTTGAAGGTCTAGAACAGGGGTGTCAAACTCATTTGCTCTGGCGGGCCAAATTTTACACGGTACAATATTGTAGGGCCGCATTAACCCCTTCTGTACCGGTGACGTCTTTTATATTTTATTGTAGCAATGTTTAGAGGATTTTGTGCAATTTAAGAAGGATCTGTGGTAGTAAAAAGGAATAAGTGAGATTGTTCGAAGCCTATCAATTGCTGGAGGCCCTTTTGAAACTGAATACAATCGTCAAATAGTAGCAAATTAGTTAAAAAGACGTTGCCGGTACAGAAGGGGTTAATGTAGCAGGCTAAATATAATATACCGGTAATGCCTCCACCCGTCCTAATATAAATTAAAATAAATGCTTCATAGTACCCAGATTTAACGATTTCAGAAAATATTCAGAACACATACAAATATATTATTTAAATAATATGAATTTACGGCAACTGTGCCACCTTATCGCACTAATTTACGAAGAGCCCTCACTGACCAAGGATTGACAACACTAGTTTGCCATTTTCCCAAGACTTATCAGGCGTAATTTGTTAGTACAGGAGATAGACCAGTGACCTCTCTCTCTCTCTCTCTCTCTTCCTTTATTCCATTAACTTCTCATTATCAACCGTCAGGTGATTTTGTTCAAATTAGGAAGGACCTCAGAGAGAGAGAGAGAGAGAGAGACCGACAGACCAGACCAGACAGACAGAGAGGAAGAAAGAGACATAGACAGACAGACAGACACAGTGTGTGTGAGAGAGAGAGAGAGAGAGAGACAGATACAAGTATATGAGTAACTATTATATACCTGGATGGGTTTTCCACATTCTATAAAGTCAATGTTTGAATTAAGATTCTCTTAGAATTGTATTACTTGTATTGTCTCCTCTCTTTATCCTACCCTTCTCTCTCTCTCTCTCTCTCTCTCTCTCTCTCTCTCTCTGAGGTCCTTCATAATTTGAATACAATCACCTGGCTGTCGTCACTGTATTAAAATAATTGATAATGAGAAGTAAATGGAATAAAGGAAGAGGAGAGAGAGAGAGAGAGAGAGAGAGAGAGTTAGTTAGTTAGTTATAGTTAGACGTGTATTATCTCCGTAGCCTTGGGCCTCATACTGACCATGAATGCAAGAACCGTCTCACTGGCCCCAAATTGAGCATATCATAAACCCATTGACGATTTTATTCAGCTTAAGAAGAATGTCTAAGGGTGAAAGAGTATTTAATCTCCTTTAAGCTTCTTAATCTCACAAATACTTCCTAGAATTAGAATTTAAGTTATAGTACCAACATAATTATAATATATTTAAGAAATACTAATTATGTCTAGTATAAAAATACAATATTTCACACTACTTGGCCAACCTGGTTTGCGGGCCACATGCTAGAGGGAGGGGGACCGCATGCGGCCCGCGGGGCGCTTGTTTGACACCCATGGTCTAGAACTTTGTTATTAAACTAAGCATTTGGCAAAGGGAGGTAGTGTTAAAAACCTTAGCCAATACTCAGCTATTCACCAAAAATAAATTTGGATTATCATTATTATTTGGTAGGGTAGGTATGTATAGGTAGGTTGGTTAAATAATTGCTGGAATTCGTAGGGACTCTTAACTATTTTGAGAGAGTTAAATTTAAGAAATGTATGGATCTGAATGATTAATATAACTATTATTAAGCAAAACTAGGGGATGCGGGGAAGCCTACAGGCTGAAGACTGAAAACGTTGTGTGGGTACCTCACACGGTTTTAAAGTAATTTATGAATAGACAGCTTTCAATGCTGCAGCCAAACCATTCCACCAATTTCTATTCTTTGGGTACCAAAACGTTCGGAATTGCGAGCCTCACCCAACTACGCAAACATGACTTTGATCATCTGCGTAGTTTTCAAGATGTGGATTTTTAAGTGTTTTAAGTTTTTTTCAAGATTGCCGGAAAAAAATTCACGTGCAAAGCAAAACCTTTTCAATAACATTTGCGGAACATTAGTAGTGGAGTCCATATGTCAAAGCCCAATCATTTCCTATGAGTGGGAGAGACGGTATTTAGGTTTCAAATTTTTCGGGAAATTGGCTGGCATGGACCTGTTTGGCCGCCATTTCGGATGTTTAGCATATCAAAATTTGCCCAAAACAAAAATGCACCTTGTGGAAAAGTTAGATCCCGATCCAAAAGCGGTTCTGGAGTTAATGCGTAAAAACCGGCGTGGAAAAATAATTTGGAAGAATAAGAAGATTTAATGATTACAATAGGGGTTCCCCGCAGGGCTCGAACCCCTAATAATAATAATTATTATTATAATAATAATAATAATAATAATAACAATACAAATAATAATAATACCAATATAAATACTAATAATAATTGAGTAAAGGATTATGTTGGTAATCTGGGGAGCACTTTATCAAGGTTGGGGTGATTACTAGGGATTATAAGGGAGGGAGATGATGTGGGAGTGGGAGCAGGGAGTGAGAGTGGTGAGTGAGTGGGAGTAGGGAATGAAAGTTGTGAGTGAGTGGGAGTAGGGAGTAAAAGTGGTGAGTGAGAAGGGAGTGGGAATGGTGAGTGGAGTGGAAAGTGGGAAGTGAGTAGGTGGGAGGGAGATGGTATAGTAGTGATGGGATAAAGTCACACACCCCGAATGCTACAGAGAGGGAGCTGCTCGCACTGCCTCCTACCTGTAGGTTGGGAGGGATGGGAATCATCAACCCAGTGAAGAGGGCGATAACAGAATACCAGAACTCGGTAAACATAACAGGATCTCTCACTGACCGATACATCGTAGCACAAGATTCTGACGGTGAAGTAGACCAGGCAGACATCTACAACATCAGAAAGACCATCACGTCAGAGAGGCAAAACTCACAGAAAAATGACCTGGCACAATTGATGGGACAACTTCACCCGAGACAAACAAGAAAACTACAAATAGCACAAGAAACGGGCGCGTCAAATTGGCTGACAACACTACCAATCAAGGCAAAAAGCTTCAATCTCAACAAACAAGAATTTAATGATGCTATTGAACTGAGGTATGATTGGCCGATTGAAGGACTGCCCGATCGATGCGTTTGTGGAACCATCAACGATGCAGACCACTCCATGATATGTAAGAAAGGAGGATTAATCAGCATCAGGCACGATGAGGTAAGAGATGTACCAACGAACATGCTCAGGGAGGTGTGTAGAGATGTGGTGAGCGAACCATCACTCATTCCCTTGGGTGGAGAGATCATGCAGCACAGGACGGTCAACACATCCAATGAAGCAAGATTGGACGTTAGTGCAAGAGGCTTTTGGACAAATGCACAGCGAGCGTTCTTTGACATAAGAGTATTTGACCCAATGGCCCACAGCTACAGCGAGCTGTCTCTGGAGGCTGCACACAAGAGGAACGAACGAGAGAAGGTCAGGACATATGGAGAAAGGATCTTACACGTCGAACATGGCAGCTTTACCCCATTAGTCTTCACCACATCAGGAGGGATGGGACCCAGGGCCCAGTGCTTCTATTCAAGGCTAGCAGAGATCATCGCAGAGAAGAAGCAACAGCCTAGGAGCCACGTCGTAGCCTGGATGAGGTGCCGTCTATCTTTCTCATTACTCAGATCAGCACTACTATGCCTGCGGGGAACAAGAAGGTCGCACCACAACCAGTGACGGTGGCAGAAGTAGACTACGAGGCAGCAATGGCAGAGGGTCGCATAGGAAGGAGACTGGATTGAAGTTGCATGGTGTAGAATAGTAGTGTCTGATGCTTGTGAAATAAAATATGTGTACAATGTGGTGGTGGTGGTGGTGGTGGAAGTGGTGATGGTAGTAGTAGTAACATGAAATGTATGAAAAATATTAAATAAAAATCAATGTAATAGTAGTATTCCACGATGATGAGTCTGAGTGCTTACCCCGCAATAGGAAGTAGCTGAATGACAACCAAGTCGGGCGCTTTGATGACTGTTCTGACCTGGTTTGGGGTCCAAAGAGGGGATGCATAAGCTGAGTGGTTGTTAAAAACAAAAGAAAAAAAAAAAAAGTAGTAGTAGTAGTAGTAGTAGTAGTAATTGTTAGGAATTCTAGTCTGTTCATTTCAATTAGGCCAGCAAGCTTAGCCCTATCCTTTTGTAATTCAAGGAGGGCTGGAGCAAACTGGCTGTAATATTCCACTCTCATTTACTGGTTGACCCTTTTCAAATTGTATAAATAATGAAAGGTTGGGGGTATAATTGAGGTCATACATATAATGGATAAGGTAGTGAGATGTGAGAGTAGGGAGTGAGATGTGAGAGTAGGGAGTGAGATGTGAGAGTAGGGAGTGAGATGTGAGAGTAGGGAGTGGGATGTGAGAGTAGGGAGTGAGATGTGAGAGTAGGGAGTGAGATGTGAGAGTAGGGAGTGAGATGTGAGAGTAGGGAATGAGATGTGAGAGTAGGGAGTGAGATGTGAGAGTAGGCAGTGAGATGTGAGAGTAGGGAGTGAGATGTGAGAGTAGGCAGTGAGATGTGAGAGTAGGGAGTGAGATGTGAGAGTAGGGAATGAGATGTGAGAGTAGGGAGTGAGATGTGAGAGTAGGGAGTGAGATGTGAGAGTAGAGAATGAGATGTGAGAGTAGGGAATGAGATGTGAGAGTAGGGAGTGAGATGTGAGAGTACGGAGTACAAAGGAGTACACAGGAAATCAAGCAACAACAGATCTAGTGACCCTTCTAGGCTGCTTGTCCTCCAAAACACTGAGGATCAAGTGTCCAAACAGTGGTTTAGAGTGGGTAAGGGAACATTGGAAAGGGAATTACTGCCCTGAAACTAATGTCCGTGGCAGGACTAGGAAGTTAGTAGGAGACAGATGGATTAGTAACTGAGGGGGGGATAAAATAAAGTTATTAATTTACAAACGCAGTCAGTCGCGGGTTTGATGCGAGATATTTGTCTAGGCGGAGTTTAAATGAATCAACGGTAATGCAGTCTATAACGTTTCGGGGAAGCCCATTCCACAAGTTGACAACTCGATTGAAGAAGAAATTCTTAGATTCGTGTGAGTTAAAAGATTTACCAATAATTTTGCAACCGTTTCCCTGAGTGTAATTAGATT
Source organism: Paralithodes platypus (assembly GCA_032716605.1). Lineage (NCBI taxonomy): Eukaryota > Metazoa > Arthropoda > Malacostraca > Decapoda > Lithodidae > Paralithodes > Paralithodes platypus. Next base: position 28,037,757 of record CM064483.1, on the reverse strand, counting down.
GGTCGATAGTGAAGTACTTACTACAGTTCATATTGTCGATGCCTTTGATGATTTTGAACACTTGAATTAAGTCACCTCTTAATCTGCGCTGGGTTAAAGGAAATAGATTTAATTCTCTAAGACGCTCTTCGCATGGTTTGTTCTTTAGGCTAGGTATCATTTTGGTAACTCTACGTTGAACTCGTTCTAGCTTGTTTATATCGTTTTGGTAATAAGGGCACCAGGATTGAACGCAGTATTCTAGAAGAGGGCGGACTAAGGAATTGTAAAGGGTTAGGATAACTTCTTTGGATTTATGCTCAAATGACCTGCCTATAAAGCCAATTATTTTGTTTGCCTTCTTAACAACTTCTGAACATTGTTGACTCGGTTTTAGGTTACTCGATATTGTTACTCCCAGATCGGTTTCTCTGTTTACATTCTTAAGCTGAGTGCCATTCATCGAATAGTTTGCTTTCTCATTTAGGTATCCGATATGTAGTACTTTACATTTATCCGCATTGAAACTCATTTGCCAAATTTGGGCCCAACATGACAATTTATCTAGATTGTGTTGCATATCGTCAACTTGTTCTTTTGAGAGTACGCTATTTGCAATTTTTGTATTGTACAGGTGAGACCCTCATCTATGTCGTTGATGTAATATTATTTTTATTAATCTCACCACCACACCCCCAATGAAATTAATTAAAGTATATATGATCCACCGGGATTCGAACCCGGGTTATCACACACATATTTTTGCCACCTTAACCATTACACCACCAGGACGGTTAAAGGTTTATGCACACGCCTAGGACTTATTATCCATTCTCGAATACTGGATATTAATCTAATCATGTTCATATTCCCAACCGCACTATGGTAGCCTACTGTTTAAGTGAGAGGAAAGAATATTCATGGGGCACAGATCATATAGACCGGCCTCTCGAAGAAATATCCCTAAACCTACTAATAATATTATTTTTATTAATCTCACCACCACACCCCCAATGAAATAAATTAAAGTATATATGATCCACCGGGATTCGAACCCGGGTTATCACACACATATTTTTTTAGAAAGAGAATTGGTCCCAGTACGGATCCCTGGGGTACCCCGCTACTTAGATTGGTCCATTTAAATGCCTTACCGTTTATGACTACTCTTTGCTTTCTGTCGATGAGCCAATTTTCTATCCATTTCAACACACCGTCTTGTATTCCATGCGCTTTTAGTTTTAGCAGTAAACGTTTGTGGGGAACTTTGTCAAAGGCCTTTTGAAAATCAAGATATATTATATCTACAGCTTTACTCTCATCGTAGAGGTTGAGGATATCGTGGAAGAAGTCTAAGAGGTTTGTTAAACAGGAACGTTTTTTACGAAAGCCGTGTTGAGTATCTTAAAGTATGTTATTTTCCTCTAAGCGATTTACGAGTCTGTCTCTTATGACCGTTTCTAGCATTTTACATACAACTGAGGTTAAGCTAGGGAGTTAAGCTGAGGGAGTGAGATGTGAGAGTAGGCAGTGAGATGTGTGAGTAGGCAGTGAGATGTGAGAGTAGGGAGTGAGATGTGAGAGTAGGGAATGAGAAGTGAGAGTAGGGAGTGAGATGTGAGAGTAGGGAGTGAGATGTGAGAGTAGGGAGTGAGATGTGAGAGTAGGCAGTTAGATGTGAGAGTAGGGAGTGAGATGTGAGAGTAGGGAATGAGATGTGAGAGTAGGGAGTGAGATGTGAGAGTAGGGAGTGAGATGTGAGAGTAGGGAATGAGATGTGAGAGTAGGGAGTGAGATGTGAGAGTAGGGAGTGAGATGTGAGAGTAGGCAGTGAGATGTGAGAGTAGGGAGTGAGATGTGAGAGTAGGGAGTGATATGTGAGAGTAGGCAGTGAGATGTGAGAGTAGGGAATGAGATGTGAGAGTAGGGAGTGAAATGTGAGAGTAGGGAGTGGGTGTGGTGAGTGAGTGGATTTCTAAAAAATAATTCGTTATGATTACGGTGACAGAACAGGCAGCAGTGTTGCCAACATATTACCGTAATCGTAGCGGTCGCAAGCACACATTCAACAGTGTGAAAGTGAATCGACCAGAACGGCGATTCCGCGTGAATCGTGGACAATTGAATATAAAGGGGGATTGATTAGTAGGAACGATTTTCCGGCAATTATAGTGTATTTACTACAATTACGCTCTCCCAAATTCTTGATCACCAACTTCTACCACTATTTCAACTATGTGGGAAGATGCAGCCAGGGAATAGGTGTGGAAAGTTACATACTATTTTCTGTATCCCTTTCTGAGCTGCAGAGTTTAGGGGTCACAATTGCAGGCCTAATTATAGTGAACAGATTATAGTTGCAACAACTCTGGTCTAGCAGCTTCTGGAGTACATATTTATAAATATTGTGTACTCTCAAATAATTACTGTATCTTCGGTCTCGTCGATAAACTCAATACGTATGGCCAGTATAAAGTTGCCATAAAACAAAAAAACAAAACAATTACACAGCTTTACAATCAACACAAGGAAACAAGAACCACAACTCTATAAACCCAACATCCATTCATTAATAAACACTACGTAAATCACAAATATTACCAACCCAACACAAGCACAAGCATAATTACACACTCAAGTTTAAATACCGGACTCCAGAAAGGCCACTGAAATAAGAACCATATACTCAAGGAAATACCAATATTTTGCGAAACACTACAAGTCTAATTACCCGACTCCACAAACACCACAGAAACTAGAACCCAAACTCAATAAAAAACTAGCCTTTTACAAACAGTACAAGTCCACAACCTCACCTCCACAACTCAAGAATAACAAAACATCTGCAAACACAGTACAAGTTCAAAAACACACCACCAACACTCAAGAAAAACTACATTTCTACCAACATTACAAGGCTATAAACACACCTCCACAACTCAAGAAAAAATACACTTCTTCAAACACAGTATAAGTCCAAAAACACACCTCCACAAACACAACAGAAACGCCCGCACAAAACCAATTTATCTCACATACAAGGAAGACAAGCAAACCAAAAGGAACCAATATCGCAACACACACACACACACATACAACACGACGACACCACCACTTGACAAATTGTGAGTAATAGAGAAGGAGGAAAGGAAGGGAGGGGGAGGGGAGACACATGGAGAGAAGAGGTTAGGGAGGTGAAGAGGACAGATGGAAGGAGGAAAGAAGGGAAAGGGTGGGGAGAGGAAAGGAGATAAGATGATAGAGAGGTCAGAGGGAAGTAAAGAAGAAGTGAAGAGGACAGAAGAAGTGTTGAAGAGAAGGGAAAACGAAGAGGAGAAAGGCGACGAGAAGTGAGGAGAGAACAAAGATAGAAAGGGGAGAACAAAAAAAGAAGACAAAAACTAAATGCTATCGGAACCAGTATCATATCACACAACCACATACACCCACACGGGACGCACGACACTACCACAGACAGATTGTGATTAATAGAGCAAGAGAGAGGAAGGGTGATTGGGGGGAGGAGCGAAGAGAGAGAGAAAACACAGAGATAAAGGTAGAGAGGAGAGGATTGGAGACGAGAGAAAGACAATGAGAAGAAGACGGAAAGGGATCGAGTAGAGGAGAGGCTAGAGTAAAGAGGGAGGAATGAAGAAGGGCATGAAGGAGAGGTAAGGAGAAGCGAAGATGAGGGAGAAAATCGAGCCATAGGAACCAATATGGACACACACACACACACACACACACACACACACAAAACGACGATGCGACCACTGACGAATTGTTATTATTAGAGAAGGAAAAGGGAAGGGAGAGGAGAGCGTGAGCGGCAAGGAAAGAGGAAAATAAAGAGGGGCGAGGGAAAGGAGAAGAGAGGATGGGGGGAAAAGTAAGAGAGAAGGAACGGAGAGGACAGGAGAGACAAAATAAACAGATGGACAGAAAGAGATTGGAAATGCTAGGAAAGGAAGGATGGAAAAGGAAGAAGATCCAGCCATTGGAGCCATTATCGCGGCACCGAACCACATACTCAAGACGACAACACCACCACATACCACCACTATTCCAACACAGCACCTTTACAAACATTGCCCCTCCACAAACACATCTCCATCAACACAGCACCTTTACAAACATAGCACCTACACAACCACACCACAAACACAGCACCTTTACAAACATTGCACCTCCACAACCACCACACCTCCATCAACGCAACACCACCTTCACAAACACAGCATCTTCACAAACATAGAACCTTCACAAACAGAACACCTTCACAAACACAGCACCTCAACATACACACATCTTCACACAAACAGCACTATCAAAAACACAGCACCTTCACAAACACAGCACCTTCACAAACACAGCATCTTTACAAAAATAGCACCTTCACAAACACAGCACCTTTATAAACATAAAACCTTCACAAACACAGCACCTTCACAAACACAGCATCTTCACAAACACAACACCTTCACAAACACAGCATCTTCACAAACACAGCACCTGCACAAACACAGCACCTTCACAAACACAGCACCTTCACAAACACAGCACCTTCACAAACACAGCACCTTCACAAGCACAGTATCTTCACAAACACAGTACCTTCACAAACACAGCATCTTCACAAACACAACACCTTCATAACACAGCACCTTCACAAACACAGCACCTTCACATCCACATCACCTTCACAAACACAGCACCTCCACAAACGCAGCACCTTCACAAACACAGCACCTTCACTAACACAGCACCTTCACAAACACAGCAATGCCACAACCTCCACTATTACCACAAGAAAAGCAGGCCATCGGAGCCAATAAAGCACCACACACACAAACAGAGCTCGACAGTACACACAAACAGGTCGACGGTACACACACACACACACACACACACACAGGTCGAAGTATACACACATAGGTTGAGGTACACACATAGGTCGACGTACACACACACACACACAGAACAAAACACAGACACACTCAGGACGGGAAAACCATAGACATATGGTGATTAATATTATTTGGTCCGAGGAAAGTCTTTTTGGAGCTCCCTGGTTTCGATTCATTAGTTTGGAGATCTTAAGACGTTTTACCCTATATATCAATCAGGGATCAAAGGTCAACGTGACTGGCATAGAGGGTGCTGCTATAAAAGAAGACAGGAGAAGAGAAGTACAGGCAAGGGAAGAGAAGAAAAAATAAGAATTAATAAGAAAAGATAAGAAAAGATAAGAAAAGAAAAGATGGGAAAAGAGAAGAGAAGAGAGGAGGATGAAAAGTAGGTCAATAGAGCCAATATCGCGGCTCAGAATCACAGACAAAACTGTGATTAATAGAACGATGAAGGAAGGAAGTAGGGTAGAAGGAGAGGGATAAAAGAAGGAATACAAAAGACTACAAAGGACTTACAAACTGTAACAGACCTACGAACCCTGCATTTGAATCTGAATATATTGGTCTACACAGGACAGTTTGAATTTCGCCACTGCTAAGATTACTAACAACTAGGAAGAGAAAAGGATAGCAAAGCAGAAGGCTCCTCCCCACCCACCACTTCCTCTAGGTGTATTGACAAATAGTGTGGTGCGCTTGTTTAGTGTACCTAGTGAAATGAAGAGAATAGGAGAGTAGAACAAAATAAAGGAGAGAAGAAGAGAGGCAATATAAGAGGAGATGATAAGAGATATAAGACAACAGAAGGAGAGATGCGAGAAAAGATAAAAAATCAGAGAAGTGAGAGATGAGAAGAAAAGTAACAAGGGGAAAGCAGAGCCAAGGGGAGATGAAAAACAAGAGCGTTACACAAAGTTACACAGATACACAGACTACACAAACTTTGCAGTCCCTACTAGGCAGCCCGGCCTTATATTTAAAGAACAAATATATATGCTAGGGTTTAAGACAAGGATTGTAAAGTGGAAGGCTCTCTCCTCAACCACCAAAAGAGAGAGAGAGAGAGAGAGAGAGTGAGAGAGAGAGAGAGAGAGAGTACAAAGTACAAAGGAAATCAAGCAACAACAGGTCTAGTGACCCTTCTAGGTTGCTTGTCCTCCAAAACACTGAGGATCAAGTGTCCAAACAGTGGTTTAGAGTGGGTAAGGGAACATTGGAAAGGGAACTACTGCCCTGCCACTAACGTGGCAGGACTAGGAAGTTAGTAGGGGACATATGGGTTAGTAACTGAGGGGAGGATAAAGTTATTCATTTACAAACGAAGTCAGAGTGAGAGAGAGAGAGAGATAAGAGAGAGAGAGAGAAAGAGATAGAAGGGGGAAGGGGGGCGATGACAACACAACAACAGAGAGGAAATTACCGGTAGGGCGCGTGAAAGGTTAAGGTGGGTGGGTGGACAGGGGGCGTTCGATTGGATGGGGGTGGGGGGCGAGGGAGGAGGTGAGTGAGGATGGGGGGAGTGGCACATTATGTCGAAGGAAAGAGATAAAGTAATAGGAGGCCGGCGGGTTTCTTTCTTTTCGATATTGCAACCCTCTTGTGGATTCGTCGATACACAACGAATTCTGTAAGGTAATCGACAAAATACGCTGGAAAACTGACCGCCACCACCATTGCTACTCACAGATGGCGGGTAATGCCACATGCTGTAATAATAATATTATGTATTATTAATTATATTATTGACATTGTTATTAAGAGTTCAAACCTACGGCGGGAACCCCTATGTGCCTATAGAAATCGTTCAGATTATTATATATATATATATATATATATATATATATATATATATATATATATATATATATATATATATATATATATATATATATATATATATATATATTATATATATATATATATGTGAGGTTCTTTACTCCGATGACACCGTGTTGATGTGGATCTTCAGTAGGCCTCTCTGTGATGAATAATGTTTGTAGAAAACTGCCACCACTAATAGTTTATAGACATATTAGGAGTCTGGAATCAATCAACCCCTGCGATCAGCCTTTCCTTTATTTGTTGTATAAGTATGCAGGAACACAGTCAAGAATCAAATCAGGTGTGAAATGATGAAGTGGTGAGAATGGTGAAAGGGGTGTGTGAGAGCGTGGTGAGTGGACCTCCGCCCTCGACTCGTGTCTCTCGAGTTCTCTTCTGTGATCGCCGTCATGCCTAGGTTCAACCGCACCTCGCCTTCCGATAATGCATAACCAATAATGAAAGCGTGAATAATCCTGAATGACGAGTGAATAATAATACATGACGAGTGAATAATCGTGCATAACTCCAGTCCAGGGGCCTCCTGGTGTTTAGGTTAGCAAGTCGTTAATATAGGAATGAAATGATTAATCAGCATGTTTACCTTAGCTATTGATAAGGACACCTGTGGTCTTTCCTCTGGACCACAGCTAACAGCTCCTTGTACAGGCATATACAAAAGTCGTATCACAAGTATGAATTGAGTTATGATTTGTCTAAATATGAGTGAAAGGATCGTATAACACGCCCCCACTACGAGAGTTTTGCTCCCACTGCAAAACAAAACTGCAAATGGAGCCCTAAAATTATAATAAAAAGTGAAATAAGTGAAAGAGAAATAAAAAAAAATATATGTTTAAGTCTAACAAAAGATTATAAAGGCTGAGGTTTTGTAGATTTTCTATAATAAAATAGATGAGATGTGATGAAAATGGTACATACATAAAGATATATATACATATAAATTTGTAAAAGTAAGAGTGATTATTTTATTAAAAAAAATCAATAATATAAACAAGTACATAGTCCTATATAATACAACACTAAGTAATTGAAAACTTAGAAAGTTCCAAATATATAAAGTTCAATCTTCAGATTAGGAAACTTTCCACATTAACAAATCAATGTTTATAGTATGTATTTTCTAGGATAGTGCAATGTCATTCTTTTCTAAAATATAGACTATATTTTCTAAGTCTGATTGTGTTAAATATATAGACTATATTTCCTAAGTCTGATTGTGCTAAATATATAGACTATATTGTCTAAGTCTGATTATGCCAAAATTACATTTTCTTGTGCATATGTAACTAGTTTTTCACATTTATCATGTTAGTGCTTTCACGAAATGTTCAAGTTCACTAATACGTGATGCTAGGCGAGAGTTTGAGCAATAACATAAGATAATAGCAATAATCAAAAGAATCATGAGTAGACCAATGGGAGGGTATACATAGTAAGGCTTGACAAAGTGAGTGAAAGACAGAGAGTCCAAAGATGAGTGTATTAGATTCAAAGTGTTGATGGTATGTGAAACAACCTTAGGAAACGAAAAATTTCCAGAAAAGTTAACAGAGGGAGGAATTTCAGCAAAAAGACGACTGTCAATAGAAATTGAACTCAGGTGAAACGTGGAAGGGTAAATAGTGAGGAAAGGACAGACAATCATGCATGAATCCTTTATGTAAAACAAACCTACTGCGTGTCTGTGGAAAGGTGAGCGATCGGGATAAGTCACAAGGAGAGTAGTTGCTTTCACAAAATAAAGAAAATGAGTATCCAAAATGTGTGCATGGAAGAAATTTTTCTGAGGAGCGGGAGTGAATTGACATTAATCTAGCATATGTTAATTTTGTTTAATAGCACGACTACAATCATCATAATTCAGGGGGAGTAATTGGATTAATTGAGCAGGACAGGTAGTAATGACGTCTAAGGTAGTATGACAATGTTTCTCAAAGACCGAAGTGTCTACTAAAGCCAGATATTCATCAGGGTATTTACCTGTAGAAAATAAAAATTGTCTGAAGGGAAATTAATCTCAAGAAGTTCGCCTTGGATAATGGTGGGGAGAGGGATAATTTCTTGTCTAATCAAAATCATATCAGATGCAAATGGAATTAAAATAAAAAAAATCACCAGCATTAATGTGTACCTCAAGAAATGGATAGTATAAATCTAAATTATTTACATGTAGAACGTATCTACCTTAATATCTAGATTGTCTAACCACCACTGGGCTACAAAATCACCCTTCAAAGATGACACGGCAGCAATGGCGCGTGACCGAAGGTCATATCTGTCATTAGGAGGGTTTTCTGATCGTTTTTCTTTTTCTTTAACTTTTTCGGTTTCATTAGTGTTTCCTCGAAATTCGTGTTTTCGTATCCGGGTAGAGTACGCCGAATTTTCTTCAACTGATCAACATGTGCTCGTTTCTCATTACCTACATCTAAATGTTTAACTGTTCTTCTATTTCCTTCAACTGTCAAAACTCTGTAGGGACCATCAAAGACTGGTTGCAATTTATCTTTAGCGTAAAAATCTCGCAGAAAAACAATATCTCCAATATTGATATTCGGATTAGATTTATGTTTGTTAGCTATGGTGGTCATTTCTTCCTTAGAGTGAGTGAGATTATTTCGAAGATTCTTGTAAATAGTACGAAAATTATTCAAATGATATAACAAATAATCATCCGAATTATACACAGGAGTATTGGCTTTCTGTAATTTAGTAAAAGGTGGTTTCTTATCTCTGCCAAAAACAATGAAATGTGGAGAATCAGCAATGGAAGTATTAATAGATGAATTAAGTGTGGCTTCTGCGTAATGAATAAAGTTATCCCAAGTACCGGTATCGCGTTCGTGTAATAAACAGCGTAGGGCACTAATTAAGGACTGATTAGCACGTTCAACTAAGCCATTACTGTGTGGAGAATGGGGGCAAATTGTCTCGTGATTAATATTATATTCTCTACAAATGTCTTCCATATCAGAATTACAGAATTCTGTGCCATTATCACTAATTATAGTGTTTGGGCAGTCAAGTTTACAAATTAAGTCTCGTAAGAGTGCTTGTGTAATAGATTTCGCTTCTTTATCTTGCAAAACTGAAAGAATCACATATCTGGAAAAGTGATCAACTATAACCAGTACATAATTGATTAGCAGTATTTGTGAGGGGCAACTTGAGTAGATCTATTCCAACTACATCAAAGGGGTAATTAGGTATCGGATAAGTACCGATCTTAGCAGATGCATTTAACTTGGGTTTAACTTTCGCGCAAGTAATACATTCATCTATGTGAGTGAATAAATCACGTTTCATTGTACGCCAGTAAAATGACCTTTGAGCTTGAGAGAAGGCTCTATCCTTACCAGGGTGTTCAACTAATTTGTTACCATGAATAAAGTGTAGCGTCGCATCTATGCGTGAAGAGGGAATAACTAATTGCAACACCTCTCTATTAGGTGATTTCCTGCCAGATAACTGAGTTCTCTTGTACAAACAATTATCGTGTATTTCGAAGTCTTGTAAATTCAAAGCTATTAAATCGTTAGTGCTCGAGCTAACAGTATCACCTGATTCTATACTAAGAATTACTTTACTCCAAAACGTGTCGAATCTCTGCTCCGTAGCAATTCCATCAGCGTTCAGAATCGCATTGGCTGAAACTGAAGCTACTGGATTACGAGATAAGGCATCAGCTGCAACATTGTGTTTACCTTCCACGTACATTAATTGAGGATTATAAGATGCCAAGATTAATTTCCATCGAGCACGTCTGCCAGACAAAAATTTATCATCGAACAACTTAAGTAAGGGTTTGTGATTTGTCCATACAGTCACATTATAGCCATAAATTATTTCTTTGTACGTCTGAAGAGCCCATATTAATGCAGCGCCTTCTAAGTCAGTTACACAATAATTTATTTCTGCCGGTTTGAGAGAACGGCTTGCGTAGCCTAACGGGCGTAATTAATTCCTTTCATCATACTGCATGAGAGTAGCACCGAATCCGGAGTACGAAGCGTCAGTGTTAATAACAAAGTCTCTATTAAAATCAGGAAAGGCAAGTGTTGGTCTCGTGGTTAAGCTATTCTGTAATTTATTAAAACTTTGCTCTTGTTCATAACTCCAATATGAACAATATTCATCATAAACATTATTCATCACAGAGAGGCCTACTGAAGATCCACATCAACACGGTGTCATCGGAGTAAAGAACCTCACATGGTGGCAGCGGTGGGATGTGGATCTTCAGTAGGCCTCTCTGTGATGAATAATGTTTGTAGAAAACTGCCACCACTAATAGTTTATAGACATATTAGGAGTCTGGAATCAATCAACCCATGCGCAATCAACCCATGCGATCAGCCTTTCCTTTATTTGTTGTATAAGTATGCAGGAACACAGTCAGGAATCAAATCAGGTGTGAAATGATGAAGTGGTGAGAATGGTGAAAGGGGTGTGTGAGAGCGTGGTGAGTGGACCTCCGCCCTCGACTCGTGTCTCTCGAGTTCTCTTCTGTGATCGCCGTCATGCCTAGGTTCAACCGCACCTCGCCTTCCGAGAATGCATAACCAATGATGAAAGCGTGAATAATCCTGAAAGACGAGTGAATAATAATACATGACGAGTGAATAATCGTGCATAACTCCAGTCCAGGGGTCTCCTGGTGTTTAGGTTAGCAAGTCGTTAATATAGGAATGAAATGATTAATCAGCATGTTTACCTTAGCTATTGATAAGGACACCTGTGGTCTTGCCTCTGGACCACAGCTAACAGCTCCTTGTACAGGCATATACAAAAGTCGTGTCAGAAGTATGAATTGAGTTATGAGTTGTCTAAATATGAATGAAAGGATCGTATAACATATACATATTTATTCTTCTAAATTATTTTTGTGCACCGGCATTTACGCAATAACTCCGGCCAAACGTGACCGTGTCAGCCGCATTCCTGACATGTTTTAGACCTATATACCGTCTCTCCCGATCATAGAATATTATTGTGCTTTAGTGTACGGAATCCTCTACCAATGCTCCACAAATATTATAAAGAAAGGTTCTGCCCTACACGTCATTTTTTGGCAGCCATCTTGATAATACCTCAATTTCTTAAGCAATCCATATCTTGAAAACTATGTGACTGATCAATGCCATGTTTATGTAATTGGGTGCGGCTCGTAAATCCGAATGTTTTGGTACCAAATACATAGAAATTGGTGGAACAGTTTGGCCGCACACTTGAAAACCAATTCAATTTTAATAGTCCGCTACTGAATCCACACAACGTTTTTAGTCTTTTTGGAGTAGTTCACCCAATTCCTCTAGTTTTACTTCATAAAGTTTGTTAAAATTATTGACATCCATGGATTTTTTTGGTCGTTTTTTGTTTTAGCCCAATCTATAAAAAAATTAAATCCAGCAATCAATAACGTACTACCTAAAGCCATCCAAATAATAATAATAATTCAAATTATCCTTTTGTGAATGACAGAGTATTGAGTTAAGATTTTATAAATGCCTTATTTTGCCAGTGCTTACTAAGATTGAGAATGAAATGGACCAAGTTATGATTGCCGAAAACAATTAGACGTGTGACTTCACCTTGACATGTTAGTACAAGTGTATGCTTTAATTTACCGTATGTACCCATATTAATTATGATTTAAGTTTTCAGTAATACTCCAACCCACACTTAACTTACTGCCATAACTTAATGCAATCAGTTTGGACAAGTGTAAGTTAAAATAGGACTTCAGAGGCTATCAATCCTATTGGATTATTAAGCCAGCACACTGTAAGTCAAGAATAACGTCAGAACTGGAGCCTCTCTGAGAAAACTCCAGTCCCTTCCACAAGTGTAAGTATAATACACAATATATAAAAAGTCTGAGTTTGAGTCTCCGCAGTTTCGTCCTTCAAGAACAAGCGTTTATCACAAAATACGGCTAGATTAATTTTCAAAAGTCGCTAGCATGTCCCCAAAATAGTAAATGAATGCAAAAAAAAGTCACTAGAGTAAATGCCACAATCTCTAGAATATTTTTGGTGTGTTTGTTTTATAGGTTTTACAACTTATTATGGCTCTAAAATGTCTGAAATCTTTAGAATATCCATAAGAATTATGACGCTAGATGTAAAATTTGGCCGCCAGATTGAAGTAAATACCTCTAGATCTATCAGCAAAGTAGCTAAAATGGCAACAATACGAGTCGTCACCATCCCTTGCTCCCCGAAAAATCATGTTATGAAATAGTTATTTCCTTACATCTTACTGTGTATTTGTGTAACACCTTTCATGTGTCTCTATTAAGTAACGACATCTAACAAGATACATGCTCTAAATACAAGGATAGTAATATTTTGAAAATACTGTACCTAGTTACTGTATATTTGTAAAGCTAATATACAATTAATGCGTAGCTCTGAGTTAACCTTTAACCGTCCTGGTGGTGTAATGGTTAAGGTGGCAAAAATCTGTGTGTGATAACCCGGGTTCGAATCCCGGTGGATCATATATACTTTAATTAATTTCATTGGGGGTGTTTGGTGTTGTGGTGAAATTAATAAAATATAGATTACATCTGCGCAACGGGGAGAGAGAGAGAGAGAGATACTGGTGGACGAAACGTTAGGTGAGCAGCCACGGTTAGTTAAGGAGTGAGAATATGGTTCACGATGAGCAGTATTTCTTACATATGAACACAAACATTGTTCCTGTCTCCTACCACATACATACAGTCATGGAGATCGATTATTATGTCATGCAACCAATTAAGAAATGCATTTTTACCACTTCATACACCATCTAAATGCTTACAGCATGGGATCCCCGTGCGAAATGGTTTGTCTTGGGTGTTCACAATTAATACTCACTGAACAAGGAGCTAATTTCGAAAGAGTGATTAACCATGCCCATTGACAATTAAGTGAACGGTTGAAGTAGGCCATATATAAATAAACTTATCTCTATACCCTAGTTTTTTTTTATACCCGGTCATAATTTATTCCTCTCCTTCTATTATGAATAATTGTTTCCTAATTTGTTAAGCCAGATTCTTTTCGTCCAATGTTTGTAATATATTTATATTATGTGTTTTGTGTTCATATGCATGATATCCTCAATATACAAATAATAATTACAGATATATAAAAGAATTTTCACCATCAACATTCATAACAATACTACTACCTCGAATATTAATGCAATTATAAATATTTGCAACTTAATACAATAGTAACAAAACTGTTTGTGTTTTTTGTGGTGTCCTTGATATAAATTAATATAATTGGCAATGAAATAATAACATGTTATCATGTTATAGAAATTGATTAAATACTGCTTCAAAACTGTGCTCATGAGTTGTGGTTCAGGTGGTTCAGTTGTGGTTCAGCTTTTTTAGGTAGGTTATCACCCCTGGTATCCTACTTCTGCACATTTCATACTTTTTTGTTTTTGGTTATTTTTGTTTTCGGTTAGTCTAGGCTATCATCCCTGGTGGCCTATTTCTGCGTACGGTACTTCAATTTTTAAATTTTCAGTTAGGCTATTACCGCTGGTGGCCTATTTCTGCGTACCGGTATTTCATAATTTTTGTTTTCGGTTATTTTTGTTTTCGGTTAGTCTAGGCTATCATCCCTGGTGGCCTATTTCTGCGTACTTCAATTTTTTAATTTTCAGTTAGGCTATCACCGCTGGTGGCCTATTTCTGCGTACCGGTATTTCATAATTTTTGTTTTCGGTTATTTTTGTTTTCGGTTAGTCTAGGCTATCACCGCTGGTGGCCTATTTCTGCGTACCGGTATTTCATAATTTTTGTTTTCGATTATTTTTGTTTTCGGTTAGTCTAGGCTATCATCCCTGGTGGCCTATTTCTGCGTACTTCAATTTTTAAATTTTCAGTTAGGCTATCACCGCCGGTGGCCTATTTCTGCGTACCGGTATTTCATAATTTTGGTTTTCGGTTAGGATAGGCTATAACCCCTGGTGGCCTATTTCTGTTTAAATAAACATAAAATTGTTTTCGGTTCGGCTATTACTGCGTATTCAAATTTAATTTTGTTTTGTTTTAATTTTCGATTTGGCTATCACCGCTGATAACCTATTTGTGTGTATTTCAACATTTTTGTTTTCGGTTAGGCCTATTTAAGTAAGTGAAGCGACCTGAAGGAGTGAAGTGAAGTGTTTTTAAAGTGAGTTTAGTGTTTTTAAAGTGAGTTAAGTGTTTTTAAGTGAGTGAAGTGATCTGAAGAAAGTGATCGTCACCATGCCTCGTGCCTGTACGAACTGCGCCGGTAGGTTTGGTGCTTCGATGTTTGCTCCTGCCGATCCACAAGTCTGCCGACTCTGCCAGCAACGAGAGGATTTGACAGCAAAATTGGATGAAGCCCACAACAAGATCAACGCCCTCACCAGGAAGCTGGAATCACTCCAAGAGTTTGTTACACTCAACGTTGGAGTATCACTAACTCCAATTGTTTCAACTCCAGCATCCACCACCGCCCCAACGTCATCTGCCAACAATCCAACACCTGCAGTAGACACTGCAGCAGATGCTTCTGACGAACCTGAGCCGACATCAAACCAGGACAGCCGCCCTGTTCACCTTAGTCTCTCCCCCACTCCTCGTGCAAGAAGCCTGCTAGCACGAACAGTACCAACCCCTCGCCCCCGTTCTAACCACTCCTCTCCCCGACCTGTACGTAGAGTCCCCTCCACCACAGGTTTCCGGATTTACACCAGTGAGGAACGGTGCACGGCCAACGCAGAAAAGGTCTCATCTACCAGTCACAATGTCAAACAGATTTGAGATATTGGTAGAGATGGAAGACGAACCAGAGGAGACCAGGCTCGTTGGGGATTCCATCCTACGAGGACAGGTCGAAGAGTTCTGCGACAGAGTCCCAAATCAACGAAAAAGATTTTGCATCCCAGGAGCTGGACTGGACGACATTGTGGAAGCCTTCGAAGATACCACAAAGGATGCAAATGAAAATACACTTTTTGTCATCCATGCTGGTTCAAATGACGTCATGCGCACCAGATCCGAAGAGTTGATGGAGAAATATCGCAAGATGATCCAGCACTACAAAAACAAGTCAAGGAATATCATCATATCAGGCATTCTCCCCAAGATCGACGCAGCTGACAAATTCTACGACAAGGCCTTCAGCACAAATAGCCGACTAAAATATTTGTGTCTGAGGGAAGAAGTTGAATTCATCAACCTCTGGGACAACTTCTACAACCAGCCTACTCTGTTCCGCAAGGATGGCACTCATCTAAACCCTGTGGGTTCAGCACGCATGGGTCGTCTCCTACACGAAGCAGTTCGCAGCCATGGATCAAAAAACGCCATCCGAGAAGAAGCAGCAGTGACATAAATCATCCAACACCAAGAAAAAAAAACAGAGGCAACCGAGGACCACCAGCGATAAGGACCGAAGACAGCGAGGACCGAGGACAGCCATGAACATAAATGTAGATCCGACAAGAACCAAAAATATTATTAAAGAGCGTTCTGTGAGTTCTAAAATAAAAAATTTAAAGGTTTTCTATGCAAACGCTCGTAGCATACGCAATACATTTTCAGATTTAGAGGAGCTAGTGTTTACAGAAAATTATTATGTGATTGGCATAACAGAATCTTGGCTCAATACAGAAGATAGAGACTTTTTAGCAGAGTATTCACTTCCCGGTTATGTAATGTTTGAGGAAAAGCCGAATAAATCGAAATGGAGGTGGCGTTTTACTTTATATCAAAGAAAGTCTTAACCCTACCCTCTTGTCAAAACCTCAAATTGTGAACGTCGACGCATCTTTTGTGCTAATAAAGAATAATAAAGGTACAAAAATAATACTTGCATTAATATACAGACCTCCAGCTCAATCAGTGCAAACTGACCGAGAAATTTACGAACAAATTGCAGATGTAAGTAACTCACAAGATACCGTAATTTTTGGCGACTTTAATTTACCTGTGACCAAGTAGGGCGATACTCTTACTTCACACTCCGGACATGACTTGTATACGAACTTGCAAGAGAGTTCGCTTTATCAATTTGTTCGAACGCCGACCCGTGGTAATAACGTTCTTGACATTGTACTTGCAACAAAAGAAGAATTAATAGAGAATTTGAATGTTGGTGATGAATTCAGTAACAGCGACCATCGTACGATAACTTTCACTTTAAAGTTTACTAGTAACGAACCAAATAGTAGCATTGAAAAAGTCCCTAATTTCAAGAAAGCAAACTTCCATAAAATTAGAGCTATGTTTAAAGAAACTGACTGGAGCTTTTTAATTCACAATAACGACATAAATACATCTTGGAAGTTATTCGAAGCCACTTACCTAAAAGCAGTGCAAGACTGCATACCATCGAAAATACGGCGTCCAGGCCCTAATAATAAGCCCAAATGGTGGAATAAAGATATTTCAAACTGCCTGCTTGCTAAAAATTTTGCTAATGATAGATTAAAATCCTCACAAAATGACGAAGAACGGCTGAAATTTGTAGAGCTACGACGCAAAGCCAAAAAGTTAATTAAGCAAAGTAAAAAGACCTTAGAGTTACATATTGCGAATCAAAGTAAAACAAACCCGAAAGAATTCTATAGTTATATCAGAAAGAAAAAAGTAGTTACTTCAACTGCTGGACCGTTAGTCGATGAAAATGGAGAATACACCACAGATGAAGTACAAATGAGTAATGCCCTCAATACCTTCTTTGCATCAGTTTTTACAACAGAAGACCTCAGTGATATCCCTACACCATCGCCGATTCAGATTGATAATTCAGATGTTCTAAGCAATATCAACGTTACAGAGAGAGAAGTATTGAATTGTTTAGATAAACTCAAGGTAAATAAAACGCCTGGACCTGATACAATCTCGCCTAGAGTTCTAAAGGAAGCTAAGGATGAGCTCTCCAAACCACTGACATTACTATTCAATAAATCCTTGCAGTCTGGAACTATGCCTGATCAGTGGAAGCTAGCCAACGTAACACCGATATTCAAAAAAGGCAGCAAATCCCTACCCAGTAACTATCATCCAATTAGCTTAACCTCAGTTGTATGTAAAATGCTAGAAACGGTCATTCGAGACAGACTCGTAAATCACTTAGAGGAAAATAACATACTTAAAGATACTCAACACGGCTTTCGTATAAAACGTTCCTGTTTAACAAACCTCTTAGACTTCTTCCACGATATCCTCAACCTCTGCGATGAGAGTAAAGCTGTAGATATTATATACCTTGATTTTCAAAAGGCCTTTGACAAAGTTCCCCACAAACGTTTACTGCTAAAACTAAAAGCGCATGGAATACAAGACAGTGTGTTGAAATGGATAGAAAATTGGCTCAGCGACAGAAAGCAAAGAGTAGTCATAAACGGTAAGGCATCTAAATGGACCAATGTAAGTAGCGGGGTACCCCAGGGATCGGTACTAGGACCAATTCTCTTTCTAATTTTCATCAATGACATAGATGAGGGTCTCACCTGTACAATATCAAAATTTGCTGACGATACAAA
The DNA here is from genome assembly GCA_032716605.1 of Paralithodes platypus. NCBI lineage: Eukaryota > Metazoa > Arthropoda > Malacostraca > Decapoda > Lithodidae > Paralithodes > Paralithodes platypus. The sequence continues at coordinate 28,019,497 of CM064483.1, read as the reverse complement.
AATTGCAAATAGCGTACTCTCAAAAGAACAAGATGACGATATGCAACACAATCTAGATAAATTGTCATGTTGGGCCCAAATTTGGCAAATGAGTTTCAATGCGGATAAATGTAAAGTACTACTTATCGGATACCTAAATGAGAAAGCAAACTATTCGATGAATGGCACTCAGCTTAAGAATGTAAACAGAGAAACCGATCTGGGAGTAACAATATCGAGTAACCTAAAACCGAGTCAACAATGTTCAGAAGTTGTTAAGAAGGCAAACAAAATAATTGGCTTTATAGGCAGGTCATTTGAGCATAAATCCAAAGAAGTTATCCTAACCCTTTACAATTCCTTAGTCCGCCCTCTTCTGGAATACTGCGTTCAATCCTGGTGCCCTTATTACCAAAAAAATATAAACTAGCTAGAACGAGTTCAACGTAGAGTTACCAAAATGATACCTACCCTAAAGAACAAACCCTACGAAGAGCGTCTTAGAGAATTAAATCTATTTCCTTTAACCCAGCGCAGATTAAGAGGTGACTTAATTCAAGTGTTCAAAATCATCAAAGGCATCGACAATATGAACTGTAGTAAGTACTTCACTATCGACCAATCTAATAACACGCGGGGAAACGGTTGCAAAATTATTGGTAAATCTTTTAACTCACACGAATCTAAGAATTTCTTCTTCAATCGAGTTGTCAACTTGTGGAATGGGCTTCCCCGAAACGTTATAGACTGCATCACCGTTGATTCATTTAAACTCCGCCTAGACAAATATCTCGCATCAAACCCGCGACTGACTGCGTTTGTTAATGAATAACTTTATTTTATCCCCCCCTCAGTTACTAACCCATCTGTCCCCTACTAACTTCCTAATCCTGCCACGGACATTAGTTCTAGGGCAGTAATTCCCTTTCCAATGTTCCCTTACCCACTCTAAACCACTGTTTGGACACTTGATCCTCAGTGTTTTGGAGGACAAGCAACCTAGAAGGGTCACTAGATTTGTTGTTGCTTGATTTCCTTTGTACTCCTTTTATAGGTGAGTGAGCGTTTCATCATAAAGTGACCATGTCCGTTCGCCTGAAGCCTCTTAAATACTGGCTACGACTCACCTCGTGACTGTACAGACGAGAGAGAGAGAGAGAGAGAGAGAGACCTAGGCGATAATAGTTTAGAAACAACATTTCCAGGCGTATTGGAGCTTGTACACGTAGGCAATTATACCTTCAATAACAACATTCCAAGGAGTGTAATTGGGCTTGTAGTTCAATTTGTTGAAATAAAAAGACCCACACTCCTGAAATGACCACAACAATACTCTTAGAAGGTCACAACCAGAAATACCACACTCCTTAATGGGCACACTCCTAAACGGCCACAACTCTAGGCCATTATACCTTCAGCAACAACATTCTTAAAATTCTCAAACTAATGGGGCGAATGTCTTAATATTTCAAAACTAATATGGCGCTAAACATGATGGATAACAGTCTACGAGCACGCTTTTTTCACTTAATTTTGGGTTACACTAAACGATTTTACTTGTTTTGAAGGCCTGCTAGAAATCAAATGGTAAAATATATGTCAATTACCCATTGACTCCCACACTTCTTTCCTAAGCTGAATAAAATCGCCTGCTAATAGCCAGAAAAAAAGGAAGATATGCGTCCTCGTACCTTGAAAGGGTAAACATAAAGGATAAGCACACAGTTATACTTTATATATTTGTCATGGAGGCGCTGTCAATATTTTCCGAGCAAAATCTGCAGCATTGTTATTGTTTTATATAAGGCGCTTCATCCACACCATAAAATATAATATTTTGCGAGTTTTTGTATCAGTTTATTGGATTTGATGATAATTTTACTAGAGATATTTTGTTTTCTAAATCAAAGACACATACTCTCACATGCTTGAATACATTAACTAGCCTTTTAAATATATGTAGAATCCCACTAGGAAGATTTGACAATATATAGAACAATATACAGTACACTGTCAAAATTCAAGGGTATGATATGGGTATTCAAAAGGCATATATGATCATTGGGTATATTGATAGTGATTTACCTTTCTATGCTTAGTATAGATGAGTTTATCACTACCAGTTTACAAATAAAAGTGTAGATTATTACAGGCACATTTTGTATTTCTATTCCATACCCATAAATTTTTAGAGTGTATGGTTATCAACATGGCATTTATTTGATGCAAATTGCATATTATATAACAAATAGTTGTTCCAATTTCAATGTCCAAAACTACACTGAAAAAAATATCTAGAGTATAAAAAGGATATGATTTTGTTTTTATACAAACACTGAGTTTATTGATTGAGATAATATATCTTTCCCTCTTGGTTAATTACCTCCAATAGACCTTTAAATGGCTAGATTATTATGGATACCTTGATTGCCCTTTTAATAGCAATATTATTTTAAGATTGTAACTACAATGCACAGCTGACGTAGTTACAATATACAAAAGTAGGTATGAAAATGGTAATTAAAGTGCCCATGGGGGTAGATTGTAGGCACCAATCGAACATAGCTATACCCAGGAGAGGCTTTAAAGCTCCTGTTTCATTATTTTGCTTGGCCTCTCTTACTGTCTCCCTTTGTGCCTCACTTACACAGAGAGTAGTCCAGCCTGCTCTCACAAACACCTCCTACTCCTATTTACTTCACTACACTTAACATGCACACTATTCCTCCTTCCACAAAAAGAATATATATATGATGATAAACACAAGCCAAGCCTCGGAGTCCCCAGGGGGAGGGGGGGGGGGGGGTGACGACCCCTCTAAATGCCCTGGACCACGGCCTGTCACTCTTACTATAACTTTTGCAATATTCGCGGCCTTTCCACTATTTTTCACTCAGTTTAACACCATCTCTTCTCCTACAAACCTGATCTTCTTTTCCTCACTGAAACCCAGGTATCTGAGGCAACTGCCAGCAGCCCCTTCTCTGTATCCTCCTACTTTCTCTATCCTAGTTTCAAAGCCAAAGGTGGATGTTGTGCATACGTGCACAACAAACTAACTTGCTCTCGTGTTCCCGATTTCGACTCCTCCGAATTCTCAACTTTATGGCTCAAACTATCCTGTCATTCTCATACTAAATAAATCTGTGCTGTCTATCTTTCACCTAACTCTACCGACTTTCCCAAATTCTTTGACTTTCTAAACTTTAAAGTGGAGCCCATTCTATCCATCTCTTACTTCTCTGAAATCTCCATATTAGGAGATTTCAACGTTCACCACCGACAATGGCTCTCCTCTCATACTAATGAGCAACATGGTGAACAAGCTTACGTCTTTTCTATCTGAAGTGACCAAGAGCAGTTGGTCCAGCAACTCACCCATATCCCGGATCGCTTCGGAGATCGGCCCAACATTCTTGACTTATTTCTGATTTCTAACCCTTCTTCTTATACTGTCAATCTTTTCTCTTCTTTGGGCTCCTCCAACCATAAACTTATCTCTGTTACCTGCCCTATCTCTCCAGTACGGCCACCCAATCCTCCCAGCCGGCGGCGCTTGTGGCATTTTGGCGCTGATGACTGGGAGGCTCTCCGGCAGTACTTCTTTGATTTCCCATGGAATGACTTCGACTTCCGTGGCCGAGGACTCTCGGAGAGTACTGAACGCATTACCGAAGTAATCCTCTCGAGCATGGAAGCGTACATTCCATTTTCTTTCTCTCAGTCTAATACTAAAAAATCTTGGTGTACTCATGCTTGTTCTACTGCTGTCTGCAACAAGGGGGAAGCATTCAAACGGTACCGACGCCTTAAAACTCAAGAATCTCATTCTTCCTATGTTTCTGCCCGGAATCAAGCCAAATCTGTTCTTCGACTTGCCAAGCACTCTTTCATCAATTATAAATGCACTGAACTATCCAACTTTAGCTCTTCCCAAGCCTTCTGGCATCTAGCCAAAAACCTCTCCAACAATTTTTCTTCCTCGTCTTTCCCTCCCATTTTCCACTCTGATAGCACAACAATCACTTCTTCCTCTGACATAGCTGAACTCTCGCTCGAACTTTTTCTAGAAACTCCACCTTGGATTATTCCTTTGCTATTCCTCCCTCTCCACCCCCTCTCTTTTACTTATGCCTATTATCCTAATCTCTTTTAACACCTTACGAGCGGCCTATGCGGTTTATTTATGTGTACCGCACAGCGGGGTGTTTTTAGCCAAAATAGGGCTGTTTACGTGATCATTTTCATGCCTAAATAAGACCCAGAACGTAAAACAAGTACCTATCCCTGAAAGGGCATAAACAGAGCTTTCGAATGACACCATAACGATCCTTGTATGATGGATAGTTTTCTTGCAATAACCGTGCAACGCGAGTGCAAAAAGCAGGTAATTCGGTACTTTCAGTACATAATTGAGTATGTAGCGAGTGAGAGAGGGAGGAGGGAGCTGAGATTTGTGTCAGTAGGTTCGCCGCGGTGGTCTGGAGCAGTCATACGCTCGCTAGTCTCCTGCCACCACTTGTCTCTCTCTCTCAGCCACATTACGTGCTGAAATTGCCACTCGACCTATGTCGAGCGCCGCCACATAGTCCAGCTTTATTTAACTCGACTTATGTTGCTCGCCGCTAATTAAGGGTTAAAGATGTACTTTCTACCCTCTCTGGATTTGATACTAAGAAGGCACACGGTCCGGACGGTGTTCCTCCTGTTGTATTCAATAACTGTACTTCAGTGCCGACTCCCTGCCTAGGCAAACTCTTTTGTCTCTGTCTCTCCTCTAACGTCTTCCCTTCTTGCTGGAAGTTTGCTCTCATTCAACCTGTCCCAAAGAAGGGTGACCGCTCTCAACCCTCCAACTATCGTCCAATTGGTCTCATCTCTTGTATCTCTAAAGTTTTTGAAACTATTCTTGCTTCTAAATTTCTTAAGCATTTCTCTTCTCATAATCTGCTCTCAGATTGCCAGTATGGCTTCCTTAAGGGTCGCTCTACTGGTGATCTTCTTTCATATCTTACTAACTCATGGTCATCCTCCTTTTGGGACTTCGGTGAGACCTTTTCTATTGCACTAGACATATCGAAGGCCTTCGATAGAACTGACACAAATCTTTAATTTCCAAACTACCCTCCTTCGGTTTCTATCCCTCCATCTGTGCCTTTGTCTCTAATTTTTTTTCCGGCCATTCCATAGCTGCGGTTATGGACGGCCATCGCTCACTTCCTCATCCTATCAACTCCGGTGTTCCTCAGGGCTCTGCCCTATCTCCTATTCTCGTTCTAATTTTCATAAATTATCTTCTCAACTGTACCTCCAGTCCCATCCATTCATATGCAGACGACTCTACCTAACACTACTCAAATAGTTTTCCAGAACGCCCCAGCCAGCAATCCCTCAAAAACAAAAGTAATGAAGCCATACAACACTTATCTACTGATCTAACTACTATTTCCAATTGGGGTAGAGAAAACCTTGTTGCATTTAATACTTCCAAAACCCAATTTCTCCATCTTACTACCCGTCCGGGACTCCCAGTGGACTATTCCTTATAATTCAACAATACAAAATTCAAAACTTTATCTTCTCTCAAAATTCTTGGTGTCTCTTTTTCTTCTGCTCTCACTTGGAAGGACCATATTACCAGTCATGCTAAGGTAGCCTCCCAGAAGCTGGGTGTGCTCAACCACCTCAATTTTTGTTTACCCCTGCACACCTTCTTGCTCTGTACAGGGGCACAGTGTGTCCTTATATTGAGTATTGTTTACATGTGTGGGGAGGATCCTCTCACACCGCACTCCTAGACAAAGTAGAAAGGAAGACCTTTCGTATTATTAATTCACGTCCACTCACCATCTCTCTGCAATCTCTCTCTCTTCGCCGCAATGTTGCATCTCTCTTGCTATTCTATCGTTATTACAATAATCAGTGCTCCTCAGAGTTCTCCCAGTGTATACCACCTCCTCTACGTAGGGTACGTGGTACCCGTCTTGCAACACAATCCCATCCCTACTTCGTGCAACTCTGCAACCCAAGAGTGAAACGTTACTCTCAGTCTTTCTTCTATTCAACAGCTGAGCTCTGGAACTCTCTCCCAGAATCAGTCTTTCCCTCTTCCTATGACTTAAATTGCTTCAAACTCCGTGTGTCCAGGCATTTTGGGACGAACGTCCCTTGATTTTGGCCCTGTCACTCTTTCAGCTATGAGGGATGCACTCGCTACAGGCAGTTATGCCTTTTACCTCCCTCACTCACATAAAAAAGAATACAAAAATCGTCCCATTTAAAGGTATACTGAGAGTAGTATACCCATCTAATACATGGATGGAAAGGCATACAAGTATCAATATATTCACCGATTAATATTACTCTTTCATACCATTTTGTATACCTTTGATTATTTAGAGCGTTTCATAAACATTTGTACTCGAAGCTAATAAAATAAAAAATCAACCCATTATATCTGGTCCAAGAATTAACAAAAATATTATATAAATAAATAAATATATAAATTAATTTATTAACTGATATATATAATAATGATAAGATTAATAATGATAACAATAATATATATTAAACATCCCTTTATTTATGATAATAAAACCCCCCACTGTCATACTATCAAAACAATTAGTGAATAAACAACTTAATTTTTATGTTATATTCATGTAGGAAAGGGGAGCTTAATTTCACATTCTGAAGTGCATTGCTGTGAAAAGATTAAAATGTTAGGCATGAGTGCGTTTATTTGGCAGTCACTTCAACTTCCTGCAAATAAAATGTGGTGTGTGTGCGCGTACGAGTGAGATTTACATAGATCTACATAGATACACTGATCACACAGACCTTACGATAAAAGCAAGGTAAGTAATGATCTAGATGTGTGTGAATTTGTGTTTGTCTGTGCGTGTTCGTTGTTTTATGTTGTGTTTTGGGTTTTCCCTGTTCTTGCTCTGTCTTGAGTCGGCCGCCACCCCCCCCCCCCAAAAAAAAAGGGGGGGGGGAAGAGAAAAAAGGAATAGGAAAAGTGGGGATTGGGCCTGAGTAAATAGATAGATAGATAAAAGTAATGTTTAGGGAAGTACACTGAAACATCGGGTAGCCGCGGCGCACATTTCCGTCTTATTGTCCTTTAGAGCCTTAGGAGAGTTTGGTTGGTCTTTCTGGACCACCTTCTCCTTCATGTTTACCCCATTGGTTTTCAGATTTTAAGACGTTAGGCCCATTAGTTTGGTGATTTTAAGACCTTTTACTCCACTGTACAAATGTACAAATTTATCTTTATCTTTGTTGAACAAACAAAATAAGGGGGGTCTTTGAATATGTGTTAAGCTTGATGGAGGCCTAGCGAGGAAACTAAGAAAACTAAATGTGAAAAGAAAACAAAATAATAATAATAACAAAACAAAATAAGCCCTACCCCCTTAACCCAATACAAGAGCTACTGCATTTTACTGCAAGTTACTTCCCTAGAGGGGACGTCACAATTGTCTACTAACGGTAGGTGCCTAATTTGTTGCTTAGGTGAACAGAGCTATTGGGTGTTAAGAGACCGCCTATTTGTCCCACCCTGCCCGGGAATGGAACCCGGGCCTCTTGGTTGTGATCCGACCGTGCTAATCACTACACCACAGTCACCCTCTAATTATATGAAATATCAAAAACATAAACGGAATACAACTCTTGATATGGCAGTAAAGGCATCTAACAATTAACCCCTTCAGTATTAGGTGACGCACTTCTTTTTATATTGGCTATCAGTAAACATTTATATCCAGTTTAAGAAGGAAATTTGAAAGTCAGGGTGTTAATTGATATATAATTTACACTCGAAAAATATGGGTATGAACGGAGTATATAAAGTGTCCTTAATAAAATACCCTTATCAATACGGTACATTGACGGTAAAATACCCGTTAAATATACGGATAGACAGGTATACCACTATCAGCATACCCAACAATCATATACACCTTCGTTATACCTTTCAATTGTTTACACTGTACCCCTCTGAGCCTTCCAGAGGAGAGTAACAGGGTTTAAGGGAACCCACCTCGCTGTTTTTTCTCCTTCTTTCCCTCTCTCTTTGGCTTGTATCCATTCGGCCCCATTCAGCCTACGGTTTTAAGACGTTTACCCCCATCCAGGTGTCAATATTTTCCTGGCGAGCAGTAGCGAGCCAGCATATATATATTTTTGTTTAGACAGCAAGCTAAATTTGTACATTTTTCGATAGAAATATGTCTCCCGCGAAGCCGGATTTCTCCATACAATGCTGGCTTGCTATCGCTCGCCAGGAAGAAATCGACACCTGAATGGAGATATATGTCTTAAAACAGTTGGCTGAATGGGGCCGACTGGATACAAACCAGGGAAAGAGAGAGAAGGAGAGAAAGATAAAAAAGCCGGTGACCCCCCTTATGGTTTGCCAGAACAATATATAGAAAGGCGTCGTAATGCTGAGAGGGTTCCATATAGAAAGGCGTCGTAATGCTGAGAGGGTTCCATATAGAAAGGCGTCGTAATGCTGAGAGGGTTCCATATAGAAAGGCGTCGTAATGCTGAGAGGGTTCCATATAGAAAGGCGTCGTAATGCTGAGAGGGTTCCATATAGAAAGGCGTCGTAATGCTGAGAGGGTTCCATATAGAAAGGCGTCGTAATGCTGAGAGGGTTCCATATAGAAAGGCGTCGTAATGCTGAGAGGGTTCCATATAGAAAGGCGTCGTAATGCTGAGAGGGTTCCATATAGAAAGGCGCCGTAATGCTGAGAGGGTTCCATATAGAAAGGCGTCGTAATGCTGAGAGGGTTCCATATAGAAAGGCGTCGTAATGCTGAGAGGGTTCCATATAGAAAGGCGTCGTAATGCTGAGAGGGTTCCATATAGAAAGGCGTCGTAATGCTGAGAGGGTTCCATATAGAAAGGCGTCGTAATGCTGAGAGGGTTCCATATAGAAAGGCGTCGTAATGCTGAGAGGGTTCCATATAGAAAGGCATCGTAATGCTGAGAGGGTTCCATATAGAAAGGCGTCGTAATGCTGAGAGGGTTCCATATAGAAAGGCGTCGTAATACTGAGAGGGTTCCATATAGAAAGGCGTCGTAATGCTGAGAGGGTTCCATATAGAAAGGCGTCGTAATGCTGAGAGGGTTCCATATAGAAAGGCGTCGTAATGCTGAGAGGGTTCCATATAGAAAGGCGTCGTAATGCTGAGAGGGTTCCATATAGAAAGGCGTCGTAATGCTGAGAGGGTTCCATATAGAAAGGCGTCGTAATGCTGAGAGGGTTCCATATAGAAAGGCGTCGTAATGCTGAGAGGGTTCCATATGACTTTCACAATATACATATAATGCTGAGAGGGTTCCATATAGAAAGGCGTCGTAATGCTGAGAGGGTTCCATATAGAAAGGCGTCGTAATGCTGAGAGGGTTCCATATGACTTTCACAATATACATATAATGCTGAGAGGGTTCCATATAGAAAGGCGTCGTAATGCTGAGAGGGTTTCATATAGAAAGGCGTCGTAATGCTGAGAGGGTTCCATATAGAAAGGCGTCGTAATGCTGAGAGGGTTCCATATGACTTTCACAATATACATATAATGCTGAGAGGGTTCCATATAGAAAGGCGTCGTAATGCTGAGAGGGTTCCATATAGAAAGGCATCGTAATGCTGAGAGGGTTCCATATAGAAAGGCGTCGTAATGCTGAGAGGGTTCCATATGACTTTCACAATATACATATAATGCTGAGAGGGTTCCATATAGAAAGGCGTCGTAATGCTGAGAGGGTTCCATATAGAAAGGCGTCGTAATGCTGAGAGGGTTCCATATAGAAAGGCGTCGTAATGCTGAGAGGGTTCCATATGACTTTCACAATATACATATAATGCTGAGAGGGTTCCATATAGAAAGGCGTCGTAATGCTGAGAGGGTTCCATATAGAAAGGCGTCGTAATGCTGAGAGGGTTCCATATAGAAAGGCGTCGTAATGCTGAGAGGGTTCCATATGACTTTCACAATATATAGAAAGGCGTCGTAATGCTGAGAGGGTTCCATATGACTTTCACAATAATATATAGAAAGGCGTCGTAATGCTGAGAGGGTTCCATATGACTTTCACAATATATAGAAAGGCGTCGTAATGCTGAGAGGGTTCCATATGACTTTCACAATAATATATAGAAAGGCGTCGTAATGCTGAGAGGGTTCCATATGACTTTCACAATAATATATAGAAAGGCGTCGTAATGCTGAGAGGGTTCCATATGACTTTCACAATATATAGAAAGGCGTCGTAATGCTGAGAGGGTTCCATATGACTTTCACAATATATAGAAAGGCGTCGTAATGCTGAGAGGGTTCCATATGACTTTCACAATATATAGAAAGGCGTCGTAATGCTGAGAGGGTTCCATATGACTTTCACAATATATAGAAAGGTGTCGTAATGCTGAGAGGGTTCCATATGACTTTCACAATAATATATAGAAAGGCGTCGTAATGCTGAGAGGGTTCCATATGACTTTCACAATATATAGAAAGGCGTCGTAATGCTGAGAGGGTTCCATATGACTTTCACAATATATAGAAAGGCGTCGTAATGCTGAGAGGGTTCCATATGACTTTCACAATAATATATAGAAAGGCGTCGTAATGCTGAGAGGGTTCCATATGACTTTCACAATAATATATAGAAAGGCGTCGTAATGCTGAGAGGGTTCCATGTGACTTTCACAATATATAGAAAGGCGTCGTAATGCTGAGAGGGTTCCATATGACTTTCACAATATATAGAAAGGCGTCGTAATGCTGAGAGGGTTCCATATGACTTTCACAATATATAGAAAGGCGTCGTAATGCTGAGAGGGTTCCATATGACTTTCACAATAATATATAGAAAGGCGTCGTAATGCTGAGAGGGTTCCATATGACTTTCACAATATATAGAAAGGCGTCGTAATGCTGAGAGGGTTCCATATGACTTTCACAATATATAGAAAGGCGTCGTAATGCTGAGAGGGTTCCATATGACTTTCACAATATATAGAAAGGCGTCGTAATGCTGAGAGGGTTCCATATGACTTTCACAATATATAGAAAGGCGTCGTAATGCTGAGAGGATTCCATATGACTTTCACAATAATATATAGAAAGGCGTCGTAATGCTGATAGGGTTCCATATGACTTTCACAATATATAGAAAGGCGTCGTAATGCTGAGAGGGTTCCATATGACTTTCACAATATATAGAAAGGCGTCGTAATGCTGAGAGGGTTCCATATGACTTTCACAATACACATATATAGAAAGGCGTCGTAATGCTGAGAGGGTTCCATATGACTTTCACAATATAGAAAGGCGTCGTAATGCTGAGAGGGTTCCATATGACTTTCACAATAATATATAGAAAGGCGTCGTAATGCTGAGAGGGTTCCATATGACTTTCACAATATATAGAAAGGCGTCGTAATGCTGAGAGGGTTCCATATGACTTTCACAATAATATATAGAAAGGCGTCGTAATGCTGAGAGGGTTCCATATGACTTTCACAATAATATATAGAAAGGCGTCATAATGCTGAGAGGGTTCCATATGACTTTCACAATACACATATAATGCTGAGAGGGTTCCATATGACTTTCACAATACACATATAATGCTGAGAGGGTTCCATATGACTTTCACAATATATAGAAAGGCGTCGTAATGCTGAGAGGGTTCCATATGACTTTCACAATACACATATAATGCTGAGAGGGTTCCATATGACTTTCACAATACTCATATAATGCTGAGAGGGTTCCATATGACTTTCACAATACACATATAATGCTGAGAGGGTTCCATATGACTTTCACAATACACATATAATGCTGAGAGGGTTCCATATGACTTTCACAATACACATATATTTATAGAACCCTCTTCAATTTGAAGGGTACTTCTCCTTATTCTCCTTCAATATTAAGGTTACATTTGTATTTATTTGTTTAATTATTTATTCGTTGATATATTGATGGATTGATTTGTATTACTTAATTTATTATTAATTGTTTTTCAGCTTCCTCCCTACATCTCCATCATGTTATCCCCTTTCGGGATAAATCTGTGCATATTTCAGTCGAAAAATGACTCCTAAATTACAGCTTCGCTATCACTCGCCAGGAAGAAATCGACACCCAAATGTACGAAAGATCTTAAATCCCCATAATTAATCGGGCGACATTTATAAAATATCAAAACTAATGGGGCTAAGCATGAGATAGAAGGTTGTCCAAACAAACCTCTCCCCTCAACACTCACCCACGCAGGTATTAAAATAACTCATCTCCACCAATATCATCACCATTTCAACCACCGCTACCACCATTACACCAACCACCACCTCCACCAATATCATAACTATCACCAACCACCACTACCACACCAACACCAACCACCACTACCACTATTATAACTACCACCAATATCATCACCATTTCAACCACCACTACCACCACCACACCAACCACCACTACCACTATCATAAATACCACCAATATCATCACCAACCTAACCACCACTACCACCAATATAATCACCACACCAACCACCACTACCACATCAACCACCACTACCACGCAAGCCACCACTACCACTTCCGTAGCAATCACCATACCACTATCCCATTACCCTCAACACTACCTTAACTACCATATTAAAACAAATATATACTCACCTACTTCCATCACTACTGATATTACCCATCACCATAACCACTGTCACCCTCCCCCACCCCCAACACACAACCCCCTACCAAAACTACTACACACTACCTCCCTCCCTCCACCACCGTCATCACTCCCACTTCTCCACCACCATCACCGACCTCCCACCATCATCACCATAACCACCACCACCCTCCCCCAACTCCACCACAACTACGACGACCCTCCCCCCACTCCACCACCACCACGACCACCATCTCCCAACTTTACCAAACCAACCCCTCCTTCTACCACCACGACCACGACCCACCCCCACTCTACTGATTCCCCCCTCCCTCCAAGACTACGACCCCCCCCTCCCCACTCCACCGATTCCCCCTCCCTCTACGACCACGACTCCACCCCCATCCCCCCCCCCGACTCCCTCCACCACTATTGTTCCCACCTCTCCTCCACCTGTTCCATTGTTCTTATTGTTATTGGTGCTGACTCTGCGGCTTTGTTGTGTGTTTAGTCGATGGCGGGACGCTTAGACACTCCAGGCATCCGTTTAACTGGGACGTTTTGTAGCCGTTTGTGGGGTGCTTTGGCACACAACAGGACGTTTAGTAGCTGTTTAGACCGCTTTGACACACAGCAGGAACGTTTAGTAGCTGTTTAGACCGCTTTGACACACAGCAGGAACGTTTAGTAGCCGTTTAGACCGCTTTGACACACAGCAGGAACGTTTAGTAGCTGTTTGGACCGCTTTGACACACAGCAGGAACGTTTAGTAGCCGTTTAGACCGCTTTGACACACAGCAGGAACGTTTAGTAGCCGTTTAGACCGTTTTGACACACAGCAGGAACGTTTAGTAGCTGTTTAGACCGCTTTGACACACAGCAGGAACGTTTAGTAGCCGTTTAGACCGCTTTGACACACAGCAGGAACGTTTAGTAGCTGTTTAGACCGCTTTGACACACAGCAGGAACGTTTAATAGCCGTTTAGACAGCTTTGACACACGGCAGGAACGTTTACTAGCCGTTTAGACCGCTTTGACACACAGCAGGAACGTTTAGTAGCTGTTTAGACCGCTTTGACACACAGCAGAAACGTTTAGTAGCTGTTTCGTCCGAGTTCTCTCAGTGCAAACCCCCCCCCATTGCGGCGAGTGCGAGCCACCTGCATTTTAACACAGTCCAACTCCTATTCTGCCCAGCTCTCCGACCCAAGAATTAGCAATTTTTATCAGCCTTTCTTCTATTCAACAAGTGAACTCTGGAACTCTCTCCTTCGTTAAATCTTTCCATTATCCTATGACTTAGACTGCTTAAATATTCGTCTGTCCAGGCATTTTGACCACAACGTCTCTTGAATTTGACTCTCTGTCACTCATTTGGCTTTGGCAGAGACACTCGTTACAGGCCACCTGCCTTTTGTCTCCTTTATACGCATAGACAAAAATATCAATAGCATCACTAGTGAACCATTTTGTTGTTGCTTAGGACGGTTAAGAGTCCCCAAGCATCTGTTTAAAAGGGCAGTTTTATTCATGTATATATATACAGTATATATATATATATATATATATATATATATATATATATATATATATATATATATATATATATATATATATATATATATACTATATATATATATATATCTATATATATATACTATATATATATATATATATATATATATATATATATATATATATATATATATATATTATATATCTATACTAATATATATATTACCGGTATATAATTATATATATATATATATATATATATATATATATATATATATATATTGTATATACATACCGGTATATACAGTATATATACTGTATATACATACCGGTATATACAGTATATATACTGTATATATATTTATTTATTATTATTTTTTCTATGGTCCAACTTGTGGAATAATTGACACACAATTAGGGTTCTTAGTAGCTGCTTACAGAGCTCTGACACATAACAAAGCGCTTACTATCGATGGGGAAACCTAGACACCCCTGGCATCCGTTTAAGGAGAGATTATAATCTATATGGATATTTATTTAGTTATTTATTAATGTATTATTCATAATTTTAGTTTCCTCCCTAGCCCTCCTTCAAGCTTAACAAAAATACCCCCAAGAGATACAATTGAGCACTTTTCGGTAGAATACAGTATACCGGCCGGTTCCTCCTACGGTAAATTGCAGGCTCGCTTTCGCTCGCCCAGAAAAAATCAACACCTAAATGGTCTTAAAATTGCCAAACTAATGTATGAGTCAAATGTCTTTAAATCTCAAACACTGATAAGGCTAAACATGAGGGAGAAGGGGGTCAATACCCCCCCCCCCCCCCCCTTAACAGGTCCGTTTTGTAGACATGTGATACATAATACAACTCAATCATTTAGTGGCAGTGTATAAGGCGCTTTGATATAATAACCGTTTAGTGGTAGCATATAGGATGCTTTGATATAATAACAGAATCGTTTAGTAGCAGTTTAGCATATTTAAATGCAGCATAGTTTTTGTTTGAGGATGTTTAGACACGATAGAAGCACTTACCTATCATTTAGCGCTATTTGGTCCAAGGGAGGTCTGTTTAGGCATCCAATGCTTCGCTCTAATAGTTTGGAGATTTTAAGTTTGGCAATAATAAGACACTTCGCCCCATTCAGGTGTCGATATTTGATCCGGGCGAGCGATAGCGAACCAGTAGCTTAGAAGAAATAGGCTTTTGGCTGAGACATATTTTTATCGAAAAGTGTACACATTTAACCTGAAGAGTGTCTGAGTGGATTTTGTTTACTTTGAAAGAAGTCTGAACAAATGTTTGTAAACCTAAAGGACAAACTATAAATACGTTGCTCAAAAATGGCTAAAGCAAGCATATCCTCGATATAATTAAACAAAACATCATAATAACCCACAACACATAGAACCAGATAGTGTTAGAGTGATTAGCAACATGTTATCATCATTTTGGAGTCACTTAAAAACTATAATCGTCGCATTTCTTCTCATTTTGTTTTAACTCTGATGATTATCACGCGTTCTGACAGTTCATTTGAAAATTTGCTCAGTTTTGGAAGGACCTGTGGGAAGTAGCGAGTTAATTGAGATAGGTTTTTACACATTGGATTCATAGAGATCATTTCTAAATTGCATACAATAATCGAATGATAACCAGAATAAAGTGTAACTCAAGATAACGTCTCCAACTCTAATACAATACATCCATAAACTGCCTAACTGGACTCAGACCTGGCAAATGAGCTTCAATATCGATAAACATAAAGTATTCCACGTGGGTTATAGGAACAATAAGGCAAATTATTCATTGGGCGGTATTCAAGCCGAAAGTGTCGGTCAAGAAACTGATTTGGAAGTAACAATTACAAATTATTTACAACCGGGCCAACAATTTTCTGAAGTAGTAAATATAGCAAATAAGATTATTGGATTAATTTGTAGGTCTTTCGAATATAATTTCGAAGATGTTATTCTCACCTTATATAATTAATTGGTTCGACCTCATCTAGAACACTGTTTACAATGTTGGTCTCCTAACTACCAAAAGGATATATATATATTTTTTTTTCAAAAGGAAAAGGGTAGCCAAAACAAGGAAGATCCCCATCTTCATATTTATTGCAATATTTCGGACTCTGCGTCCATCATCAGGTCAGTACACGATCCTATAAAATTAAATTACTATACATAACATTTCGTAAATAGAAGGATCCGTAAAATAGTTTAAATACAAAGTAAATAAGGGTATAAAATACCTAAATGAAATTAATTCGTTAACAAACACCAGTACCGCATGAATAAAAGGAAAACTAATGCGATATGACTAAATCATAAAGACCAATCCCTACCCACCTAGATCCAACCCCAAGCCCACCTCGAGTACAACTGAAGACCATTATTTGATCATTTAACACTAACACCGACAACCCCAAAGACACAAAACAAAAGAACATCTGAAAATGATATATTCTGACTGGGCGAACAATGTGAAATACTCCTAATGTATTTGAAATTAAACGAAACAAACAGGAAACAATTAAAACTAAACTATTTGAAAACTGACTAAACAATTGAATCAGGTCATAGTATTTAGTTCCGGCTTGAGTTGTTGAATTAAAAAAAATTCCCCTAAAAAAGTATCTTGTTCATTATTGAATTTACCTATTATTTCAAAATCATTCTCTGAGAAAAGATGGTCATTCTCATGTGAATGATTTCTTATGGCCGAAAAAGGCATTTTATTTAGATATTGACCCGTTCTATAGCTCCTACCTAAATGTTCAGATATTCTAATTTTGAAATGTCTGGAAGTACATCCGACATACCTAGCATTACAGCTGGGACACGAAAATGTATATACAATATTTGAACATATTAAGTTAGGAATACGGTCTTTAAAATTGAAAAATGAACCTATAGTTAAATCATTATTGAATATTATTCGAAAGTTGACGGCAGGAAATTCAATTTTGAGAAAGGATAGCAACTTCTTCCTGAACAAGAAACTTGATTCCCCATAAAAAGGCAATATAACATATTTGATAAGTTTAGGTACTTCCGAAGCTGTGACCTCTAAATATTGCTTCGTGTATAGAAATCTTTTAAATACTTTATTAAATACATTCATAGTATAATTATTGGATACAAAATACTGCTTCAAAAACTCGAATTCTAGATGCATAACATTAAAATTAGAACACAAATTGTAGGCACGATTTAAAAGTGTTTTAATAGAGTTTATTTTGAAAATATCTGGGCAGAAACTAAGCCAATTGAGACCTAAACCAGTAAAGGTTTGTTTCCTAAAAACATCAGTGATCAATCCCCCGGAATTCCCCCGGGATTTTATATGGATTACCAAAGATTCACAAATTATATTTACCATTAAGACCCATAATTTCAACCATAAATACAGCAGCTTACAAACTTAGTAAATTTCTCATTCCATTACTTAAACCCCTTATCAATAATGAATATACTGTAGAAAATTCTAAAACATTTGTAGATGAAGTACTGTCATTAACTCTACCCCCTGAATTTGTCATGGCCAGCTTTGATGTAGATTCTTTATTTACCAATGTACCACTACAAGAAACCATATATATAATTCTCGGTAAAACTAATCCACAAGAATTTTACGGACTTGATAAGAAAACTGTTAATAATCTACTAAAATTTGCTACGTCAGAATCATTATTTTTGTTCAATAAAGAAATGTATAATCAAATCGATGGCTGTGCGATGGGATCTTGCCTAGCACCTAGTTTAGCAGATACCTTTTTGTGCCACAATGAAGCAATTTGGCTCAATAATTGTCCTAAAGATTTAATTTGTTTTTTTTATAAACGATATGTAGATGACTGTTTTTTTATGTTCAATAGAAATGAGGATATACATTTGTTTTTGGAGTATTTGAACAAACAACATCCCAACATTAATTTCACCAAGGAGGTTGAAGATAACAATACATTAACTTTTCTGGATGTCAAATTAACCAAAACCGGGAATGGATTGATCACTGATGTTTTTAGGAAACGAACCGTTACTGGTTTAGGTCTCAATTGGCTTAGTTTCTGCCCAGATATTTTCAAAATAAACTCTATTAAAACACTTTTAAATCGTGCCTACAATTTGTGTGCTAATTTTAATGTTATGCATCTAGAATTCGAGTTTTTGAAGCAGTATTTTGTATCCAATAATTATACTATGAATGTATTTAATAAAGTATTTAAAAGATTTCTATACACGAAGCAAAATTTAGAGGTCACAGCTTCGGAAGTACCTAAACTTATCAAATATGTTATATTGCCTTTTTATGGGGAATCAAGTTTCTTGTTCAGGAAGAAGTTGCTATCCTTTCTCAAAATTGAATTTCCTGCCGTCAACTTTCGAATAATATTCAATAATGATTTAACTATAGGTTCATTTTTCAATTTTAAAGACCGTATTCCTAACTTAATATGTTCAAATATTGTATATACATTTTCGTGTCCCAGCTGTAATGATAGGTATGTCGGATGTACTTCCAGACATTTCCAAAATTAGAATATCTGAACATTTAGGTAGGAGCTATAGAACGGGTCAATACCTAAATAAAATGCCTTTTTCGGCCATAAGAAATCATTCACATGAGAATGACCATCTTTTTCTCAGAGAATGATTTTGAAATAATAGGTAAATTCAATAATGAACAAGATACTTTTTTAGGGGAATTTTTTTTAATTCAACAACTCAAGCCGGAACTAAATACTATGACCTGATTCAATTGTTTAGTCAGTTTTCAAATAGTTTAGTTTTAATTGTTTCCTGTTTGTTTCGTTTAATTTCAAATTCATTAGGAGTATTTCACATTGTTCGCCCAGTCAGAATATATCATTTTCAGATGTTCTTTTGTTTTGTGTCTTTGGGGTTGTCGGTGTTAGTGTTAAATGATCAAATAATGGTCTTCAGTTGTACTCGAGGTGGGCTTGGGGTTGGATCTAGGAGGGTAGGGATTGGTCTTTATTATTTAGTCATATCGCATTAGTTTTCCTTTTATTCATGCGGTACTGGTGTTTGTTAACGAATTAATTTCATCTAGGTATTTTATACCCTTATTTACTTTGTATTTAAACTATTTTACGGATCCTTCTATTTACGAAATTTTAAGTATGGTAATTTCATTTTATAGGATCGTGTACTGACCTGATGATGGACGCAGAGTCCGAAATATTGCAATAAATATGAAGATGGGGATCTTCCTTGTTTTGGCTACCTTTTTCCTTTTGAAAATACGTTATCCTGGAGGACAACTCACTGCTATCATCATTAACTAATATATATATATATATATATATATATATATATATATATATATATAACTTGAAAGACTAAAGCGAAGAATAAGATAAATAAGTTTCCAACTTAGAAATTACCAAATGAAGAACTTATAGAAAAATAAAACCTTTTCAGCTTGAGTAAGCGCAGACTACGAGGGGATATATTTCAAGTATTTACGATAGTAAAGGTATCGACGATATGGATGTAAACAATTACATTCACATTCGATTATTCAAATTATACACGAGGGAATGGCTGTAAAATCATCCGTATGCCTTTTCAGTTCCATGATGCACAATTTTGTTTTCAACCGAGTAGTAAACTTATGGAATGGTCTGCCTAGAAATATTATTGACTGCAGCACCGTCGAGACCTTCAAAAATCGCGTTGACACATATCTCGACCTTAACCCCCGACTGACTGTGTTTACAGACGCATCACAGGAAATTACTTCACTGGTTAGATATAAGATATAGTAAAATAGTTATATTTTCTTATTTTTCTATCGAGTACTATGCCAGTTCTTTTTCCATTCTGCATGGAAAATATAAATTGTGTCCTTTCTAAACCGCCTTTTCTCTCCTACATAATAATTAGTTAGGTAGTTTAGATACAAGCAGCCTCGTAAGGATCTGTAGATCTGTGTTTGCTTGTTTCCCTTTGTACTCCTTTGTACCCACACACACACACACACACACACACTCTCTCTCTCTTTCTCTCTCTCTCAAACAATGAAAGAAAACATGAAGCCAGTATCACGTTCTTCCTTTCTTGAAAACTGAATACCACACTCAACAAATATATGGGTATGAAAATATATGGTATATAAAGCGTCCATAATGATTTACCCATTCAAAAGTATATTGGTGGTAATAAATCAATCTTATGCCAGTTGACATTCAGATCACTATCCTTATAAACAATGATCTTATATGCTATGTTTTTTGTTTGTTTTCATTTACCGTGTAAAAGAAATGGGTGTAAAAAGGATGTAAAGAAGGTACATAAGATTATTGGGTATATTGACAGTGGTATTACGGGTTTGTTACCACCAATATACCTTTCTGCCAGTTCTGTATTCTAATAGTACCAACATGCTCTTCCTGGATTACATTGCTATGATCTAATTTATTCATTTCATTCACAACACCAAACACTTCCCAATGAAATTAATGAAAGCATGTGTTCCTACCGGGATTCGAACCTGGGTTACCACATACTGATCTTAAACACTAAGCTTTACACCATCAAAACAATAAATATATGTAACCACTTTGTATAAAGATTATCCATCTCTTTTCCCTTCTTGATAATTCATGCAAATATCATATATATATATATATATATATATATATATATATATATATATATATATATATATATATATATATATATATATATATATATATATATATATATATATATAGAGTATATATATATATATATATATATATATATATATATATATAATCTACCCCTGTTCCTTCCTGACAAAGCCATACTCAACCACCAGAAACACAAAGACAAACGACACATTTTAATAGTATCTGCATGTGAGTATTTTTTCTCAATTTTTTAAAATTGTCTTTATCAGTACAATAAAACAAATTGTCTTTATCAGTACAATAAAACAAATTGTCTTTATCAGTACAATAAAACAAATTGTCTTTATCAGTACAATAAAACAAATTGTCTATCAGTACAATAAAACAAATTGTCTTTATCAGTACAATAAAACAAATTGTCTTTATCAGTACAATAAAACAAATTTGAGACATTAATTTAGTTATCCTGTAGGCGGTCCATAGAGTAATGGAATTGACTATTGTTCATACAAGTTAAAATGGCGGTAGATGAATTAACAATATAACAATATATATATATATATATTGCAATATTTAGTGGAGCGTACCGGTATTGTGTTTGGTGCCAGATTTGTGTTGTAGGTTTTAACTCTATCTGGGCCGAGACGGGCTTTTGGGACATCCTCTTTTTCGTTCCAGTAGTTTGCAGATTGTATGACGTTACACCTCGCTAGTTTGGCAAAGAATAACACACATCCAATTCGGATGTTGATTTTTTTTTGGGCTAGTGATAGCAAGCATGTAACTTAAAAGAAACCGGCCTTCGGCCGAGACATATTTCCAAGGAAAAATTTACATATTTAGTTTGAATGGGATGTTTGTGGTAATATTTTTTTAGTTTGAAGGAAGTCTGGGAAGGCGTTTATGTTAGTCTCGGGGACAAACTAAAATATATTGCTCGAAAATGGCAAAATCCTCAATAATTATACAACAAAATATTATAGTAACTTACAAGACGTCGGACTAGTTATTGTTAAACCGAAACTAGAATAACCCTGACCATTACAAGTTCCTCCCATCATGTACTAACAGATAGGTGGAGTTTATTAAATGTTCTTCTACACTTCGGACAATGGCTGCCAAACCAATACAAAGTAGCGCAAATTTCGGTAACCCAGTTTGACTTATTATTAGGGGTTCGTCCCCTACGGGGAACCCCTATTGTAATCATTAAACCTGGGATTTCATCCAAATTCTTCTTACGCGCCGGTTTCGACGCAATAACTCCAGAACCGCTTTTTGGATCGGGATCAAACTTTCACAAGAGGTGCGTTTTTGTATTGGGCAACTTTTGATATGCTAAACATCCGGCATGGCGGCCAAACAGGTCCGTGGCAGCCGATTTCCCGAAAAACTTGACGCCTAAATACCATCTCTCCCACTCACAGGAAACGACTGGGCTTTGGCATACGCACTCCCCTACTAATGCTCCGCAAATTTTATAGAGAAGGTTTTGCTTTTGCACGTGGGTTTTTTTCCGGCAATCTTGAAAAAAACTCGAATTCCACTTAAAATTTCACATCTTGAAAACTACGCCGATGATCAAAGCCATGCTTGCGTAGTTGGGTGAGGCTCGCGATTCCGAACGTTTTGATACCAAAAAAATATAAATGGGTGGAATAGTTTGGCCCCAGCATTGAAAACTGTCTATTCTTAAATTACTTTAAAACCGAATTCGCTACCCACACAAAGTTTACCGTCTACAGTCTATAGGCTTCCACGCATCCCTCAGTTTTGCTTAATAACATAATCTCTTTATTATTCAGATCTATAAAAAAAAATTTATTTAACTCTCTCAAAACAGTTTGAGTCCCTACAAATTCCAGCAATTATTTAGCCAACCTACCTATACATACCTACACTACCAAATAATAATGATAAATTCAAATTTATTTTTGGTGAATGACAGAGTATTGGCTAAGGTTTTTAACAATTCCTCCCTTTGCCAAATGCTTAGTTTAATAACAATGATATGGACCTTTAAAGTTTGGCAATTGCCCGTGTGACTCGTATTTTAACCCTCCTAAAGTGTTACCACGAAATACCGCTAGATCCTTTCTCAAAAGTCGCTAGCATGTTGCTACATAGCCAAACAATGTTAGGATAATGCTGCAATTTCTAAAGAGTTTTGATTTGCTTGTTTTGCAAATTTTACAATGTAGTATGACTAGAATGTCTGAAATTTTCAAATTATCCCTAGTAAATGTCTCTAGATATAAAAGAACTGGCTGCTAGATTGAAGTAAATAGCTCTACATTTAGCGGTAATATGTATCTTTACAACTGGCAACTCTGCAACCACCACCTCCCTCCCACCCTCCCAGTATGTCGCCACAAAATACCGCTAGATCCTTTCTCAAAAGTCGCTAGCATGTTGCTACATAGTCAAACAATGTTAAAATAATGCTGCAATTTCTACAGAGTTTTGGTTTGTTTGTTTTGCAAAGTTTACAATGTAATATGACTAGAATGTCTGAAATTTTTAAATTATCCCTAGTAAATCTCTCTAGATATGAAAAAATGGCTGCTAAATTGAAGTAAATAGCTCTACATCTAGCGGTAATATGTAGCGATACAACTGGCAACACTGCCTAGCCCTTCCTTCCTACCTCCCACCTCCCTCATATACGAAATGTATCAACATCCACTCTAGTGAACTTTCGGTATTTAGTTTATTCAGCTTAATACTATTTATCCACATAAAATAGAAACCTATCACGATTGTTGTCTAATACAACCATAGATAATGCTATTACATATTATTTGACCATGATGTCGAATTTAGCAGTTGCTGTTTACCTTGAACAGTAATGACAGTCTGTGACAGAACCGAAAGCTTCTCTTGCCGTGTAGTACTCAAAGAAAGCAGGGGTACTTAAGCCGGCCCATACCGAACTGTTATACCAAGTCAGAGATGCAGAGGTAACTTTCACAATGCATTATAACCCTAGACAGACACCAATATACCACTAAATCAGACAAATATCACTACAAAAAAATTATAGGAAAATATTATAATAATGTCCTAGGTATTTGAAATTATGCAAATAAGTAAAAACCATTATGATATAATGATAATGGGATTGATTAGTATCTGGCAACAGTGTTGGACTATAATTTTCTGAACGTATGCGAACTTCGGAGTATTTATCCCATTAATATACACATCTATCACGATTTAAATTTAATACAACCATACACAGTGCTATTACATATTATTTGAACATAATATAGGATGGTCTTTCCTTTAAACCATTTTATATATCTATTCACGAAAAATATAGGCCTAGCCTAGGCAGCGCTACCGGTAGGTACGAATTTATCAGTTCGAATTTTGATTGAGAGTGGGATTAGGCCTAGGCCTAGCCTAGGGCTTAACATGGGATACTGTTTGGGGGTTGGGAATAGACTCAGGCTGCTTTAGGCCTAATTAGGTAAAAATAGTCAAATCGAGACAATTGCACAGCCAACATAGCCTAGGCCTATTAAGCAAATATTTTACCAATCTACAATGGGCCTAGTCTATTCGCTGTAAGTAGGCAAGAAATAATGACCTAGGCTATAACCTCTGTAACTAAAAAACAACTAGGCCTAGAGTGATCAAGCTAATATGTCTACCATTTGGGAAGAGTCAGTCAAGGAATAGCCTAGATGTGGAAATTTGAAGCCAATTTGCTCTAGCCCTATTTGAGATACAGAGGTTAGAGGTCATTGTTGAGGCCCCCCCCTCATGACATATTGTTATCATCTTATATATTGCCAGCAGGGGGCAAATAACCGAGAAAAAAATCGCCGTCAAAATAGACCCGAACTTAACCACGGCGATCGACACATGTAAACACGGCGGTGGCGGGGGAGGTGTCGGACGTTTGCAATAAAGTTCCTGTCTATTTTGAATGCCATTGGATACAATAATATGTTGAGGGGGGCTTTGCCCCCCCCCCCCCATGATATATTTTCACCATCATATATATTTCCAGCAGGGGGAAAATAACCGAAAAAATTGCCGTCAAAATAGACACCTTTATGAATAGGTTAGCCTTTAGGCTAGGCCTATCGGCAAGAGTTGCGTTGTATAGGCTATCCTAGTGTTTACTAATTTATAGGCTACCCCTTTGAAAAGACATTAGCCGGGTAGGAGTTAGTTACCGGGTGTATCGCCAGTCTTGTTTACACTACGCATACGCGTAGTGGCGTCGGACGCTTGCCATCCTTTTCCTGTCTATTTAGACTGCCTTTGGATACAATAATATGTTGAGGTTGGGCTTTACCCCTCTTCACCCCCCCATGACATATTGTCATCATAATATATATTTCCAGCAGGGGGCAAATAACCAAAATAAATCTCCGTCAAAATAGACACGAACTTAACAACGCCGATCGACAAATGTAAACATGACGGAGGCGGCGGACGTCTGCAATCATGTTCCCGTCTATTTTGAATGCCAATGTTGATGGTGCCAGCAGGGGGCAAAATAGACAAATACACCAAAAATTGGGTGTGGGGGCGGCAGCCCCCACCCATAATAGCCTACTATGATAGGTTAGGTAAAGTTGTTAGGTTAGGCTAGGCTAATGTCCTTTCAAAGGGGTATAGGCCTAGTAAACACTAGGATAGCCTATACCCGGTCAAAGGTAAGTCCTGCTGTAGTCTCCTTGAATGCTACCTTAAATTGTAATATTAGACTAGGTCTAGCCTATAGATAAAATAGCTTAGCCTATTCATTTATTGTAGCCTATAATATAGGCCTAGCCGGGCAGAATGTAGAGTTCGGGTGTACCACCACCAATGTTTACACTACGCAGAGCGGGGACGAAAGCTTGCCATCATGTTCCCGTCCATTTTGAATGACGTTGGATACAACAATATGTTGAGGGGGGCAAACACCCCCATGACATATTGTCATCATCATATAATTTGCCAGCAGGGGGCAAATAGGCCTAACCAAACTGCGGCGATCGACCATGTAAACATGACGGCGGCGTCCACCGCCACGGTGGACGCTTGCGATCATGTTCCCGTCTATTTTGACTGCCATTGGATACAATAATATGTTGAGGGAAGGGCCTTGCGGCAATTTTTTTGGTTGTTTGCCCCCTACTGGCAATATAATATATGATGATAACATGTCATGGGGGGGGGTGAGGGGGGGCTTTCAACATATTATTGTATCCAATGGCATTCAAAATAGACGGGAACATTATCCCAAGCGTCCAACACCGACACCGCCGCGGCTGCTGAAGAACAAGGAAGTTAGCAATAGGTTTCATTGTGAACTGGAGGAAATTAATAGAAATAAGGAAGCTAGGCCTAGCGATGTAAATAGTCAATGGAATTTCCTTAATAATTACAATTATATGTATAGGTATAAAGTAAAAACAATATATTTTACATAATTTATTGCATATCTTACATATTTAAACAAATATATATTAAAAATAGTTTAACCACACCACTGAGTTCCCCCAAAATACTATAATAGGGCTGGCCTGAAGAATTAGATCAAGATGGACAACCAATCAAGACACGATAGGTAGGGAAGGGCAGGTGAACAAATCTAGGACGGTGAAGATACGCAGACATTTCTCGCCATTTCACCAATTCAGCCGCACCACATGAGTTCCACAGCAGAACTCTTATAGGGTAGAACCGAAAGATGAGGCAAGAACTGCTACACTGCAGCACAGCACCAATTAAGAAGTGATCAAAAGCGAAGAATGAGAGATCAGGTCTATGGAAAAAATATATAGTCAACCAACCCACCCGTGTACCAGATAATCCTAATCATAATTCCCACCTACTGGACTTATTTTTAACAACCAATTCAGAAAATTATGATGTTACAGTGAGATCCCCACTTGGATCTTCTGATCACTGTCTGATACAGGCCACCTGTCTATCACCTACCACACCTTCCCACTCTGAACCTGTTTTGGTGACTAAATGGCATTACCATAGGGCAGACTGGGAGGGTCTTCAAGGTTTCTTTATTGATATTCCCTGGACCTCTTTCTTTTCTAATGATGCACACTCCACCTTGAGCCACATACAAGATTTTGTAAAAATTGGAATGGAAACTTTTATTCCTCATCAAAAGTACAGTAAAAGATCAAATTCACCTAAATGGTTTGACCATAATTGTGCTAGAGTAACTGAACAAAAAGCAATAGCCTACAATGCATACACAAGATCAAAAACACATGAAGCCTTTAATTACTTTAGAAACATCAGAAATCATGCCAAAACTGTATTAAACCTAACTAAATCAAGCTTTCTCCATAAGCAGGCAAATAAACTTCTAAATAATCCAAATGATAACAAAATATTTTGGTCTACTCTTAACTCATTCAAATCTAACTTCACTACTACTGCTTCATCCATTCCACCATTAAAATCTCCGACTGGCAATCTTGTAAGTGACCCACGAGGTAAAGCTAACCTTCTTGCAGATATTTTCTCCACCAACTCAACCTTAGATGAAATAAATCAAGATGTCCCTGTACTTAATTTTAATTCACCTGAAATTCCCTCACTTAAGATCCACACCAGACATGTCAAAACTATTTTGCAGAATCTCTCAGTAGATAAGGCTCCTGGTCCAGATGAAATTCCTCCAATAGTACTTAAGAATTGCTCCTTGGTGCTCGCTCCTGTATTGGCAAAAAATTTCCGTCTGTGTACTCATACCTCATGCTTCCCAGTACCCTGGAAAGAAGCAAACATCCATCCAGTTCCTAAAAAAGGTGCCTCTTCAGATCCATCAAACTACAGACCAATAGCTATAACTTCCACTCTTGGCAAAGTTTTTGAAATTATATTAAATAATCACATAATTAAGCATCTGGAGAATAATAAATTAATCAGTGATAGGCAATATGGTTTTAGACGATGTCGATCAACTGCAGACATTCTTTGCCTTCTTACGCATCAAATCAACCAAGCTACAGACCAACATGGTGAAACACATACAATAGCACTGGATATATCAAAGGCATTTGATAGAGTCTGGCATCAATCCTTATTGTCGAAGATGTCACACTACGGCCTTGCATCATTAGTTCCACTAATTTCTTCTTATCTTCATAACAGAAAAATACGTGTAATGGTAGATGGCCTTTATTCTCAATTTCACTCAATAAATGCTGGTGTTCCCCAGGGATCAGTTTTGGCCCCAACTCTGTTCCTCATTCATATCAATGATCTCATATCTACCACTCATAATCCAATACATTCCTACGCAGATGACTCAACACTCCACAGTTCCTTCACATTTACCAATTCTTTCACCCAACCCGATCTTATAAATTCAAAAATAAACACTGCAATTTCTCTGAACCAGGACCTTTCTAGAATTAATGAATGGGGACAAGAGAATCTAGTTTCCTTTAATGCACAGAAAACCAAGTACATTCAATTTTCTAACCGACAGAATCTCACTGACTCCCATATATTTTTTAATGATGTAAATATTCCCACTTCCCCTAGTATTGACATTCTCGGTGTAACATTAACTACTAACTTGAGCTGGACACATTATGTTAGAAGCATTGCTAAGAATGCCTCTAAAAAACTGGGACTCCTGTACAGAGTTCGAGAATTCTTCACTGACGAGCAGTTGGCCGTAATATATAAAAGTCATGTGCGCTCTCAGATGGATTACTGTTCACCTCTGTGGGGTGGAAGTGGAGTGGTTGCATTGAGGCAGTTGGACAAAATTCAAAATAAAGCTATTAGATTAATCAATAACCCTGCAATCACACAGGACCTTCCTACATTAGCCATACGAAGAAACGTTGCATCCCTTGCATTATTCTACAGATATTTTCACAGCAATTGTTCCGAGGAACTTGCTCCAATTGTGCCGCCTCTCCACATCTTTCCCCGTAGAACTAGGGCAGCTGAGAGCGCCCATGAATTTACACTTTCTCCTCCACAATGCAGAACTTCTGCTTATCAGAATTAATTTATCCCCAGAGCTACTACTCTTTGGAATTCACTTCCCTCGAATTGCTTTCCACAAACTTACAATCAACAAATGTTTAAATCCAGTTGTTACAAACATTTTATGAATGGAGGATGCCTTTAGGCACATGGACCTTTTTGTTTTATCTGTGTTTTTCCTTCCTCCGTTCATTGTCTCTTAAAAAAAAAAAAAAAAAAATATCGCACCGAAATGCACAAAAAATACACACACCGAGGGAAATCGAGTCAGCTCGACCGCATCAGCGATCGACACAAATCAGGTCAGGAGCTAATAACCTAGCCAGGCCAGGGTGGCATATGATATAGGCCGTCCGGAGGACAACCGAATGAGACAGAATAAGAACAGAAGGGGAAAAACATAGAAAGAGGAATGAAAAACTACGAAAATTTAGTCAAGCCGACGACGAAAGCTGAATGGGAGAGGGAGTAAAATAAGCATAACCCTCCCCCATCAATCTCCAGTCACCAGCCCCCAAACCCCCCCAACTGCTTTAGGGAGCATAATATTAGGGGGGAATTCTTACATAAAGTACACGGTATTACAATATCTAGATTAGTAAACAATTAATGTTCAAAACATAAAATATAGTACAGTACGGTATATATAGTATTTAGTATTGCTAAAGTAATCACCTTATTATACAAGGACAACACCACAAAGGCTAAAGAAGAAATCAGAATGCTCAATAATGCACTACATAAAAAGATAACGGGTACCGGTAACCAAAAACATTGCAATAGTTACAATAGCCTACTGTATATATTATGATTTTATAGGGATTAGATTAAAAATTACAGGAGGGTCAATTCAAATTTCAATGGAAATTCCCTCATGATAGGTGTAATATGTGGGAATAACTTTCACCTTTATATTTCCTAACCTCTTAGCATATACATGATCAATTAGCGTGCCATTTTCAGTTGTTGGTTGTGTTACATGTTGAGTGTATCCACGCTTTTCCATTAACTTTACAATAGAAGAGTTAGTTTGGATGTTTTCATTGAAGTCCCCCATCACAATGCAACCAATTGTGTATTTGTCTAGTTCATTTAGCAATTTACTTAAATTTTCTCTAAAATAATTAAGTCTATATGAAACTGGTCTGTATATTACAACAGTTATTATATTCCATTCAACAGAAAAACAGGCCAGATATTCTAAGTTAGCCACTGAAAAATGTATTATATCACACTTAAAATCTTTACGGTAATATAAACCAACACCTCCATGAGATTCTAGTTTTAAATGAGCACAAGCTTTGTCTGATGAGTTGTAACATTCCTCTCTTGTTTTATGAAAAAAGGTAAATCCATTCAGCTCTGGCTTTCCTTGAGAGTCATTCTTCGTAAGAAAAGTTTCTGTCACACAAATTACATTAGCTACTAAGAACCGTATGTCTGATCTTATATCTTTAATATGGGATTTTAAACCTTCAATATTGTGCAAGATTATTTTCAACCCACCTTGATGTTCATTTATTTGATTGTTTGCATAACTAATAAAACGAGGCATACTAGATAGGGCTATTTCTACCTTTTCACTACAATAAATGGAGGACTCTTCAAAGTCTTGTATTATAAGTCCTTCCATTGAAGTGGCTCGACTTAGTGCAACATAGGCTTGACCTGCTGTAAATATTTTGTCCAAAGACACAACACAATTGCTTAAAGTACATCCTTGGATTTTATGTACAGAACAGGCAAATGCAAGTTTCAATGGAAATTGCGTCTTACACCACCATTATTAGTTACTCTATCCTCTTCAATCATAATGGGAGTGCTGTTCTTTACTGTTAGTAAAATATGTTTCTGTTTTCGCAATTTGCTTCCAACTTTTGCATCATCAAACACCATGTATATTACTTGAGGAAAGGTAACACCAGGAGTATGTTGTTCAAATGAAACTGTTCCAATTACACCGTTTACTAAACCATCTGAAACATCAATATTTTTTGTCAGCATAACGCGTGCATCAACTGCGATTACAAGTTTACTCAAAAGACTGGTGTTAAACACTTTGTTATAAGGAGAAGCTCTTTTTTCCAGCTTTTCAGTTCTAGCATCTCTATAGAAATCTTCTGCATCAATAGAAATAATATTAGAACATGATGAATTTAACCTTGTGTTACGACTGGGGTTCAAATATATCAGGGCTCTTATTCATTGGACTAGTAATGGCATAAATGTTACAACGGAAAGCGCTAGCTCCAACCTCTGATGTATATTCCCAGTGAACAAAGAACACAAATACTCTACAGAATTCTATATGCAATAGTAGGCTATCAAACTCTCAATAAATGTGCGTCTACTCTAGGCTTAATGTTATGTGAAAACAGCCTATTACTACCTATAACCGAAGGTGCTTGGTTATGGTATGCAAAGTAAGGTGGTAAGAGAAGTTACAGCTTACGTTACTTTAATCAATAAATGTCAGGCACTCCTGCATGAAAGAAAGTGCACTAAAGTCCTTCAACACTAACAAGGAATCTTCTTTAAATGTTAGATGCTATAAAGATGCTCGTATCAGAAATGGAACCCAAAAAGGCAGGCAGCGGAACAATGCTCGTGCAGGCTATGCACACAAAAAGGCAGAATATATAATGCCGTCGGAGCCAAGAATATCCTAAACACAACAACAATAATAATAATCGCCACGACAATGCAGTATTCCTATCAACAAAAAGAGCCTAAGTCGTTTGTGTCTCAATACATCAAACTAGGCTGCGAAATGCTTGTGTAATCATAAATGGGTATGCATAAAAAGAGTAATTAGTTTAATATACTTAATGTCTACTATGATTGATAAAGTCTAGCTAGAGTCAATGATACGAGATACTGGTGCGCATGGCATGCTGCATAGCCTAGTGCAAATCTCAAGTCTGTGCGTCAAATATTACGTTATAATGAAGGGTAGCTCTCTTGAGAAACCTTAATACCGAAGTATTAAGCGTTCTCCTGGCGTACCTCAAAGACAAACAATCGCGACTAGAACAGTGCAGAATGGTATAGGCAAAAAACCCTCATTCGTGCATGCTCTACTCTCAATGGCACACAGACTAGAATTTACTCAATCAACTCCAGTTCTCAGGTATGTCGTGCCGCTTTTAACTGAAGCCAGCACTCATAGGAAACAATACCTATAATATCAGACTCCTAGTCTAGCATTATCTAATCCAGCAGAACACTAATAACTAAAGGAAGCAGTACTAAACAATATATATGCCAACCAATGCTTCGTGATCCACTTATCTTAACAACTAACATACATAGGCTATATCAGACCTTAACACACAATACAACTGGCCAGCATGAAGCTGATTTTGCAGAGTTAACCAGAGGGGATATAATATTAATAAAAGGTGGTGAAGGATATGGAAAATGAGAGAGATAGGCAGAGGAAAAGATTCTCAGGTACGGAGCGGGGACAGATAGCAAGGGAAAAAAGATGGGTGTGTTCTAGAAACCAGATCTGAGGGAGAGAGTGGCGAGGAACTGTATATATACTCGCACTAGCTCGAGCCGCGTGGGAAAACAGCGGTTACAAGTCATCTAACCACTAGCAAAGCTTACAGCATGGTAAGGGCCTCTCTCCACCAACCCCCGCGAGGCAGCCAGCCGTGACGTCATCGAGCGGGACAAAAAACACTGCGAGCCCCCTCTCACTCTGTTCTACTCCCTCTCTCTCTCCCAGATCCTATCATTACTAGTTAATGATAAAACATATACTTTACAATTAAATATATAAAGCCTTGACATGGGCGAAAACAAAGAGTCTTTCTGGACTGCCCATGACACAAGCTTTCATATGAAATAAAGCACACTCTAATACACAAACTGTAGCCCCATCCACTGCCCTGGCAATCCTAGCGAGTCACTGTAGGACAAGCCATGCGGTTCTAACGGAGTGGTTAACGTCACACCCCCCCAAGATTTTTCCCAGAGGCCCCAAGGCTCACAAAAATCTGATGGTTAGAACCCATGCTATATCTCCACTTCCCATCACCCAGCGGCAGTAAAATATCTGGCACAGTTCTTCAAAAAAAAAAAAATCAAAATTATAACCCTCCCCAACACCATAGGTTAAATTATATGTAGTTATGCTCCTCAAGAGCGAGCTTCTCTAGCCCAGCATTCTGAGAGGAGTGCAACTCAGAATTACTGCTATAACATACTAAAAAAATTCAACTATCAAAGAAAGAGTTTTTATTTGATTTTTATGTTTATAATTTGTTTATTTCGGCTGCACTATAGGGGCAAGCCTAGTTTTTTCTTCTATACCAAACGCTCAACTCCTGCTTTACGACCCAATACGCTGGGCTACAACCGCGAGCCAACAAGCACCAAGCGCAAAATACTATTCAAACTAAAGCAGGAGGCTACCTGTGTGTCAATCTACCCAGGATCATATACCCTTGAACGGCCATCTGCAACCACGTAGTCACAACCGGCAATATGGCGTATGTCCAGGTTATATACCAATAACCTTAGTGACCACCTGGTCAGCCTCATATTCCGATTGTGAAACTGGTCCAAGAACTTGAGAGGGTGATGATCTGGGTAAACTACGACGACCGGACCATAGGCTGGAACATAGACCTCGAAATGCCCCAGCGCAAGCACAACCGCCAGCAGCTCCTCCTCGACAACAGAGCAGCTCCCCTGGGCCGAATTCGGCTATACTATGTTGCAAAAAAAAAATTATTCTTGCTGATCCCCGCAAAATATTCTCCAAAACAACAAATGTTCCCTGCTAATAAATGTAGGTTCACCAAATCCTGGCAAGGTCGCCATTTGTTACGACTGGGGTTCAAATATATCAGGGCTCTTATTCATTGGACTAGTAATGGCATAAATGTTACAACGGAAAGCGCTAGCTCCAACCTCTGATGTATATTCCCAGTGAACAATGAACACAAATACTCTACAGAGTTCTATATGCAATAGTAGGCTATCAAACTCTCAATAAATGTGCGTCTACTCTAGGCTTAATGTTATGTGAAAACAGCCTATTACTACCTATAACCGAAGGTGCTTGGTTATGGTATGCAAAGTAAGGTGGTAAGAGAAGTTACAGCTTACGTTACTTTAATCAATAAATGTCAGGCACTCCTGCATGAAAGAAAGTGCACTAAAGTCCTTCAACACTAACAAGGAATCTTCTTTAAATGTTAGATGCTATAAAGATGCTCGTATCGGAAATGGAACCCAAAAAGGCAGGCAGCGGAACAATGCTCGTGCAGGCTATGCACACAAAAAGGCAGAATATATATAATGCCGTCGGAGCCAAGAATATCCTAAACACAACAACAATAATAATAATCGCCACGACAATGCAGTATTCCTATCAACAAAAAGAGCCTAAGTCGTTTGTGTCTCAATACATCAAACTAGGCTGCGAAATGCTTGTGTAATCATAAATGGGTATGCATAAAAAGAGTAATTAGTTTAATATACTTAATGTCTACTATGATTGATAAAGTCTAGCTAGAGTCAATGATATGAGATACTGGTGCGCATGGCATGCTGCACAGCCTAGTGCAAATCTCAAGTCTGTGCGTCAAATATTACGTTATAATGAAGGGTAGCTCTCTTGAGAAACCTTAATACCGAAGTATTAAGCGTTCTCCTGGCGTACCTCAAAGACAAACAATCGAGACTAGAACAGTGCAGAATGGTATAGGCAAAAAACCCTCATTCGTGCATGCTCTACTCTCAATGGCACACAGACTAGAATTTACTCAATCAACTCCAGTTCTCAGGTATGTCGTGCCGCTTTTAACTGAAGCCAGCACTCATAGGAAACAATACCTATAATATCAGACTCCTAGTCTAGCATTATCTAATCCAGCAGAACACTAATAACTAAAGGAAGCAGTACTAAACAATATAAATGCCAACCAATGCTTCGTGATCCACTTATCTTAACAACTAACATACATGGGCTATATCAGACCTTAACACACAATACAACTGGCCAGCATGAAGCTGATTTTGCAGAGTTAACCAGAGGGGGTATAATATTAATAAAAGGTGGTGAAGGATATGGAAAATGAGAGAGATAGGCAGAGGAAAAGATTCTCAGGTACGGAGCGGGGACAGATAGCAAGGGAAAAAAGATGGGTGTGTTCTAGAAACCAGATCTGAGGGAGAGAGTGGCGAGGAACTGTTATATACTCGCACTAGCTCGAGCCGCGTGGGAAAACAGCGGTTACAAGTCATCTAACCACTAGCAAAGCTTACAGCATGGTAAGGGCCTCTCTCCACCAACCCCCGCGAGGCAGCCAGCCGTGACGTCATCGAGCGGGACAAAAAACACTGCGCGCCCCCTCTCACTCTGTTCTACTCCCTCTCTCTCTCCCAGATCCTATCATTACTAGTTAATGATAAAACATATACTTTACAATTAAATATATAAAGCCTTGACATGGGCGAAAACAAAGAGTCTTTCTGGACTGCCCATGACACAAGCTTTCATATGAAATAAAGCACACTCTAATACACAAACTGTAGCCCCATCCACTGCCCTGGCGATCCTAGCGAGTCACTGTAGGACAAGCCATGCGGTTCTAACGGAGTGGTTAACGTCACACTTGAAATATTGTATGCATCAACCTGATGATTTGTTGCAAATATGTGAAGAGCATCACTATCCTCGCCTGTCTCACATTTGCGTAGTAAGTCCATGTCCTCATTCATTAAAGGTTCAGATTTCTTTTGTGTTCTTATGCGATTAAGTGTTTCTGCAAACACACCCTCTTTCTGTCTCATTATTTGTGTTAATTCAGCAATAGAAAATAAATCTGTCCAAAGATTCAAACCAACACTGTCTTTACCTTTCACTGGATTAAGTTGATAAAAATCTCCAACAGCAATGACTGATACAGTACCAAATGGTGAGAAGCTCTTACATTGCTTTATTTGTCTCAGTCTTCCATGTATATATGTTAATAATTTGTGGTCAACCATAGATATCTCATCAATAATAAGAATCTGTAAACAGCTAAGCCTTGAACGTAAAGAGTTTATTTTATCATCTCCAAGAGGTTGGTAGGGTAGCTTTGAATTAATCCTAATACAAAATAAACTGTGTAGCCTATTGTTGATGCACCAATGTTAAATGCTGCAACACCAGTTGGAGCAGTTAACACTACAGATACATCATCTGGATTTTGCAAAGTAGGAGCAAGAATTCTGGTGGCCTCATAGTGAATGCATTTTATCAAGTGACTTTTTCCTGTGCCAGCACCACCAGTAATGATTAAAGGCTGGTTCACACATAGCCGAGTCGGTGCGCGAGTCCAACACGAGTCACACTCGTCGATTATCGCCGTCGCTGGAGGCTGAGTCGGCCGCGAGTAGCAATTGCTCCCGAGTCAAGGAGAATGTAACACGAGTTAACTCGAGTCAATACGAGTCAACACGTGTTCATGCAAGAGTCTGTACGAGTAACTGAGAGTGAAAACGAGTGTAACACGAACCCAACACGAGTGTCACATCGTGACATCGTGACGTGTTACATCCGTGTAAACTCGTGTAAACTCTCGTTGATTCGTCCTACATTTTTGAAATAACGGTATTTCAAATGACACTTGGTTTTTCGTGTTACACTCGTGTTTTTTTCTCAGTGGATCGTGTTTGAATCGTGTATACTCTGGCATCATGGGGGCACCAAATTTTGGCACTCACATTCGTGCTTTCTACTCTTGTTGATACGTGTTGCATGTGTGTTACATACGTGTTGTTGCGTGTAGACACGTGTTGCTTCGTCAACGTCGAAATGATGACGAAAAGCGACGAATCACCAAAGCGTTACACGGGTTTACACGAGTCAACACGAGTTAACACGAATAACGAAGAGTTATTCAGAGTCAAACACGAGTTAACACGTATGTACACGAGTCTACACGTATTTAGGCCACACTCGTTGGTACTCGCCATGGAACCCAAAAATGAAATTTTTGGACCCCGTGGCGAGTACCCACGAGTGTGTCGAGTAAACAAAGAGTATACACGAGCGTAGCACGAGTCTATATGAGTGTTGAGTATCGACGAGTCATTGCTGAATAGCAAAATTTCATCACTCGTGTTGGACTCGCGCACCGACTCGGCTATATGTGAACCAGCCTTTAGTTCACGTCTATTTTGAAGGCGTTTTTTTCGGTTATTTGCCTCCTGCTGGCAATATATATGATGATGAAAATATGTCATGGGGGGGTGACCCCCCTCAACCTATTATTGTATCCAAAAGCAGTCAAATAGACGGGAACATGATGGCCAGCGTCCGCCGCCGCTCCGCGTAGTGTAAACAAGGCTGGCGGTACACCCGAACTCTACATTCTACCCAACTAATTTACCAACTAGCATAACCGATGATTATCAATGATCAATCCCAGTCAGAAACGTCCATGCTTCCCTCCCATAAGTCAATGTCGGGATTACCACACTGTCATGCAAGGACTTCTTTACTTCCATGCTGACCACCCTATTTCTTCTTACTGCTTTCAGAGTTCCTACAGCGCTCTTCCCCTGTTACACTTTCTCCCACACTTTTTCATCCATAGGCCTACTCACATCTTTACTCAACACACTGCCCAAATACTTAAATGAGCTGACATTCTTCATAGCCGTTCAACCTCACTTCACACTCTATGGTTGCACCCCTTTCAATGACCATAATATTGCTCTTCCTATCATTTACCTCCAGATTCTGTTTTCCACACACTGCTCCAAACATATTTACCTGACCCTGCAACTCCCATTCACTATCGCTCATCAGAACTGTGTTGTCAGCAACAGTAGTACCGGTACTGTACTGTTGAGGCAACTTCCACTCGTTTCCTACCCTTATCAGCGGTACACCAACATCCGCTGCTCTTCCTTGTATTTCTTTCATGACTCCATCCATATTCTGTACCGGTATATATTGAACAACCATGGGGACATCACACACACCCTTGCTTTAACCCAACATTCAGATTAAAGAACTCGCTCTGTTAATTATCCACACATACTGACACCTTTGCACCCTCATACATGCTCTTCATTGCTTTCAGCAACTTGCCATCTACTCCGTATATTCTCAGTACCGGTACTTTCCATATAACTTCTCTATCAATTCTGTCATAGGCCTTCTCCAACTCCATAAATGCAGCATACAACTTTTGTCGCTTCTCCAGATATTTCTCCACAACACATTTCTGGGCAAAAATCTGAGCTACACATCCTCTTCCCTTCCTAAGATGACTACAGTATGCTAACGTTTCCCCAGCAATACTGACTGAAAATGCCCAAATATATTGCATGTCCTCTTCAGATTTATCTAAAATACGTAAAATTACACCAAATACCACTACAGTAGCACTGAAATCAATAAAACTCACTAACAGGATAAATAAATCGAAGAAATACTCCAAAAGATTAATATGTTAACCCTTTACCCAGCAATACTGACTGAAAATGCCTAAATAGATTGCATGTGCTCTTCAGATTTATACATACATACATACATAACATTTTAAGACTGAGTGCTCCACACAGATGTGCAGTTTCAGTCTCTTTTCCTAATGGCGGCGTTCCAGGCAACCCTGTTAAGGGATGCTTTACTTGTCAAGTTTTTGGATTTGAGATCGGCACGTATAGTCTGATCCCAGGTCTTACTCGGTCCACCCCTTGGTGCAGCTCCCTCCACAATCGCAGACCTGCATCTTTTCACCCAATTTTGTTCATCCATTCTCTCCACATGTCCATACCATCCCAGTTTACTTGTACGCATCTCCTCGCTAATACTCTTTATACCTAAACGTCTCTTCAGCTCATCATTTGTTATTCGGTTGACATCCTTTATCTGAAATATGTAAAATTACACCAATTACCAACTTCATTACCAACAAATTTAATAAAGTACGCTAACAGGATAAAGAAAATGTAAGAAATAGCCCTAAAGATGAATTTATCTATCTATGTATGGACGGATGCCTTGATCCCCGAAGGATTGGCCACGAACGAAACACCCCTATGCACCTCTGTCCCAAGTCAGTCGACGCCCCTCCTCCCATCCAGCACCGCTTTCATGCATATACTTCTTAACTCCATCCTTCCACCTCTCTCTTGGTTTATTTCTCCCTCTGTCCTTCCACCTCACTCGTACACGCTCTTAGTCATTCTCTCGCTTCCCATACGTTCCACATGGCCGAACCATCTCAAGGTGTTCTTTTTCGCAATTTCCAGTACATTCACACCACACCTCTCTCGTACTTCCTCATTCGTCTGTCTATCCCTCCATGTCACTCTGCACACACTTCTCAAGTAACTCATTTCCATCCCTTTCACTCTTGGTTTGAATCTCTCCAACAACGTCCATGCTTCGCTTCCGTAAGTCAGTGTCGGGATTACCACACTGTCATGCAATGACTTCTTCAGTTCCGTGCTGACCACCCTATTTCATGTTACTGCTTTCAGCATTCCTACAACCCTCTTCCCCTGTTGCACCCTCTCCCACACTTCTTCATCCATACTCCCATCTTTACTCTGTACACTGCCAAGATACTTAAATGAGCTGACAATCTCCATAGCCTGACCGTTCAACTTCACCTCACACTCTGTGGCTTCACCCCTTTCGAAGGCCATAACCTTGCTCTTCCCCGCATTTACCTTCAGATTCCATTTTTTGCACACTGTTCCAAACATATTTACCAGACCCTGCAACTCCCATTCAGATCGTCAGCAAACAGCAGTACACAAACATCCACTGCTCTTCCTTGTATTTCTTTTATGACTCCATCCATATACTGTATATATAGAACAAACATCGGGACATCACACACCCTTGCTTTACCAAACATTCAGATCAAAGAACTCCCTCTGTTCATTCTTCACACATACTGATACCTTTTCACTCTCATACATACTCTTCACTGCTTTCAGCAACTTGCCATCTACTCCATATATTCTCAGTACTTTCCACATACCTTCTCTATCAACTCTGTCATTCCACTCGTTGCCTTCCCTTATTAGTGGTACACCAACATCCACTGCTCATCCTTGCATTTCTTTTATGACTCCATCCATATACAGTTCAGTATATATTGAACAACCACGGAGACATCACACACCCTTTCTTTAACCCCAAATTCAGATCAAAGAACTCGCTCTGTTCATTCTCAACACATACTGACACCTTTGCACCCTCATACATGCTTTTCACTGATTTCAGCAACTTGCTATCTGCTCCGTATATTCCAAGTACTTTCTACATACCGGTACCTTCTCTATCAACTCTGTCATAGGCCTTCTCCAAGTCCATGAAGGCAGCATACAACTTTTGTCCCTTCTCAAGATATTTCTCCACAACATATTTCAGGGCAAAGATCTGAGCTACACATCCTATTCCCTTTCTATGATGAATACTGTATGTTAACCGTTTCCCCAGCAATACTGACTGAAAATGCCCACATATATTGCATGTGGCCTTCTGATTTATCTAAAATATGTAAAATTATACCAAATACCAACTACATTAGCACAAAACTCAATCAATCACAGAAACAGGATAAAAACATAGAATAAATACCCCAAAAGATGAATACGTTAACCCTTTCCCCAGCAATACTTACTGAACATGCACAAATAAATTGCATGTGCTCTTCAGATTTAGCTGAAATATGTAAAATTACACCAAATACTAACTACATTAGCACAAAAATCAATCAAGCACTTTAACAGGATAAATAAAATGGAAGAAATAGCCCAAAAATGAATTTATCTATAAGCCTACCGGCATATATTGCCGGACACCTTGATCCCCGAAGGGGTGACCATGAACGAAACGCCTGCGTATTTCAAGCTCGCTTGAGTTATCACTCTATCGTCTTTTAGAGCTTTTTGGCCCAGGGTAATTACCACACCATCGCGTCATAAGGAGTTTGAGGGGTTAAATTGCTAGATACATAGAGGAAGAGGAATACCAAGTAAAGCTAAACAAAAATATATAAGATATTTTTAACATGAGGTTGCTTATAATAATTTGTACCTCTGCAGTTTCTCCATGGCTAACGAAAAAGGTCACATTCCTAAGAAGCCCCAACCAAAAAGGCCAAGCTTCTGTACAGAAAAAATGCCACACCATTACCCTTATGGTGACCCTATCAAATAATCAAAACAACCACACTTCTTAACCCAATTCCCGCGGGGCCCCTCATATGACGGAGACGATTTTCCGGCTATTTTGTAGCCTGTGTGCCAGGCCAGCTTTTGAAAGCAGCACGGATGGACGTCAGCCGGAGCCTACAGGCCCCGCCACGACACTGAGGTTTGTGTGAGAGAGAGCTCACTTATGTGCAGCGTCACACATAGCGAAAACAGAAAATAATTGATAATTTTTAGCGATTTCGCCCATCGGATTTGGTAATTTTTAGCAATTTTGCACTTTTTTTGCAAGATCCTTACAAGAATACCAGACGTCGTACAGGGATGATTCAGGAGTAATTTGAAAGCTATTACCGTACTTTCACGAATACATAATTGTATTACGCTCTGGCTTTTGCTTATGCATGAAAATGATCAGGGAATGAAGGCAATTTCGGGCAATTATGCCTACTCATACAGGAGTCCTTGGAGCGGCTTCGGTCGCGCCGGGAATTTCCACACTTCTCACACCACACACACACATCACACAGTTTTTCCTACACCGAGAAATGACTCTCCGGCTGTCATTTCTCGAAGACTTCTTCTAGCCGGAGACATTGAGAGCAACCCAGGACCCACCTACACATACATATGTCCAACTTGCTCAAAACCCATCACTTCGAGTCGCCACACTAAGGGTTCAGTTCTCTGCAATTCATGCAGGAACTGGACCCACTTCACCTGCACAACACTTGCCTCCAAAAAACACTACACGAACACCTGGACCTGTTCCTCATGCCCCTCCCTCTCCAAGTCAAATCCCTTGCCTAAAACCCGTCCACCTCTCCTCCCCAACCCACCTAACCTTCCCATATCATCCACTCCACCCCCTAAAACCCGTCCACCTCTCCTCCCTAACCCACCTAACCTTCCCATACCATCCACTTCCTCAACTCAACACACCACACCCCCTCCTAATCCATTCCAACCCCCATCTCCTGCTCCCCAATCCCCACCCCCACCTCACCCCTCCCAACCCCCAGCCCCTCCCTCACCCCCACCACCACACCCTCCCTCACCCCCACCCCATCCTCGTGCAGCAGCACCCAACATACATGGTGCACATAACATTAACATTCTCCAATTGAACATAGATGGCATCAACACAAAGAAACACGAACTCTCACACTTCATCAAACAACACAACATACACATTGCCATCTTACAAGAAACAAAACTCTGCACAACACAAAAAACACCCACATTTCATGATTTCACCACCATCAGACAAGACCAGGCTGTCGGCGGAGGCGGTGGACTCATCACCCTGGTACACAAAGAAATATCATACATAGTTACCAGTGTACAAACCAAATCCCTCCTCCCCCCAAATGATAACACAACAGAAATACAATCAATTAAAATACGCACTGGCAACAACTCCAACATAACCATCATAATCACATACATCCCCTACAGTACCAAATGAATACAGACCACACTTACAACACATCACAAACACCCCACACATCATCCTGGGTGGTGACTTCAACGCCAAGACGTCGGCCTGGTTTGTCGATAACCCCGACACAGACAGAGGGCTGGTACTACAAAACCAAACTGATAACCTCATCATCCTTAACGACATCCATCAACATACCCATATTCCTCACCAAGCCCTCTATAACCCATCATCTCCAGACATCACCTTTTGCTCCCCAGAACTCGCCCCCACAACATCCTGGAGGGTGGTCAGAACCTTAGGCTCTGACCACCTCCCGATCATTATCACCACCAAAACCAGACTCACCCCAGCTAGCCACAAACACACATACACCAATTATAAAGAGCTAACTGGGAAGCATTTACAAATGAGACAGAACAACACTTCACAACTCTAAACAGTACACCCATCACTAACATCAACAATGCTGTACACATACTCAATAAAACTATCCAAAACGCTGACAAGAAACACATTCCAAGAGGTAACAGAAAAAGACACAACCCCAACTTCACACCAGAAATTCAAAACCTCATCAGACAACGCGACATACTGAAACACTCCCCAGCACCCCACACACAAGACATCACACAACAAATCCAAGCACTCAACACCCAAACTAACAACAAAATACAAGAACAACAAAAACTAAATTGGAATAACTTCCTACAAACACTTGATCACAAAACAAACCCCAAAAAACTCTACAAAACACTAAACAGCATCACACTTTCAAACAGCAACACAACACAATCACAATCACAAGGGGAGGTGTGGCAGAGTGGTCTTGCCACTGGACTGGTAATCCAATGGACCCAGGTTCGAATCCCAATATGTCAATGGGAAGATATTATTGGGAAGGAATTTGTGCTGTACCTAGTTCCAGTGCATTACCACACCACACCGAAATGCCAAAAAAATACCCTCATTGTTCCTTGAACAAATAGCATTGTATGAATATTCCCATATTCAAAATATGTTACAGGGGGACAATGCCTAGTGAGTTAATTGCTCAATAGGTGACGTTCTGAGAGTGAGGGTGAACCGTGAAGCGCAGAGGCGAAGCTGCTTCAGAAGATGGAGTTGCTTCGAGCCGGGGTGCTTCGCATGTCTCACTCCCTAGACTGGAACAAGACCTCACGGGCCTCACCGTGTTCAGCGGTGTAGTGTAAAGGCTCTCAGCCTATGCCCAAGAGGGAGTAGATGGAATATAGAAAAAAAAAAAAAAAAAAAAAAAAAAAAAAAACATGCTGCAATCACAACAACAGACTCTACTCCTTCATGTAAACAACAAGCAAACACTCATCAATCACTTCTCACATGTCAGCCACCTAAAACCTCACAAAGACGACCGACGTGTCATCCGACGTAAGAGACAATTCCCCACAGACCCTGACTATACACCCTTCACCAATCACCAGACAAAGCATATCATCAACAATCTCAAGCACTCACCCGCTTGTGGCCTAGACAACATAAGCAACATACACCTCAGACACCTGGGACCACAAGGCATACAAGCACTCACTAACATATCAAACTACAATTATTCACACAACACAATACCAGACATTTGGAAGCATGGTCTCACCACCACATTCCCCAAACCCAACAAAGACCCCACGCTACCCTCCTCGCACCGCCCCATCACACTCCTTTGCTCCCCCTCCAAAGTCATGGAACACCTAGTATTACAACTAATTACACCCGACCTACCTTTAGCTCCAACACAACATGGCTTTAGGCCACTGCACTCCACAAACACTCTTCTCACAGACCTTACACAAAGAGCTTTTGACGGCATCAACTCAGCTAGACCACCACACAGATCACTATTAGCCACACTCGACATTAGTAAGGCCTTCGATGCCATCCCCCGCCACAACCTAAACAAAATCTACAACACAAACATGCACAACAACACAAAAAGGTGGCTGGCCAACTTCCTAGCAGGCAGATGTGCACACGTATCTTTTGCCGGTCAGTCATCTAAAATCAGAAACTTTCCAAACTGAGTCCCACAAGGATCAGTCCTATCGCCCGCACTCTTCAATCTGTACATGCACGATATAACTACACCCAATACGCCCCAAATAAACTTAGCCTCCTATGCAGATGACATTACACTCACATGCACACACCATGACCCAAAAAGAGCAACAGATCTCCTTCAACCCTATCTCAACACACTACATGGCTGGTGCACTACAAACAGACTTAATCTAGTCCCAGCCAAATCCACCGCAACCCTGCTCA
This sequence comes from Paralithodes platypus, assembly GCA_032716605.1. Classification (NCBI taxonomy): domain Eukaryota; kingdom Metazoa; phylum Arthropoda; class Malacostraca; order Decapoda; family Lithodidae; genus Paralithodes; species Paralithodes platypus. The sequence goes on along the minus strand of CM064483.1, from coordinate 27,974,744 downwards.
CAAGCTGGACAGGAGAACACGAATACATCCCTCAACTCACCATAAACAACACACCCCTAACACATACACACACACCCAAAATCCTAGGAGTAACATATGATACTCATATGACATTCAAACAGCACACCACAAACATTAAAAAGAAACTGACACCCAGACTTAACGCCCTCAGGTCACTTGCTCACACAAAATTTGGACACAACAAAGAAACTACCACCACAGTATATAAACAATACATAAGATCAGTGATGGAATACGCAAGCCCCGCCTGGGCTTCTAACCTAGCTGAAACACATCATAAGACCTTACAGACTATTCAAAACAAAGACCTGAAGATCATTACAGGCTGCACAGCTACTGCACCCCCAGATCACCTACATCAAGAAACCAAAATTCTCAAAGTCAAAAACCATCTGGACATGAGAGGCACTCAATTCCTGGCAGCAGCCTCCACAAACCAAGACCACCCACTAAACTACATGGCAACACACCCACAGACACCAAGAAATATCAAAACAACACCCAGCACACGGCATCACACACAATTACTGTCCTCTCTCCCTCCCTGCCCACCCCGAACCAACTTGCAGAAGCACATCCATACTCATATCTCTCGCCGATCCATCCACTCACTCACAGACAACACGCAGCTGCAAGCACGACCTCCCGAAATCCATCCTTCCGAATCCTCCCTTCCTCGCAAGGACAGAGTCCACCTGGCCAGGCTGAGATGCGGACACCATCCAGCTCTCCTGAGCTATCAGAAGAGACTGGATGACTCCGTTGTCGACGCCTGCCCGGGATGTAACACAGCACCCCATACCATTAAACACATCATAGAAGACTGCATTTCACACAACCACTTACGCCAACAACACAATCTATACTCAATGAGAGCTCTGTGGGAAAGCCCGATTGTGGCCATGGCCTTCCTCAGGGACTCAGGGCTGTTCGGCCAGGCAGCTTAGGGAACAACAACAACTCGTACAGGATTAATAGCTTTAACCAAAATGGTCACACTCCTTAACCCGTTGAGACCCAGCGTCGCACGTGTTGCGTCGGCAGTCTTTGATCACCAACTCCCAGCGACGCATCACGTGCGTCCGACATATAAAAAACACTTACGTGGCTCGTAAGGTAGGAAATGGCGGGAGAATAGGAGGGGGAGGTACCGTAGTGTGTGGGGGAGCCGGGCCAGTAGGTGTGAGCGGGCCGAGACAGCCGCGCGGCTGGTGGTGGTGGGCTTAGTGGGGATAGTTTACACCCCTAGTTTACCGCCACTTTGAACCTTCATTACTCCGGTCGTATGGGAGCTAGAGGCTTGAGATTTATGTGAGATACTCCTTAAGATGTATGCCGTACAATGCCATACTCAGTTTTTACCCTAGTGCTCCCGGGCGGGTGGTCATGCGGGGGAGACAAACTATTAAACCCCCCCCCCCCCCCCCGCCCCCCAAATGACCGAAATGAGTTTTTTTTTATTTGTGTGTTCATTTCTCACCATTCTCTTCCATTTTGGCTCAACAAATTTTTTTGAAGCTCCCCCCCCCACCCCCCAACGGCCCCCCCCCCAAAAATAAAAAATGTCAGAGGTGATTTTTTTTTTTTTTTTTTTCATTTCTCATCCTTGTCTTCCATTTTAGCAAACAAAAAAAATAAGTGAAAATGGCTTGGGACTGGGGTGAACAAAATATTATAACTAGCCGGGGCTCAACGGGTTAATGGTCTAAGTGGCCATAGCCAAAATGGCTACACTATATTCCTTCTGTACTTTCTCCATGCCCGATAAGATACTGTACATGATATTTTGATATATGTGGCACAGCCCTTGTATCCAACACAATACCTTGCGTGCTACCCCGCTCGAACCCCGCACAACGTTGCTTGCAACTTTAATTGTTATTATTATTATTATTATTATAATTATAAATTTGTTTTAAATTTCATCCATAAACCTCTATCAAGCATAAAACAACACATCCAATACCCTGCTTCCCGATAAAGTTGTATATTTTTAGGTAGAAAAATGTCCCGGCCGAAGGCCTGTTCATCCAAAAATTAAGGGTTCGCCATCGCTCGCCAGGAAAATATAAACATTTAAATGTGCAGGCACGAAAGGGGGACGTGAAAGGTCTTAAAATCGTTAAACTAATGTGGCAAATGTCATAAAATCTCAAAACTACTAATAGGGCTAAGCATGAGGGAGAAGGAGGTTTAGAAAAAAAATGCACCTTGATTAAATCCTAGACAAAGTAACCAAACTCAGCGCCACCATATATATATATATATATATATATATATATATATATATATATATATATATATATATATATATATATATATATATATATATATATATATATATATATATATATAATCTATATTTTTAATAGTTTCACCACAACACCAAACAACTCCATTAAAATTAATGAAAGCATATATATGTGATCCACCGGGATTCGAACCTGGGTTATCACACACAGATTTTTAAACACTCTAACCATTACACCACCAGGATGGTTAAAGGTTATGCACACGCCTACGACTTATTATCCATTCTAGAATACTGGATATTAATCTAATAATGTTCATATTCCCAACCGCGCTATGGTAGACTAATGAGGTTCCTCCTTGAGTGAGACACCCCAACAGATGAATGTCAACAACCCTAGTAAAGAAAGACCACACGTTCCTTCCTTCCTTCCTTCTTTCCTTCCTTCCCTATACACCACGTACTAGAAAGGCTCCACATGTATCCTTTAAGGCGGTTTCACTCGAACGCTTATTCAGGCGACTTTATCCTGATTTTTTTGTTCTTCGAAACTACGGTATTTTAAATTGGTATTGATGATTACCACTATCTACACCGACGTATTGCATGTTATTATGATATTAAGTTTAATTATTATTGAGGGGTTTGCTTACCTTTGCCTGTTTCGAGCAAACAAAATTAGTTTGTCCCCTAGGTTAACAAAATCGCCTTCCAAGACTTACTTCAAACTAAGAAAAATGCTTATCCAGACCTCTTCAAGCTAATTTGTTTACAGTTTTCGATGACAAAAGGTCCCGGTCGAAGGCTGATTTATATTAAGTTACAGGCTCGCTATCGCTCGCCGAGAAAAAACGACACCTGAATGGGTTGAAGCGTCTTATTATCGCCAAACTAATGGGGTGAAGCGTCTTAAAATATCCACACTAGCAGAGCGAAACATGGGTGAAGAAGCTATTGGCCCTGAGTTGTTATGTTGTTGCCAAAAACAGAAACTTGAGTGATTTTCCCTTTACTAACAATAACCCAAAATAAAATTTCCAAAACAAAATATAAAAAAACAATGGCCATATCCCTCCCCCTCTTCTAGCCACTGTGTAGGGACAATGGGACCACTAGATGGGGGGTAACAATGGGGGTAGTTGGCCTATTCCCCCGGGCCGATTCCTGGCCACAACAAGACAAAACATTGGCTCACAGAATAGTAGAGGGCAACTAAAAGAGAGAGAGAGAGAGAGAGAGAGAGAGAGAGAGAGAGAGAGAGAGAGAGAGAGAGAGAGAGAGAGAGAGAGAGAGAGAGAGAGAGAGAGAGAGAGAGAGAGAGAGAGAGAGAGAGAATAATGATAATGGTTATAAAAAACATAATACGGAAGGTTGTGTTTGTTTAATTATTATTATACTTCTACTATCAATCACGACTCTCGTTCCACACATCCTTCCTTCCTACAGATATTCATACTGTGTTTCTGGACTCCCTATTCCCTCATGCTTAGCCCCACTAGTTTTGAGATTTTAAAACATTCGCCCCATTACTTTGGCGATTTCAAGACCTTTCGCGCCATTTAGGTGTCGATTTTTTCTTGGCGAGCGAAAGCGAGCATGCAATTTAGGGGAAACCGGCCTTTGGCAGAGTCAATTTTCCAAAAAAAAAAAAAAAAATCACAAATTTACCTCAGAAGGGGGAGAGAGGGGGGGGGGGAAGGTTTTGGGGATATTTTTCACAGAGGGGAAGCTAAACAACTATTAACAACAAATAAATTAATACATTAATTTATTTATAGCCAAAATATAAATAACCGTAAATGAGCAGTATTATACACAGCTTTTAAGAGAGATACCTCTCACAAGGCTCAGCCAATGTAATGTTAATTTTGTATTATGATTATCATGTGTATGTTCTACTGGCTAAATAAAAAGTTTCAATTCAATTCAATTCAAAGGCTTGTACCTGTAGTGAATGACACTGGGACCGTACGTAGGACAGCAGGTTCACCTATGGACAGTTGGCATTATGCTATTATGTTGCAACCTATTCTGCTTAACGGCAGTGTTTCATTAATTTATGTCTTTCTTTCTTTCCTTATTTATTATAATTTATTATGTTTTCTTCCTAGATCATTCGAATACAAATAGGAAAACGTTATTGTCACTTTATGCAACTCATTGGTTCGCAATCATCTGAAATACTGCGTACAATTCTGGTGTCTATATTATCAAAGGGATATAGATAAACTGGAGAGAATACAGAGGAGAGTAACTAAAATTATTCCAAGACTTAGAAATAAGCCATGCAAAGTATGTCTAAAAAGAGTTGAATCTTTATAGTTTGAGAAAGCGAAAGTTTCAAGGGGACTTAATTCAAGTATGCAAAATTATTAAAGGTCTGGACATTATGGATGTCAACAGGTACTTCACATTTCACCTATCAATTTACACTAGAGGAAATGGTTGTAAGATCATTGGAATGCATTTTCATTCAAATGAGGCAAATCATATATTTGTCAATAGAGTGATAAATGTATGGAATAAACTACCTAAAGATGTTATAGAATGTGGTACTGTTCAATCGTTCAAAAACCGAATTGATAAATATCTCCCTTTTAATCCACAATTAATTGTTTTTTACAAATGAATAGCCTCCCAACATTTATTTATTTATTTTTGTTCATATTGAATAGTTAGGTTTGATACAAGCAGCCTCGTAAGGATCCATATAAATGTTGTTGCTTGTTTTCCTTTGTACTCTTTTCTACTCCCTTTTTAGACCTCCACCAATCTGAAAAATATACTCCAAGACCCCCTTCGATTATTTGTTTTCTCGGTAGAAAGATGCTCTGGTCATAGGCCAGTTCCTCCAAAATGTCTATATGGCACGCAAGGTCTTAAACTCACGAAAATAATGGCGCGAATATATCAAGATATCAAATCTAATAAGGCTAAACGTGAGGGAGAAGGGGGCCAAAAATGTTCCACTTAATTTTGGAATTAATTAGGCCTAGTTGACTTGGGGGGAGTGTAATTGGTTATAAAGCAGTTAAAGGATCACATTGATGAACCACTACATAACAAAAAACTACAATTATTAGACATTTCGTGACATTTAGGCTAGCGTGTAATTTAGGACGAACCGGACTTCGTACGGGGCATTTCTCTACCGAATAATGTTAAACAAAACAAAAATCTCTCGAAAGCGGGTCTTGGGGAGGCAAAAAAAAATAAAACAAAAATAAAAAAATAAAAAATAATATAAATAATAATAATACCACCATACTCCTGAAACACACTGATCAAACCTTGAATATATAGGCTTCTTTATGTCTGTTAAGGGGGTGTTTTTGTCTTCTAGACACCTTCTCCCTCATGCTTAGCCCCATTAGTTTTGAAATTATAAGGCGTTTGCCCCATTAGTTTGGTTAATCTAAGACCTTTAATTGCCCCATTTCTTTGTCAACTGTAATACCTTTCGTGATACTAATGTGTCGATTTCTTTCCTGGCGAGTGACAGCAAGCCTGCAATTTAGGAGGAATCGGCCTTCGGCCAGGGCATTTATATATCGCAAAATGTACAAATTGATCTCAAATAGTGGTCTTGGGTGGTATTATTCAAGTTTGATGAAAATCTAGGAGGAAAAAAAAAAAAAAATATATAATGATGATTTAAAACAAATTCTCCTCTTAACGCTATTATTTTACTTGTAACTATAGTCCATTCATAAGTAGGCCAACAAAAACTGACATCTAACCTACACAACTAAACAACGAGTAAAGTAATCGAGCTACTATTTCTACCATTTAGGAAGAGTCGGCGAGGGAATATGTGTGGACATATACAGCTCACCTGTTCCAGCCCTGTTTGAGGTACAGAGGTTAAGGGTCACGAGTTCTGGCCTACCTGCAGTATATTGCATGGAGTATAGAACAAAACGAAAAGTACTCTATCGTGCTGAAAGGGTCAAGGATAATTGTTTCACTTATTTCTAGAGATATAATACTAGTTGAACATTCTGGAGTTACGCCACGATTTCTTTCCGTGACTGTACAAACTACCCGATCACGGTCTAAAAAAAAAAGGTGTTCCGAAGCCCTTTAGTTGAAGAGTTGGTTCAGGGGGAGACAATAGTGGTGGTTTGTATTGTTGAGAGAGAGAGAGAGAGCGAGAGAGAGAGAGAGAGAGAGAGAGAGAGAGAGAGAGAGAGAGAATTAGGTTAGCTCAGCCTTAGATGTCGTTCGGCTTAATAATACAGGGAAGAGGAATTACCTTAGATCAGATTAGGTCAAATTAAGGCCGGTCAAGCTACATTACAGACGGTCATGTTGGCCAAGTGGATAATGTTATATAGTATAATATAGTTAACATTATCTGTTCCGAGGTCTTGGGGGATTGTTAGAATATTTGGTTTGATTATTTGTTATGAGTTTGTTTGCTTTGCCGTTTTCGAACAATGTATATTAGTTTGTCCCCTTGGCTAGCAATAATGCCTATCCAGACTTCCTTTAAGAACAATGTATATTAGTTTGTCCCCTTGGCTAGCAATAATGCCTATCCAGACTTCCTTTAAGAACAATGTATATTAGTTTGTCCCCTTGGCTAGCAATAATGCCTATCCAGACTTCCTTTAAGAGGGGTGACCTGCTATTAGTTATTTCTGTCCTTTTCTCTCTTTCTCTGGCTTGTATCCATTCGGCCCCATTCAGCCAACTATTATAAGACGTTTATCCCCATCTAGGTGTCGATTTCTTCCTGGCGAGCGATAGCGAGCCAGCATTATATGAAGAAATCCGGCTTCGCCGGAGAAATTTTTCTATCGAAAAATGTACAAATTTAGCCTGCTGTCAAACAAAAATTAAAATTATGCTGGCTCACTACCGCTCACCAGTACAAAATTGACACCTGGATGGGGATAAACGTCTTAAAACAGTAGGCTGAATGGGGCCAAATGGATACAAGCCAGAGAAAGATAGAAAAGGACAGAACAAAAACAGGTCACCCCCCTTAAACCAAAATAATGCCCACTCAGACCCCCTTCAAGCTATAATCTTGATTATTCGAGAGAAAGATTTTCTAGGCCGAAGACCAATATATTTTTAGTTACAGGCTCGCTATTGCGCGCCTAGAATAAAAATAAAAATAAATGGGGTGAAGCGTCTTTTTATCGCCTAACTAATGTGGTGAACAGGTTTTATCATTTCCAAATTAATGGAGCGAAACAGAGGAGGTCCAAAAAGTCCTCCCTTGGACCAAATACCGTTGAAATAGGAACATGAGAAGGAAGATAATGTATATGAGTGAAGAGGGTGATACAAAGATAATGTATATGAGTGAAGAGGGTGATACAAAGATAATGTATATGAGTGAAGAGGGTGATACAAAGATAATGTATATGAGTGAAGAGGGTGATACAAAGATAATGTATATGAGTGAAGAGGGTGATACAAAGATAATGTATATGAGTGAAGAGGGTGATACAAAGATAATGTATATGAGTGAAAAGGGTGATACAAAGATAATGTATATGAGTGAAGAGGGTGATACAAAGATAATGTATATGAGTGAAGAGGGTGATACAAAGATAATGTATATGAGTGAAGAGGGTGATACAAAGATAATGTATATGAGTGAAGAGGGTGATACAAAGATAATGTATATGAGTGAAGAGGGTGATACAAAGATAATGTATATGAGTGAAGAGGGTGATACAAAGAGACACAAATGTGAGAGAAAACATACACAATGAATACTGTTGAAAGAGGAATAGGAGATGAAAGATGATAAATGAGGAAAGAGGGATAAAACAAGAGGAACACATACAACAGAAACAGATGTAAGAAAAATAGGAATATGAGATGGAAGATGCTAAATGAGGGAAGAGGGACATTAAGAGGCAAAAAGACCAGAACACATAAATACAAAGGAATGCACATAAAATAGAAATATGAGATGGAATATTAAAACTGAAAGAAAAGGAAGATAAGAATAGGGATACATATAAGAACATACACAGACAAAGAGGATGTGAATAGAGATATGGATAAACGATACAAGATAAGTAAATTAAAGAGGTGGATAAAAGAGCAAAGAGAAGCAATAAAGAGCAAAGAGGAAGAGGAATGAGTAAAGAGAAGGAATATCAAGAGGTGGTTAGAATAGTAAAGAGAAACAATGAAGGATAAAGAGGAAGATACAAAGAATTAAGAGAAGGAATATAAAGAGGAGGATAAAACAGTAACGAGAAGGATAAAAGAGTATAGTGGAAGAAAACAAAATAAAGAGAAGGATTATACAGCGGAGGATAACAGAGTAAAGAGAAGGATACAAGAGTAAAGAGGAAGATAAAAGCGTAAAGAGAAAGATTATATATGAGTAGTAAAGAAAGTAAAGTAAAGAAAGGACTATAAAGAGGAGGATAACAGAGTGAATAGAAGGATACAAGGGTAAAAATAAGCAATAATGAGCAAACGGAAGGATAAAAGTGTAAAGAGAAGGAATATAAAAGGATAATGTTATAAAGAGAAACATTAGAACAGTAAAGGGGAGTATAAAAGAACAGTAAAGGGGAGTATAAAAGAACAGTAAAGGGGAGTATAAAAGAACAGTAAAGGGGAGTATAAAAGAACAGTAAAGGGGAGTGTAAAAGAACAGTAAAGGGGAGTATAAAAGAACAGTAAAGGGGAGTATAAAAGAACAGTAAAGGGGAGTATAAAAGAACAGTAAAGGGGAGTATAAAAGAGCAAACAGAAGCAATATGAAGAAGAGGATAAAATATTACAGAGAAGCAATAACGAGTAAAGGGGGGATAGCAGAGTAAAGAGAAGGAAAACAGAGTAAAGAGAAGGATAACAGAGTAAAGAGAAGGATAACAGAGTAAAGAGAAGGATAACAGAGTAAAGAGAAGGATAACAGAGTAAAGAGAAGGATAACAGTAAAGAGAAGGAAAACAGAGTAAAGAGAAGGATAACAGAGTAAAGCTAAGTATAACAGAGTAAAGAGAAGGATAACAGAGTAAAGAGAAGGATAGCAGAGTAAAGAGAAGGATAACAGTAAATAGAAGGAAAACAGAGTAAAGAGAAGGATAACAGAGTAAAGAGAAGGATAACAGTAAAGAGAAGGAAAACAGTAAAGAGAAGGATAACAGAGTAAAGAGAAGGATAACAGTAAAGAGAAGGAAAACAGTAAAGAGAAGGATAACAGAGTAAAGAGAAGGATAACAGAGTAAAGAGAAGCAATAACGAGTAAAGGGGGGATAGTAGAGTAAAGAGAAGGATAACAGTAAAGAGAAGGAAAACAGAGTAAAGAGAAGGATAACAGAGTAAAGAGAAGGATAACAGAGTAAAGATAAGGATAACAGTGGAAAGATAAGTATAACAGAGTAAAGATAAGGATAACAGTGGAAAGATAAAGATAACAGAGTAAAGAGAAGGAAAACAGAGTAAAGAGAAGGATAACAGAGTAAAGAGAAGGATAACAGAGTAAAGATAAGGATAACAGTGGAAAGATAAGTATAACAGAGTAAAGATAAGGATAACAGTGGAAAGATAAAGATAACAGTAAAGAGAAGGATAACAGAGTAAATAGAAGGATAACAGTAAAGAGAAGGATAACAGAATAAAGATAAGGATAACAGTGGAAAGATAAGTATAACAGTAAAGATAAGGATAACAGTGGAAAGATAAAGATAACAGAGTAAAGAGAAGGATAACAGAGTAAATAGAAGGATAACAGTAAAGAGAAGGATAACAGAATAAAGATAAGGATAACAGTGGAAAGATAAAGATAACAGAGTAAAGAGAAGGAAAACAGAGTAAAGAGAAGGAAAACAGAGTAAAGAGAAGGATAACAGAGTAAAGATAAGGATAACAGTGGAAAGATAAAGATAACAGAGTAAAGAGAAGGATAACAGAGTAAATAGAAGGATAACAGTAAAGAGAAGGATAACAGAATAAAGAGAAGGATAACAGTAAAGAGAAGGAAAACAGAGTAAAGAGAAGGATAACAGTAAAGAGAAGGATAACAGAGTAAAGAGAAGGATAACAGTGGAAAGATAAGTATAACAGAGTAAAGATAAGGATAACAGTGGAAAGATAAAGATAACAGAGTAAAGAGAAGGATAACAGAGTAAAGAGAAGGATAACAGAGTAAAGATAAGGATAACAGTGGAAAGATAAGTATAACAGAGTAAAGATAAGGATAACAGTGGAAAGATAAAGATAACAGAGTAAAGAGAAGGATAACAGAGTAAAGAGAAGGATAACAGAGTAAAGAGAAGGATAACAGAGTAAAGAGAAGGATAATAGAGTAAAGAGAAGGATAACAGAGTAAAGAGAAGGATAACAGAGTAAAGAGAAGGATAACAGAGTAAAGAGAAGGATAATAGAGTAAAGAGATGGATAACAGACTAAAAGAAGGATAACAGAGTAAATAGAAGGATAACAGTAAAGAGAAGGATAACAGAGGAAAGAGAAGGATAACAGTAAAGAGAAGGATAACAGAGTAAAGAGAAGGATAACAGAGTAAAGAGAAGGATAACAGAGTAAAGAGAAGGATAATAGAGTAAAGATAAGGATAACAGAGTAAAGAGAAGGATAACAGTAAAGAGAAGGATAACAGAGTAAAGAGAAGGATAACAGAGTAAAGAGAAGGATAACAGAGTAAAGAGAAGGATAATAGAGTAAAGAGAAGGATAACAGAGTAAAGAGAAGGATAACAGAGTAAAGAGAAGGATAACAGTAAAGAGATGGATAACAGACTAAAAGAAGGATAACAGAGTAAAGAGGTGGATAACAGAGTAAAGAGAAGGATAACAAAGTAAAGAGAAGGATAACAGATTAACGAGAAGGATAACATAGTAAAGAGGTGGATAACAGTGTAAAGAGAAGGATAACAGACTAAAAAGAAGGATAATAGAGTAAAGAGAAGGATATCAGAGTAAAGAGAAGGATAACAGAGTAAAGAGAAGGATAACAGTAAAAAGAAGGATAACGGAGTAAAGAGAACAGTAAAGTGGTGGATAACAGTGTAAAGAGATGGATAACAGTGTAAAGAGAAGGATAACAGACTAAAGAGAAGGATAACAGAGTAAAAAGAAGGATAACAGAGTAAAGAGAAGGATAACAGTAAAGAGAAGGATAACAGAGTAAAACAAAGAAGGATAACAGTAAAGAGAAGGATAACAGTAAAACACGGATAACAGAGTAAAAAAGAAAGATAACAGAGTAAAAAAAAGAAGGATAACAGAGTAAAGAGAAGGATAACAGAGTAAAAAAAAGGATACCAGTAAGGAGAAGGATAACAGAGAAAAGAGAATGGTAACAGAGTAAAAAGAAGGATAACAGAGTAAAGATAAGGATAACAGTAAAAAGAAGGATAACAGAGTAAAGATAAGGATAACAGTAAACAGAAGGATAACAGAGTAAAGAGATGGACACCAGAGTAAAAAGAAGGGTAACAGAGTAAATAGAAGGATGGCAGAGTAAATAGAAGGATGGCAGAGTAAATAGAAGGATGGCAAAATAAATAGAAGGATGGCAGTGTAAATAGAAGGATGGCAGAGTAAATAGAAGGCTGGCAGAGTAAATAGAAGGATGGCAGAGTAAATAGAAGGCTGGCAGAGGAAATAGAAGGATGGCAGAGTATATAGAAGGATGGAAAAATAAATAGAATGATGGCAGAGTAAATAGAAGGATGGCAGAGTAAATAGAAGGCTGGCAGAGTAAATAGAAGGATGGCAAAATATATAGAAGGCTGGCAGAGTAAATAGAAGGATGGCCAAATAAATAGAAGGCTGGCAGAGTAAATAGAAGGCTGGCAGAGTAAATAGAAGGCTGGCAGAGTAAATAGAAGGCTGGCAGAGTAAATAGAAGGATGGCAGAGTAAATAGCAGGATAAAATAGTAAAGAGAAGGATACCAGAGTAAGGAAAAGAAGAAAGATTAAAGAGAATAACAGAAAAAAGAGAATAAAGAGGAGAAGGAATGAGTAAGAGCAAAGAAAACAATGCATATTAAACAAAAGAGATGACCGAAAGGCGAAAGACGAAAGAGTAAGCACATGAATATGAGCAAAGTAAAGTACGCAAGAGTAAAGCGCTGGAATAAGAGCAGAAAGAATTACAGAGAGAAGGGAGTAAGATGTAAGAGAAAAAGAGAAAATCAATGAGCACAGAAGAAGGGCAAGAAGTAAAGAGTAAATTATAAAGAGGGGTGAAAGTGAAGGGCAGGAGTAAAGAGCATGACGAGTAAGGGCAAGGATAAAAAGTAAATATATAGAGTAAAGAGGGAGGAAGAGGAGGAGGGAGGTAAAGAGTAAGCATACAGAGTGAATAGAGGGAGGAAGGGGAGGAGGGAGGTAAAGAGTAAGCATAAAGAGTAAAGAGGGAGGAAGGGGAGGATGGAGGTAAAGAGTAAGCATAAAGAGTAAAGAGGGAGGAAGGGGAGGAGGGAGGTAAAGAGTAAGCATACAGAGTAAATAGAGGGAGGAAGGGGAGGAGGGAGGTAAAGAGTAAGCAAAAAGAGTAAAGAGGGAGGAAAAGGAGGAGGGAGGTAAAGAGTAAGCATACAGAGTAAATAGAGGGAGGAAGGGGAGGAGGGAGGTAAAGAGTAAGCAAAAAGAGTAAAGAGGGAGGAAAAGGAGGAGGAAGGTATACAGTACGCATAAAGAGTAAAGAGGGAGGAAGGGGAGGAGTAAGGTAAAGAGTATGTATAACTATTAAATAGGGAGGAAAGGGAGGAGGGAGGTAAATAGTAAGCATATAGAGTAAAGAGGGAGGATGGGGAATGGGGTAAAGAGTAAGAGTATATAGGGAGGAATGGAAGGAAAGTAAGCATATGGAGTAAAGAGAGAGGAAGCGGGACAAGGTGAAGAGTAGGAGTAAAGAGGGAGGAGGAGGAGGGTAGCAATCTAGGCTGAGGCACCATAAGGAATCCCCAGGCGAGTCTGACTATTGATGAACAAAGGTCTCTCTCTCTCTCTCTCTCTCTCTCTCTCTCTCTCTCTCTCTCTCTCTCTCTCTCTCTCTCTCTCTCTCATATATAACAGAGAAGCTACATTTATTACTACCATTCTCTTTCATCTAGGCTACGTTTATATAGTATGACAAAGGAAAGACAAATACTTAATGACAGTTTTGTCATTAACATCTGAAAATACACAAATAACCAAAGGAATCAGTTCATCATGCTGTAATGTTAAAGAATCCATAACCGTCTTCATAAGTAGCTGTTATATGTATTTTACATTATTTGGTTTTACGTCTTGGGGGTAATTTTGATATATTGTTTAGTTATTATTGAAGATTTTGCCTGATTATCCCATTTTCGAGCAATGTATTTTAGTTTGTCTGATAGGTCAATAAAAACGCCTTCCCAAATCTCCTTTTTAGTTCTTCCCCTCTCCGTGATAATATGTACTGTATTTAAGTAAAAATAGCATGCTCGACTTACGAAACATAATTGTCTATGGAATACGCAACAGATCAGATTAATTAACTACTTCATAAAAATATTACACTCGACATTCAATCTTGGAAAATGTAACTTCCATACACCAACCCCTTCACAATTTGAGGACACATATATTACTTATATTCTGGCTATCGGTAGACGATTATATGTAAGGAAGAATTTTTAGATGTCAAAGGGTTAATTGGGATATGCTTTACTTCTTTGATACATAAAGGACCTTCCGCAACTGAGTAAAATCTCAAAAAGATAGCCTGAATAAAGTGAAAAGGGCATCTTAATGCTGAAAGAGTTAGCCCAGGGAGATAGAGAAACGACATGTGGGCGATTGTACAGTTATCCGCAGTGAAACATGGTACAAACATTATTATACAATTCTGACAGGCTGGTCAACTACTTTATAACATCTAATTCGAAACATATGCCAGGTCATTCCTTCTTTCAATGCGCCTTGTATCAAGTATATCTAAAGGGGATAGCTTGGGTGGGAGGGAAACACAGGGAAGAGCTTTGATTCTGTATTTTCTAAAGCTTAGGCTTATGTATAATCCATCCTCAGGGAAAAACTTTGATTATGTATTCTCTAACGTTTTGGGCTATGTATGACTCATCCTTAGGGAAGGGCTTTGATTTTGTATTTTCTAACGTTTCGGGCTATCCGTAAGCCATCCACAAGGATGAGCTTGGAGTATGTATTCTCTAATGTTTCGGTCTATGTATAACCCATCCTCAGAGAGACTAAGAATGGGTTATACATAGCCATAACATTAGATAATATTATAATGAAAGCTATTACCCGTGTTTTCCTCCCGTCACATCTATCCTCATACCAATATGAATCACTCGCCATACAGTATTTACGTACCAGTTACTTGAGTGCCTACTCAAGTAACTGGACTGAACTATACATAAAGGCCGGGGAAGGTTTTCTTTCTCAACCCCCTTCGCCCATATGTTGAACCCCATTAATTTTAAAATGTTAAGACATAGTCACCCCATAAGTTTGGCGATTTTAAAACTTTCCCCCCATCTTTTTGTCAATTCAAAGACCATATACGGGCCATTTCGGCGAGCAAGACCAAGCCTGTTATCTAGCAGCAACTGTTTTTTTGTTTGTGTGGGACAGTTTTCTACAGTAAAATGTACGCATTTATCTCGAAGGGGGATTTTTTTTGTCTTCTTCTTTATATATATATATAGCTTGATGGAGGCTGGAGGAGCCAAAAAAAAAAAAAAACAAAAAAAAAAAGTGAACCCTCACTGATCCTTTGTGTTTTAATGTGTACCTACTTGTGTGTCCTTGGTCGTGTTTGTGTTGACAGTTCTATTGTTGTCTCCAGTCACCTGTTGTTCTATAGGTGTGTGTTTTGAATGGTATGGTGTGTTTGTATTGTTGTTGTCCCACTTCTGTTTTACAACAGAAGACCTCAGTGATATCCCTACACCATCGCCGATTCAGATTGATAATTCAGATGTTCTAAGCAATATCACCGTTACAGAAAGAGAAGTATTGAATTGTTTAGAAAAACTCAAGGTAAATAAAACGCCTGGACCTGATACAATCTCGCCTAGAGTTCTAAAGGAAGCTAAGGATGAGCTCTCCAAACCACTGACATTACTATTCAATAAATCCTTGCAGTCTGGAACTATGCCTGATCAGTGGCAGCTAGCCAACGTAACACCGATATTAAAAAACGGCAGCAAATCCCTACCCAGTAACTATCGTCCAATTAGCTTAACCTCAGTTGTATGTAAAATGCTAGAAACGGTCATAAGAGACAGACTCGTAAATCACTTAGAGGAATATAACATACTTAAAGATACTCAACACGGCTTTCGTAAAAACCGTTCCTATTTAACAAACCTTTTAGACTTCTTCCACGATATCCTCAACCTCTACGATGAGAGTAAAGCTGTAGATATTATATACCTTGATTTTCAAAAGGCCTTTGACAAAGTTCCCCACAAACGTTTACTGCTAAAACTAAAAGCGCATGGAATACAAGACGGTGTGTTGAAATGGATAGAAAATTGGCTCAGCGACAGAAAGCAAAGAGTAGTCATAAACGGTAAGGCATCTAAATGGACCAATGTAAGTAGCGGGATACCCCAGGGATCGGTACTAGAACCAATTCTCTTTCTAATTTACATCAACGACATAGATGAGGGTCTCACCTGTACAATCTCAAAATTTGCTGACGATACAAAAATTGCAAATAGCGTACTCTCAAAAGAACAAGTTGACGATATGCAACACAATCTAGATAAATTGTCATGTTGGGCCCAAATTTGGCAGATGAGTTTCAATACGGATAAATGTAAAGTACTACATATCGGATACCTAAATAAGAAAGCAAACTTTTCGATGAATGGCACTCAGCTTAAGAATGTTAACAGAGAAACCGATCTGGGAGTAACAATATCGAATAACCTAAAACCGAGTCAACAATGTTCAGAAGTTGTTAAGAAGGCAAACAAAATAATTGGCTTTATAGGCAGGCCATTTGAGCATAAATCCAAAGAAGTTATCCTAACCCTTTACAATTCCTTAGTCCGCCCTCTTCTGGAATACTGCGTTCAATCCTGGTGCCCTTATTACCAAAAAGATATAAACAAGCTAGAACGAGTTCAACGTAGAGTTACCAAAATGATACCTAGCC
Source organism: Paralithodes platypus (assembly GCA_032716605.1). NCBI lineage: Eukaryota > Metazoa > Arthropoda > Malacostraca > Decapoda > Lithodidae > Paralithodes > Paralithodes platypus. The sequence continues at coordinate 27,958,362 of CM064483.1, read as the reverse complement.
TAAAGAACAAACCATACTAAGAGCGTCTTAGAGAATTAAATCTATTTCCTTTAACCCAGCGCAGATTAAGAGGTGACTTAATTCAAGTGTTCAAAATCATCAAAGGCATCGACAATATGAACTGTAGTAAGTACTTCACTATCGACCAATCTAATTACACGCGGGGAAACGGTTGCAAAATTATTGGTAAATCTTTTAACTCCACGAATCTAAGAATTTCTTCTTCAATCGAGTTGTCAACTTGTGGAATGGGCTTCCCCGAGACGTTATAGACTGCAGCACCGTTGATTCATTTAAACTCCGCCTAGACAAATATCTCGCATCAAACCCGCGACTGACTGCGTTTGTAAATGAAAAACTTTATTTTATCCTCCCCTCAGTTACTAACCCATCTGTCCCCTACTAACTTCCTAACCCTGCCACGGACATTAGCTCCCTTTCCAATGTTCCCTTACCCACTCTAAACCACTGTTTGGACACTTGATCCTCAGTGTTTTGGAGGACAAGCAGCCTAGAAGGGTCACTAGATCTGTTGTTGCTTGATTTCCTTTGTACTCCTTTGTACTCCTTTGTACTGCATTTGTTTGTTTTGTGGCGTCTTTGTTAGGATATGTGTGTGTGTGTGCGTGTGTTAAAGGAATGTTTGTCATTGTATATGTTGTTATGTTGTTATAAGTTTAAATCTAGTGTCGTAGTGGGTTTGTGTTTGTTTTGTGTCCTTTAGTAATATGTTTGAGCTAGTATGCGTTGCTAAACAATCGGTGTGTTTATTTAGTGTCGCTGTGTTTCAGTTAGCTCAGTTTTGTAGCTGTGTTCATAGTCTCGTTTCCATTAGAGAGGGTATTATGCAAGTGCTTTGATATATAATTATATATTGCCAATTTTCGCTTGCCGCCAACAATTTCCAGATAACATTTCTGGATTTGACTAAAGATCGATTATTATAGGTGGTGTAAGTCTTGTAAAAATATGGTTCGGAAGCTACCAACATTGTCAATAATAGCCATAATGTTAACAGTAAAAGATCGAGGACTGCCTCAACACATATTCAATATTATGTTAACCAAGTAATGTCGACAGCTAGTTGAATTGTGATAGTTAAAATTATGGTATTAACCCCTCGAGTATTATGACGTGCATTGGCAGTTTATTATGGCTATCATTACGCATTTTATTTCAGTTTTGGAAGGCCTTCTAGCAGACAAAAAGGTAAACACTTTCTCAATCATCCCTCTGACTCCCAAAATTCCTTCCTAAACTGAATATAATCGTCTAATGATAGCCAGAATAAACTGTCATGCGTTATAATCGTCAATGAGTTAAGTTGGCAATATTGGTGCCAGTACAGTGACTGTAAATATTAAGGGATATTCGTGGAAGGTTCACACGAGAACTCGTAGTCACAACTTTATCCTGGCAACAATTATGGAACCTTTTTCATTGGTATTAGAAACTACACCGACAATGGATTAAATACAATGAAATAATGTATTATAAAGTTGGCCTCGTAAGCTGCTAGACTAGTGTTGAGGATAAATGTTGGGTGATACCGGCTTAACAATATCAATTGTTGCCGACTGGGAGGCTCTCCGGCAGTACTTCTTTGATTTCCCATGGAATGATTTCTGCTTCCGTGGCCGGGGACCCTCGGAGAGTGCTGAACGCATTATCGAGGTAATCCTATCGGGCATGGAAGCATACATTCCATTCTCTTTCTCTCAGACTAATGCTAAAAAATCTTGGTTTACTCACGCCTGTTCTACTGCTGTCCGCAATAAGGAGGAAGCATTCAAACGGTACCGACGCCTTAAAACTCAAGACTCTCATTCTTCCTATGTTTCTGCCCGGAATCAAGCCAAATCTGTTCTTTGACTTGCCATACACTCTTTCATCAATAATAAATGCACTGAGCTATCCAACTCTAGCTCTTCCCAAGCTTTCTGGCATCTAGCCAAAAACCTCTCCAACAATTTATCTTCCTCGTCTTTCCCTCCCCTTTCCCATTCTGATGGCACAACCATCACTTCTTCCTCTGACAAAGCTAAACTCTTCGCTCAAACTTTTGCTAGAAACTCCACCTTGGATGATTCCGGTGCTATTCCTCCCGCTCCACCATCCTCTCTCTTACTTATGCCTAATATCCTAATCTCTTCTAAAGATGTACTTTCTACCCTCTCTGGGCTCAATACCAATAAGGCGTACGGTCCGGACGGTGTTCCTCCTGTTGTTCTCAAAAACTGTGCTTCCGTGCTGACTCCCTGCCTAGGCAAACTCTTTCGTCTCTGTCTATCCTCTAACGTCTTCCCTTTGTGCTGGAAGTTTGCTCACATTCAACCTGTCCCAAAGAAGGGTGACCGCTCTCAACCCTCCAACTATCGTCCAATTGCTCTTATCTCATGTCTTTCTAAAGTTTTTGAAACTATTCTTGCTTCCAAATTTCTTAAGCATTTATCTTCTCATAATCTGCTCTCAGATCGCCAGTATGGCTTCCTTAAGCGTCACTATACTGGTGATCTTCTTTCATATCTTACTAACTCTTGGTCATCCTCCTTTCGGGACTTCGGTGAGACTTTTTCTATTGCACTAGACATATCGAAAGCCTTCGATAGAGTCTGGCACAAATCTTTAATTTCTAAACTACCCTCCTTCGGTTTCTATCCCTCCATCTGTGCCTTTGTCTCTAATTTCCTTTCCGGCCTTTCCATAGCCGCAGTTGTGGACGGCCATTGTTCACTTCCTCACCCTATAAACTCCGGTGTTCCTCAGGGCTCTGTCCTATCTCCTATTCTCTTCCTAATTTTTATAAATGATCTCCTCAACTGTACCTCAATTCCCATCCATTCATACGCAGACGACTTAACCTTACACTACTCCATTAGTTTTTCAGAACGCCCCAGCCAGCAATCCCTCAACGACAAACGTAATGAAGCCATAGAACTCTTAAATTCTGATCTAAATGCTATCTCCAATTGAGGCAGAGAAAACCTTGTTACCTTTAATGCTTCCAAAACCCAATTTCTCCATCTATCTACCCGTAAGGAACTCCCAGCGGACTATCCCTTATTCTTCAACAATACAAAAATCAATCCTTCATCTTCTCTCAATATTCTTGGTGTCTCTTTTTCTTCTGCTCTCAGTTGGAAGGACCATATTACCAGTCTTGCTAAGGCAGCCTCCCAGAAGCTGGGTGTGCTCAACCGCCTTAGTGGGTTCTTTTCCCCTGCACAGCTTCTTGCTCTGTACAGGGGCATAGTACATGCTTGTATTGAGTATTGTTCACATGTGTGGGGAGGTTCCTCTCACACCGCTCTCCTAGACAAAGTTGAAAGGAAGGCCTTTCGTATCATTAACTCCCATCCACTCACCAACTCTCTGCACTCTCTCTCTCTCTCTGCCGCAATGTTGCATTTCTCTCGCTACTATAATAATCAGTGTTCCTCAGAGCTTTCCCAGTGTATACCACCTCCTTTACGTAGGGCACGTGGTACCCGTCTTGCAACTCAATCCCACCCCTACTCTGTGCAACTCTCCAACCCGAGAGTGAAACATTACTCACAGTCTTTCTTCTACTCAATAGCTGAGCTCTGGAACTCTCTCACAGAATCAGTCTTTCCCTCTTCCTATGACTTAAATTGCTTCAAACTCCGTGTGGCCAGGCATTTTGGCTCGAACGTCCCTTGATTTTGGCCCTGTCACTCTTTCAACTATGGGGTAGTCACTCGCTATAGGCAGTTCTGCCTTTTGCCTCCCTCAATCACATCGAAAAAAAAAAAACACCAAAAAAAAAAATCTCGCTGGTACGATTCCAGCTTTAGTGTGACTCGTCCATTAGTTTGGTGAGGAAGTGTACAATATCCGTGGCAGGTGTCCCCTGTTAACTGTCACCCTCACCCTCCCCTCTACAACAACTTCAACTTCAGTGACACTCTCTTAACCCTATATAATCCCAGGGTGCTCCTTAGGAAATTTTAATACACATCACCTCATTACCTTGGCTATTATAACACGTCTCGCTCCATTGGTTTCGCGATTGTAAGACGTTTCGCAACATTAAGATATCGATTTTATTCACTGCCGAGTGATAGCGAGCCAACTTTTGGCTGATACGGCCTTTGACCGAGACATGAACAAATGAACAAATATATGTTTAAGAAGAGTCTGGGGGGTGTTTATTTGAGCTTAAAGTGGGGTCTCTTATTTATTTTATTTTATTTTTCTTAGCTTAAAGCGAGTCTAGGGGACAAAAGTAACAATAATAATAATAATAATAATAATAACAATGATAATTAATAATTTAAGATAAGGTAAACTAGTGTGTGGAGGTGTATAATAACGTTGGTAGGTGTCCCCACACATAACAAGGTGGTCCTGTCACCTGTCACCCTACCCTACAGTGGAAGTTCCCCTCAATGGCAGTCCCTCAGTCCACCCTTCTCAAGATAAACTATAATACAACCAGAATCTATATTATTAGCCCTTACCTAACCTAAACTAACTCAGTCTTAAGGGAAGCGTTTTAGTTGTTCTGGACCCCCTTCTCCCTCTTTTTTAGCTCCATTAGTTGTGAAATTTTAAGATATTCGTGCCATTAGTTTGGCAATTTTAAAACCTTGCACCCAATTTCTTTGGCAATTTTAAGGCCTTTTGTTCCATTTACGTGTCAAATTGTTCATGGTGAGCGATAACGAGCTTGTAGTTCAGAAGGAACCAGCTTTCGGCAGTGATATTTTTCTACCAATTTTGTTTACACATTTAGGCTATCCCCCTTAATTTAAACTAAGAGTTAACAGCCTAGGATAACACATTCCAACCAAATAATTTAAATCAAGCCTAACTGAATGTAACATTATACATACCATAGACTACAGTAGATCTGGACTGGACATGAAAATAGAACTATGCAGTAAGGGACCCAAAATCGGAGAACGAACCCTCAAGTTCGAACCTCGAAACTGCGAAAATATCACATTTTTGCGGTTTCGAGGTTCAAACTTGGGTCTTCGTTCTCCAATTTTGGGTCCCTTACTGCAAAGTTCCATTTTCGTGTCCAGTCCAGATCTACTGTAGTCTATGTACAGTCTGGGACTAAAGTCGTGGTATGGATCTTCAGCCATCCAGTAATGCCCTCTGACGGCGGTATTCGAAACAATTCGAGATATGATGTTTTTGGCTCTCCATAGATGCTTTGTTCGACAGTCCAGGTAGCGCCACAGGTAAGTGAGAAACTTCCTTTTTTTGTGTGAATTACGACCATGCCAACTTGAAAATACACACACCCACACACACACACTACTGCCTTATCAGAATGCAAGGAATATTAGTATGCTCTACAACTATAATTAATGTATAATCGACTGATGCCAGTTTTACTCTTGCATAGGAATATAATCAAAAGAAATGAGAATACTGTATTACGACGCCGTTCCGGATAGTAATGATTAAATATAAACTAATGGTCAAACATAGCAATGTAGATAAAGCACACCGAGTATTCTAGCTTACTAGGGAAATGGTATATAGTGGATACAGTATACACAACTTTGTTAAGTGAATGCAACATAAGTATTATAGCCTATTATAATGTAGTCATATTTCATGTAGGAATTATATATACAGTTAGTTTACACACATGTTTTGAAATATATTATACCCAGTGGATATTGGCAATATTATGCCTTTTTGCATAAAAAATCTACTCGACTTGATCATGCCGTGACCTATTCTTGTATCTGATTATTTCTTAAACGTTACCCAACTCCTCCGTCAGTGGTGGTAAATAACAATCTACGCTTCACTAAACCTACCATAGTTCCCATAGTTCCCTGGCAGGGTTCTTTCCATCATAATAGAAGGTAGGGGACTGCCTTGATTCACCTGAGACTCGGCCACACTACGCTCATATATGGCTTTTTTTATATCGGGGGATGTCCCCACGTTTTGCCCTTGTTACCAGGTTCCAGTCACAGTCCAACATCTTTTGATAGACTGCTCCTAGTTATTATTTACAAGGACACGCCAAGTTTCGGCTCAATTTGAAGATCTATTCAGTTGTGAAAAGCGGTTGTGAGAGTCAAAACTTGTAGCGTCCATGTAAATAATAAAAGATCGTTTTCCACCAGGTAAGTATAATTCTCCATTCAAACATTCACTGTATTGTGAGTATCTCTCCTCAAACTCGTATTTCTTGGGGGTAGTGGGAGGTGGAGGGAGGGAGAGGGAAGTGGGAGGTGGAGGGAGGGAGGGTATAGTGGGAGGTGGAGGGAGGGAGGGAGGGATAGTGGGAGGTGGAGGGAGGGAGGGAGTAGTGGGAGGTGGAGGGAGGGAGGGAGGGGGTAGTGGGAGGTGGAGGGAGGGAGGGCATTGTGGGAGGTGGATGGAGGGAAGGATAGTGGGAGATGGAGGGAGGGAGGGATAGTGAGAGATGGAGGGAGGAAGGGATAGTGAGAGATGGAGGGAGGGAGGGATTAGTGGGAGGTGAAGAGAGGGAGGGATAGTGGGAGAGAGGCTTTATTTATTTAATTGGAGGTGTTTGGTGTTTGTTGTTTGTTGTAGTGAAATTAATAAAACATATATTGTAGGGTTTGGCGGGTCAATATGGGCAGCTTATATTACCCATAGAGTGAAAGAACATAAAATGTAGTCTGTATATCTTCATTTTAAGAAGATTCCTCTCGTGTAACAAGATGTGCATTATTAGGCAGCATGCTACAACATGATTAAAAAAATAGGGACACATTTTGTAATGGGTAATAAACTGGGTAAGTTGCCTTGTATAGTGGAAAGACATTCACGAGTTTATATATGCAGAAAGTTAAAACAAATATTTTATATATATAAGTTTTATTCTGTAAGCTAATAATCTTAACATGGTAGAAACTACAGCCCACTATCATTCAGAATATTTAACTGGTAACAAAAGGATGCTTGACCTGCTAAGCAAAGACAAATAGAACACCTAACACAAATAATTGTCTAGGAGTTCTAGAGGGCCTTGGATTTAATGTGGAGGAGATGGCTTATGAATCCTTGCATAAAATAGTTACTATGAACAGTTATTCAATATTATCAAATACTGACGAGGCCCGATGATTATTAAACCTCTAAACTATTAAAGGTATGCTGTATAATTATATAATTGACACAACTAGTTTTTTTATTCTACACATACAAATAGCTTAACTACCTTATTGCAGTCCGGGAAGCTGTTTAAACTTTTCGGTGATCCCTACATCAATCGCATGCCTTATTTTATAAATTCCTATATGAATTCCTATGGGTGGAAATGCTAGCCCTTTAATTGCAGACTTATTCTTGCTTGCTTTAGAATTTAAATATATAAAAGACTTAGTTGACAGTAGCAAGAAAAATAAAATCCCAGAAAAATTAGCACTTGCTAAACTGTTAAGTAATAATAGTAGATATATTGATGATATTCTTGTTTGCAATTTGTTAAATTTTAATCAAGTTGCTAAACTTATTTACCCTAATTCTATTCCCCTCACACAATGTAACGTAAATTATAAAGTTGAACATTTTCTTGATATAAATATAGAGATTGTTAATGAACAGTGCATACTTAAAGTATATCACAAAGTTGATGATTTTAATTTTAACGTAATAAACTTTCCTTTCCCTAGTAGTAATATCGATAGTAAAATAACTTATAATTGTTTTTATTCCCAATTAATAAGATTTTGTAAAATCTGCACTAAAGTAGATGACTTTTGGGCTAGAGCTAGGTTACTATACAGACTCTTAGTGGACAGAGGTTTTGAGGCAAGTAAATTGTTCCATAAATTTAATCTTTTTAGGGTCAATTATTGTGACTGTATTCTAAAATTTGACATCAATAATTTTAATCAAGCATTTTTAACTTGAAGTTTCTTGTATAACCTCTGCTTACTTTTTGTCTGTATTTATTGTTTTTTGTCTGTATTTATTGTTTATCTTTTTATTTTTATTCTTTTTCTATTATTAATATTTATATTGATGATTTTTTAAATGTATTGTTCTTGTTAAAAGAGTACTCTTTGTTTACATCTGTTGTTACTTCATATTTTGCAATTATTTGTCTTTATATTATATGTATTCATTGTCGATAGTATCAATTGCTTACTTTTGCGATTTCCTTAGTTTATTTGTGCTATAAATGTAGGTTATTTGTAGGGTAGTTATTGATAGGGGTCACTTGAGGCATGCTATGCTTACAGGTACCTACCCGATAGTACTATCGTTAGTGAGTGCTGTACTGTATTTTATATATTATTTTGTAATAGTATAGATATCTTATCAATATTTGTATTTTGTACTATTGTTAATGTCTTGTCATGTTGCAAATTTGATTTTAAATAATATTTTGACATTTAACATGTAGTTTCTTTATTCATGCAGAGTTTAGTAAAATTTGCCAGAACGTCCCGGACTTCCCAAACTTGACTACTTCCTTTAACGTGACGATAGTGCGTTGTTATATGTGCGATTAGTTTGCTTGGGAAACAGATTAACTTGCTCATGTAGTAATGTACACCCTATGTGGTGGATTGTGTTCTTTTATTTAATAATTTTCATTTTAGTAAGCGTTGTTTCCACATAGCGATTTTGATAATTTAATTTGACTTTATATTGTCCTTGTCCCAATTTTGGTTTGTTTAGTTTGCAAGTTTTACATTTTAATTTAGCTACTATTTGTTATTATACATCATTAGAAAGTATCCATGGAAGAAAAGGGTTTAAAAAGACCTAGTTTGACCTATGAATCATTGGATGTTTACGTTATCTCCCTACGCCCTGAAGTGCTGAAAGAGCTATAGTTATTTTCTCCAAGCTTGGAGCGTTTCATAAACTTTCACTCTCCTCCATAAATATATGATATATAGACATTATGGGAATAACATATGGATTATATTTATTACACTACGATCAAACTTTATTGAAGGAGGTATGAAATAGTGAAACATATTAACGTTTGTAGTGTTTGTTTTTTTAATAATAAAAAAGTCGTCCGGATGATCGAAAGGTGGTGTGATACAGGCCAAGGTTTGGTGGAGGGATCTCCAACACAATTTACAGTATGGAATGATGGAATTATATATATTGCAATATTGCTTTAATACAGTATATACTGTATATTAATATTCCTATAGGTAATCCTTTAATTATTACCTTCTATTGTTCCTCGACATTATATTAATAACATACATTTTGTGTTTTAATTAATGTTGTGTTACACCACGTTGTCATTCCTATGAACCATACCATATTCAGTTACAGTATGTGTGTGGTATTGTTAGTAACCCAATATCAATGATATATACATAATACATATTATTGGCGCTAGCAATACCATCATTTGACGACCTATACTATAAACACCCATTGTTTGTTATAATATTCGCATGAATAAAATACTGTGTATAGGGATATACAGTATACCTATATATTACCTATAACAGAAAATGACACACACCACTTCTAACTCTGAAATGTGTGCCGATTACATTTGTCATGGATACCCAGTGCAATTTCGCTTCCTTTTAGCATTGATATTCCATTCAAATAATGAAGTAGTGTGTGTGTTTGTGTCTGTGTGTTCTAGTTGGCATGGTCGTAATTCACCAAGAAACATATTGTGTTTTGCTTACTTTTGGCGCTACCTGGACGTGTCGAATAAAGCCGTCTATGGAGAGCTAAACACATCATGTATAGGATTGTTTCGAATACCGCCGTCAGAGGGCACTAAAGGATGGCTGAAGATCCATACCATAACTTTAGTCCCAGACTGTACATACTAATCTACCCTAATATTATGAAAATATGCTAACTTTAGCGTAGCCTGTAGTCCATTTATTATAAGTAGGCCAGAGATCGTGACCTCTAACGTCTGTAACTCAAATGGGGCTAGAGTAAATGACCTGTAGATTTTCAACACCTATTCCCTGGCTAACTCTTCCTGAATGGTAGAAATATTAGCTCGATTACTCTAGTCGTTTATGAGTTATATAGGTTAGTGGTAAAGATGTTTGGCCTACCCATAACGCATGGACTATATAGTATTCAAAGTGTGAGTAAAATACCAGACAGCATTCTTTACACTCGAACCCAATTGTTGACACTTGATTTCGTTGTTTTTACCTCCTGGAGAATCATGACGCGTATTGAGTATAATTCAGCTATTATTAGACAATATCGTGCAGCTTAGGAAGGATCTGTGAGAATTAAAAGGATAAAGACTATCTGAATTCACCTTCTGACTTTCATATAGGCTACCCTTCCTAATCAAAATAAATGTGTCTAATAATAATTAATCAGTAAACATAAAACAATATGCAACATCGTATCTTGAAAGGGAAAATGTGGGGACAATGTTGTGTATCTAGAATGCTAGTATTTCACGCAGTATATGGATAATTCGTTCACCATTCGTTTCGCCTCCATTCAAAGTCAATTTCCTCACACATACCATAGCCTAGCCTAATCTAAGCTTAAGGGTAGATTATTATTGTTGTATACATGTTGTGTTATGCTAATAAGGTTGACATTATTCGACAGTATACTTCACTTTATTTGAGGGGGGTCACCCGGCTGTTTTTATCTTTCTCTCCTTTTCTCTCTTTGCCAGGCTTGTATCCATTCGGCCCCATTCAGCCAACTGTTTTAAGACGTTTATCCCCATCCAGGTGTCGATTTCTTTCTGGCGAGCGATAGCGAGCCAGCATTGTATGCAGAAATCCGGCTTCGCCGGAGAAATTTTTCTATCGAAAAATGTACAAACTTAGCTTGCTGTCAAAACAAAAATATATATATGATGGCTCGCTACCGCTCGCCAGGAAAATATTGACACCTGGATGGGGGTACACGTCTTAAAACAGTAGGCTGAATGGGGCCGAATGGATACAAACCGAAGATAGAGGGAGAGAAAGAGAAAAAAAGCGAAGTGGGCTCCCTTAATAAACATAGGCGTCTTCACAGCCGCCGCTTGTCCGATATGTTGTGAGCGATTCATTTGATTGATTGATAGATATGGACCAGAACGTTAACAATCTATAAATATTACAAGGGCACATCAATGTCATGTATGTTGTAATGTGTTGTACTGTGTCTACCTGTTGATCTTGGATGGCGTCGCTGAGCAAATGTAAGCTTTTGTAGGAGCTTAACAAACACCTGTGCCTCATTTAAAGCTATTTATCACATAACTCGAATACAAAGGGGGAGATCCGGAGATAATGTGGATGAATAAGCATGACTTCAAGCCATACACAGTATCCCCAGACATGAAGGCGCCTATTCTAGTCTTCTGCCAAACACATAACTACCCCACACCTCCCCATAAACCAGTAACTACCCCACACCTCCCCATAAACACATAACTACCCCACACCTCCCCATAAACACATAACTACCCCACACCTCCCCATAACTACCCCACACCTCCCCATAAACCAGTAACTATAGCATCACACGTATAAATAAGGGGAGGCACTTGTTTTTTCGGGACCTCCTTCACCCTCATGTTTGTCCCTTTTAGTTTAAAGATTTTATGACGTTCGCCCAATTAGTTTGGCGTTTTCAGACCTTTTGTCCCATTTCCTTGCCAATATTAAGACCTTTCGTGCCATTTAGGTGTCAATTTTTTTCGTGGCGATCGATAGCGAGCCTGTATTTTAAGAGGAATCGGCCTTCGGCCGGGACATTTTTCTACCGAAAAATGTACAAATATATATCTTGGGGGTTTCTTTAAAGCTTGAAAGAGGTTTAGAGAGCAAACTAGACCCCCTCCTTAAACCATTGAGCCGAACCAGTAATTCCTGCTGCACAATACCGTCTGGGTCCCCTTAACCAGTAATTCCTGCTGCACAATACCGTCTGGGTCCCCTTAACCAGTAATTCCTGCTGCACAATACCGTCTGGGTCCCCTTAACCAGTAATTCATGCTGCACAATACCGTTTGGGTCCCCTTAACCAGTAATACCTGCTGCACAATACCGTCTGGGTCCCCTTAACCAGTAATTCCTGCTGCACAATACCGTCTGGGTCCCCTTAACCAGTAATACCGTCTGGGTCCCCTTAACCAGTAATACCGTCTGGGTCCCCCTAAGTGGTCTTCCTCCAATACCGTCTGGGTCCCCCTAAGTGGTCTTCCTCCAATACCGTCTGGGTCCCCCTAAGTGGTCTTCCTCCAATACCGTCTGGGTCCCCTTAACCAGTAATACCGTCTGGGTCCCCCTAAGTGGTCTTCCTCCAATACCGTCTGGGTCCCCCTAAGTGGTCTTCCTCCAATACCGTCTGGGTCCCCCTAAGTGGTCTTCCTCCAATACCGTCTGGGTCCCCCTAAGTGGTCTTCCTCCAAATACCGTCTGGGTCCCCCTAAGTGGTCTTCCTCCAATACCGTCTGGGTCCCCCTAAGTGGTCTTCCTCCAATACCGTCTGGGTCCCCTTAACCAGTAATACCGTCTGGGTCCCCCTAAGTGGTCTTCCTCCCATACCGTCTGGGTCCCCCTAAGTGGTCTTCCTCCAATACCGTCTGGGTCCCCCTAAGTGGTCTTCCTCCAATACCGTCTGGGTCCCCCTAAGTGGTCTTCCTCCAAATACCGTCTGGGTCCCCCTAAGTGGTCTTCCTCCAATACCGTCTGGGTCCCCCTAAGTGGTCTTCCTCCAATACCGTCTGGGTCCCCCTAAGTGGTCTTCCTCCAATACCGTCTGGGTCCCCCTAAGTGGTCTTCCTCCAATACCGTCTGGGTCCCCCTAAGTGGTCTTCCTCCAAATACCGTCTGGGTCCCCCTAAGTGGTCTTCCTCCAAATACCGTCTGGGTCCCCCTAAGTGGTCTTCCTCCAAATGTGTACTCCCTCAAACACACATAAATACCCTCCTCAACATACATTACATATATCCCTTACGCACATAAATGTTTTCTGTACACATACAAACACACAAACAAACATATAAACACACACACACATACACACACGCACACACATATCCCTTCACAACTTCACTCCTGTACTTCCTTCCCATTTACGCACACATACACACACACACACACACCTTCACAACTTCACTCCCGTACTTCCTTCCCATTTACACCCACACACACACACACACATCCCTTCACAACTTCACTCCCGTACTTCCCATTCATACACCCTTCAACTTTCTCAAACTGAACTGCCAACAACTAGACTTGTAGGACCACAACCTTCGCAATCATTCTCTCTCTCTCTCTCTCTCTCTCTCTCTCTCTCTCTCTCTCTTTGTAGGGCTGACGGGAAGTTGTTTTAATTTCCTGACAGACTGGCAGACGGCAAGAGGATATGGCCAACTTAGCAGAGAGAGAGAGAGAGAGAGAGAGAGAAGAGACCATGAATCATGCGACTTTGACAGATGGACTCCCTCTCATGTTGACATCTCACTGTCTTATCTCATCGCCTTACCTCACCACACACCTCATACCTCACCATAACACCTCATACCTCACTGTCTTACCTCACTATAACACCTCATACCTCAATATAGCACCTCACTATATTACCTGTCGAGGGGAGTAAACCTTATACAAATCAGTACTGCTATCTTAGGGTGAAGCAGGTTAGTGGATGGATTAGCCGCACACCACTGTAGACAAATAGTGTTAACAAATACATAAAAGGCCTCGGAGTCAGACGGACCCTAAATTGAGTGGTCAATCCTGTAAGTCCTTCAGTAAACTGGCATGGGTTGTCGCTCTTACAGGGGATAGGTTTGCTTGGGGGCATTTCGTGTATGGCCACCCCCCATTAAGGGGAGTAAGGCGTCTGGCAATAGATAGATAGATAGATAGACTATATTACCTCATCAACTTACCTCATAATTCTACCTCATAAAAGCACCTCACACCCCCCTATATTACATCACTGTTATACATCATCGCCTTACCTCATAATATTACCTCACAGTAACACCCCATTTCTCACTACATTACCGCCTGGTACTATAGGTAGCGCCAACGAGCTTGACAATAATCTTGACCCCTTAACTTCTCATAACTCAAAATAAATGAAAGCAATCGAGCTGACATTTCTATCATTTGGGAAGAGCCCGCCAGGAAATAGGTGTGGACATTAAGCAGTCGGTTTGTTCTATGCCCTTTTGAGACATGACAAGTTAAGGGGTCAAGTTTATTGTCAAGTTCGTTGGTGCTACCTTTATAATATATAATTATTTTGTCAAGGTATTTTACCTTCTACCTCATTACAGGAGCTTAATCCGCATAATCCTTATATTAAAAACTAAAACTGTATGAAACTATTCCAAAGACATGTAGAGTAATTGCATAATTATCAATATTAAGATAGATAGTTAGCAAAATACATAGATTATTGCAAATACACCTATACAGACATTAGCGTACACACACATACAGTACTAGAGATGGAACGGATATCAATTTTCACTATTTGCGATTACGAATACGAATACGAATTTTTTGTTGTAAAATTCGCGAATACGAATACGAATAGCGAATATTGCAATCCTTATTTCATCCTTCAAGAACTGGTAATTATTTTTATGTCACCAACAAACGTTAATTAAATTACTATGAAATTAATTACCAGAAGTTAATGACGATTTGAATGTGTAATTTCTTAAATATCATAAATTAACTGTATGAATTCATGTTTAATATATTGTAAGAGTTCAGCAATAGAAAATTGAATAATTAAAATTAAATTCATTCAATTTTCTATGTTTCCAGTCCTCAGTCCCAATGTTGCCGGGGTTTTTTTTGGTACTAAAGTGCCAGATTTGGTACATTAGACTCTCTCAAGTACATTTTATACATTTTCCAATAAAATAGTTCATATCTGGTACTAAATACGAAATCAGTGAGGAAATATGATGGAATATATTTTAGTGACATGCTATTACATTGGATATGTCTGAAATGGCAATATTGCGACGGTTCAAATGTCCAGGTCCAGCACACGTTCGTTTACCGGGCAGTGATTCCACTTTAGAATAATTTGGTAGGCCTACTTTTCACTAGTTTGATCTGGTACTATTAAATGCAGATATGTAGCAACACTGCTCAGTCCTTCTTCATTCCACTTTAGCGGCCCCAACGCACATCTACACTGTTATTTATTCGTCTGTGTTAACTTTAAAATTTAATATTTAACATTTTTGTATATATTCTATTGGTTTCGTGAACATATTCGCATATTTGCAAATAGTTATGAATGGAAATGTGAACACGAATACGAATACGAATATTGAAAAACATAGAGAATATTCGGGCATACGAATACGAAACGAATATTAGGTCCATCTCTACGTAGTACTACATACGGATATACATATATACATACATTCTTGCTATACTTACATGCAAACGTATAATTATACCGATATATAAAATGTTATGCATTACTTAGGTTTAATTCACATTACAGTATCATATACAATAGATAACGTCCACGAAGCTGCGCACAACTGACTATGTGCTATGCAATATTCACGCCAGCAGCTTAGCATTTAATAAAGCAAGGTTAATGTTTGTTTAGCTTTAGCCTGGCTGACAAAGAAGTTAGCTGCCTTCTGAAGCGTGTGTGGGAGCAGATTAGTTTTTGCATATTATTAAAATTGTTCAGGCGTGGGACAATTTTATTTAAAAATGCTTTTACTAAGCTCCCTATAGATGATTTTATTTAGGGTACTAAGGTCCTAATATACTTAAACACGCAATATATAATTATTTGGCACTTAAAAGTTTATAATGAGCTAAGTATTGAATTATAGTAGCTAACATAAACTAAGAAAATGCGTTATATGCAATACCTGAGACAATGTCTTTTGCGAGGTTAGGTATGCAGTTCTTTGATTCCCTTTAATGATTTATTATATTATATCTAATTTTCCATACAAAATTAATGCGACTTCTCAAGATCACATCAATATACCTTATGTTTCAACCACTAAATTCTTGAGTTTTGAGTACTGCATACTCCTAACTTATTGGGACACTGGCAAATCAAGGGAGTATTCCTGGCGTTTGTGTGTGATTCAGGTAAAGTACTGGAACTAAGGACAATAATCATAAGCAACAAAGAGGGTTTCTCGTCTTTCCCAGATCAAGCGAAGATTGTTGAACTTGTTTTTAATCTGTAAAAGAGAACTCCATATCACTATAGTCTCCTAAATATGTACTTTTAATTGTATTTATTTCGATCATGAAGACACCATGGATGTTGTTTAATAAGGCCTAAGAATATGTTTGCACGCTGACATCAAATATTTGTCAAACGACTACAAACAATTAGTCCAGCCATATGTCAGAACCACAAAAACGACTACAAACAATTAGTCCAGCCATATGTCAGAACCACAAAAACGACTACAAACAATTAGTCCAGCCATATGTCAGAACCACAAAAACGACTACAAACAATTAGTCCAGCCATATGTCAGAACCACAAAAACGACTACAAACACATTAGCCATATGTCAGAACCACAAAACGACTACAAACAATTAGTCCAGCCATATGTCAGAACCACAAAAACGACTACAAACAATTAGTCCAGCCATATGTCAGAACCACAAAAACGACTACAAACAATTAGTCCAGCCATATGTCAGAACCACAAAAACGACTACAAACAATTAGTCCAGCCATATGTCAGAACCACAAAAACGACTACAAACAATTAGTCCAGCCATATGTCAGAACCACAAAAAGTAAAACCGAGTAAATTAGTCAGATTGTTTTTATAGCGCTTGCCAAATTAGGCAATATATTAGAAAGAAGATAGTCAATTAAGTTAATTAATTTAGTCCAGCATATTATTAAGGTAGAGCTGTTATTTGGTAAAAGTGAGCCTGGACTAAATATATTTAGTCAGCTGGCTTATAAATTATTAATAATTTGACTAATTTCACTAGTGTTTGACTAATTATATATACCCATTTCATATGTTATGAAGGAGACAAAAGGCGAGTGTAACGAGTGTCTCCCCCAAAGTCAAAATAATGAAAGAGAGCCAAATTTCAGGGACTTTGGGGTCAAAATACCTGGACACACGAAGTTTAAAGCAGTCTAAGTCATAGGATGAAGGAAAGATTGATTGAGGAAGAGCACTCCAGAGTTTACTTGTTAAGTAGAAAAAAAGACTTCGAAAATTTGCTAATTCTTGGCTTGGAGAGCTGGACAGAATAGGAGTGGGACTGTGTTGAAAGGTGGGTGCCTTGCATTCGCCGCAAGGGAGGGGGTATGCACTGAGATAGTTCTGAAGAACACTGATTGTTGTAATAGCGATAGAAGAGTGTTGAAAGAAAATGTAGGAAACTAGTAAGAGGAATTAAGTTAATGAGGCAAAATACTTTTGACTCTACTCTTTCGAGAAGTATAGTATGGGTGGAACCTCCCCATACATGCGAACAATACTTGATACATAGGCGCACTGTGCCCCTATACAGAGCAAGAAGCTGTACGGGGGTGAAGAACCCACAGAGGTGGTTGAGCACACCTAAATTCTGAGAAACCTTTTTAGCAAGAGTGGTAATATGATCGTTCCAAGAAAGGTTGTATGAAATAGATACACCAAGAATTTTGAGAGAAGATGAAGGGTTGATTTGTGTAGTGTTAAAAAATAATAGATAGTCTTGTGGAAGATTGCAACGGATAGGAAAAATTGGGTCTTTGAGGCATTGAAAGTTAGTAACAAGATATTCTCTGCTCCAATCAGTAATAATTGATAGATCAGAAGATAGGCGTGCTATGCCCTCGTCACGTGAGTTTTGGAGTTATTGCATGCTGGGTTGTTGTTAAAAGCTGCTTGAATAGTGTAAGGTAGAGTCGTCAGCATATGAGTGGACAGGACTAGAGGTACAGTTGAGGAGATAATTTATGAATATTCGAAAGGTATCTGGAGACAAGATAGAACCATGAGGAACACCGTAGTTGATAGATTGATGAAGTGAGCGATGGGTGTCCACAACTGAAGCTATGGAATGGTCAGAAAGGAAATTAGAGACAAAGGCATAGATAGAGGTAGAGAAACCAAAGGAGGGTAGTTTGGGAATTAAACATTTGTGCCAGACTCTATAGAAGCCTTTCGATATGTCTATCACAATGGAAAAAGTCTCACCGAAGTCCCGAAGGGAGGATGACCAAGAGTTAGTAAGATAAGCAAGACTATCACCAGTAGAGCGGCCCTTAAGGAACCCGTACTGGTGATCTGAAAGTCGATTATGGGAAGGGCCTAAGAAACTTTGATTTAAGAATAGTTTTAAAACTTTAGAGATGCAAGAAATTAGAACAATTGGACAATAGTTGAAGGGTTGAGAGCGGTCACCCTTTTCTGGGACAAGATGAATGAGAGCAAACTTTCAGGAAAAAGGAAAGACGTTAGACGCCGGACCATAGAGTGTTAACCAAAACTAATTATCTATGTTTGATGAAAGAAAGATGTTGGTTTGAAAGGTTTATTTACTATACCTTAAAAGTACCATTCCTGCAGACCGGGTACTTCTTTCTATAGCCGCGTATATCACACGTACCTGGACAAAGAACAGGGAGGGTTAATACAATGTGGAATAATAGCCACATATTTCAATTTACGGAATATGCTCCAGTATGCGTTTGTGTGTGTGTCATTTATATTAAGGGGAGATTTCCACTTGAGGGATTTTTTCTTCGCCCCTTTCTCCCTCATGTTTAGCCCCATTGCTTTGGAGATTTCAAGACGTTAGCCCCATTAGTTTGTCGATTTTAAGAACTTTCGCCCAATATATGTCAATTTGAAGACCCTTCGTGCCATTTAGCTGTTGATGTTTTCCTGGTGAGCGATAGAGAGCCTGTAATTTAAGAGGAAACGGCCTTTGGCTGGGACATTGTTCTACCGAAAAAGGTACACATTTATCTTGAAAGGGGGTCTAAGGGATGAAATTTTAAACTTGATGGAGGTCTAGGGAACAAACTAAAAACCTCCCCTTAAGGCCTAGTCGTTTGGGTGGAAATTATGTAACTGCCTGTGGCAATACAGAAACAATACTTGTGTGTGTGTGTGTGTGTGTGTGTGTGTGTGTGTGTGTGTGTGTGTGTGTGTGTGTGTGTGTGTGTGTGTGTGTGTGTGTGTGTGTGTGTGTGTGTGTGTGTGTGTGTGTGTGTGTGTGTGTGTGTGTGTGTTAATATTTTAATAGTAATGCTAATATTTAACAAACAATCTTACATTACTACAAACTGATTTGATCATATTGTTCGTGGAACATTATAATTATAGGTAGTGCCAGCGAACTTGACATTAATCTTGACCCCTTAATTTCTTATAACTCGAAATGAATGAATGCAATCAGGCTGAAGTTTCTATCATGTGGAAAGAGTCCATCAGGAAATAAGTGTTGATATGTACAGCCAGTTTGCTCTAGGCCCTTTTGAGTTACAGAGAGATCAAGGATCAAGATTGTTGTCAAGTTCGTTGGCGCTCCCTATACCTATTAAAATTCCACTAGCTGAATTTAGTCGTCAAGAAGAAAGGCATTTCATCAAAAGGGTTGACTCTGACAGTGACGTACTGTCTAGACGCTATATAAACCCCTTCATAATGTTGATGACAATATATTTATATTCTGGATACCATTTGAAGATCCATTAAGTAGGATGGACCTCTAATAACAAATAATGTTATATATAAACCAATTAACCCTTTAACTCCCATAGGTTCCTCCGTAGTAAATTAAAGTCGTATACTGTATGACAGAATATACAGAAGAATTACGTCATCGTACTAAAAGGGTTAACTTAAAGGTATGCGCCCCCCGCCACCATTATGAGTAAGGTAAACATGGGTGGGGAGAGCCGCCCCCCCCCCTTCCCCCTATCTAACCACCCACACTCCCACGACCCCCTCAAGGCACACCCGTAATGTAAACACGTACACGCTTACGCACATACTGGCACGTGTACATAACTACACACACATACACACACACACACACACACACACACACAAGTTAATTGAAACATACATTTATTCATAGAGACATACACCCACACACACATATTTGTGAAGTATTTCCTTCTCTCTCTCTCTGTCTCTCTCTCGCTCTCCGCGTGTGTTTTATACATATGAAGGAGACAATAGGCAAAGTTGTCTGTAACACATACACATAAGTGTCTTATGTGCCTGTACAAAGGAGTACAAAGGAGTACAAAGGAAATCAAGCAACAACAGTTTAGTGATCCCTCTAGGCTTCTTGTCCTCCAAAACACTGAGGATCAAGTGTCCAAACAGTGGTTTAGAGTGATTAAGGGAAAATTGGAAAGGGAACTAATGCCCTAGAACTAATGTCCGTGGCAGGATTAGGAAGTTAGTAGGGGATAGATGGGTTAGTAACATAACACAGTTATAAGTGATCTTTCTTATATCTGTGAAAAAGAGAGTAACGTCTTAGTAATATATATACGCAATAATGCTTGATGAATCTGAGGGAGGAATATAATAAAGTTATTCATTTACAAACGCATTCAGTCGCGGGTTTGATGCAAGATGTTTGTCTAGGCGAAGTTTAAAAGAATTAACGGTGCTGCAGTCTATAATGTCTCGGGGAAGCCCATTCCACAAATTGACAACTCGATTGAAGAAGAAATTCTTAGATTCGTGAGAGTTAAAAGATTTACCAATAATTTTGCAACCGTTTCCCCGCGTGTAATTAGATTGGTCGATAGTGAAGTACTTACTACATTGCATATGTCGATGCCTTTGATGATTTTGAACACTTGAATTAAGTCTCTTCTTAACCTGCGTTGGGTAAAAGGAAATATATTGAATTCTCTAAGACACTCTTTGTATGGTTTGTTCTTTAGGCTAGGTATAATTTTGGTAACTCTACGTTGAACTCGTTATAGCTTGTCTATATCTTTTTGGTAATAAGGGCACCAGGATTGAACGCAATAATCTTGAAGAGAGCGGACTAAGGAACTGTAAAGAGTTAGGATAACTTCTTTTGATTTATGCTCAAATGATCTGCCTATAAAGCCAATTATTTTGTTTGCCTTCTTAACAACTTCTGAACACTGTTGACTCGGTTTTAGGTTACTCGATATTGTTACTCCCAGATCGGTTTCTCTGTCTACACTCTTAAGCTGAGTGCCATTCATCGAATAGTTTGCTTTCTCATTTTGGCATCCAATATGTAGTACTTTACATATATCCGCATTGAAACTCATTTGCCAAATTTGGGCCCAACATGACAAATTATCTATATTGTGTTGCATATTGTCAACTTGTTCTTTTGAGAGTACGCCATTTGCAATTTTTGTATCGTCAGCAAACTTTGAGATTGTACAGATGAGACCCTCATCTATGTCGTTGATGTAAATTAGAAAGAGAATTGGTCCTAGTACCGATCCCTGGGGTACCCCGCTACTTACATTGGTTCATTTAGATGCCTTACCGTTTATGACTACTCTTTGCTTTCTGTTGCTGAGCCAATTTTTTCTTTCCATTTCAATACACCGTCTTGTATTCCATGCGCTTTTAGTTTTAGCAGTAAACGTTTGTGGGGAACTTTGTCAAAGGCCTTTCGAAAATCAAGGTATATAATATCTACAGCTTTACTCTCATCATAGATGTTAAGGATATCGTGAAAGAAGTCTTAGAGATTTGTTAAGCAGGAACGTTTGTTACGAAAGCTGTGTTGGGTATCTTTAGGTATGCTATTTTCCTCTAAGTGATTTACGAGTCAGTCTCTTATGAGTGTTTATAGCATTTTACATACAACTGAAGTTAAGCTAATTGGACGATAGTTACTGGGTAGGGATTTGCTGCCTTTTTAAATATCGGTGTAAATGTTGGCTAGCTTCCACTGATCAGGCATAGTTCCAGACTGCAAGGATTTATTGTATAGCAATGTCAGTGGTTTGGAGAGCTCATCCTTAGCTTCCTTTAGAACTCTAGGTGAGATTGTATCAGGTCCGGGCGTTTTATTTACCTTGAGTTTATCTAAACTATTCAATACTTCTCTCTCTGTAACCCTTGTCTGGCGGCGCCAGACTTAAGTCGGTCTAGAGAAGAAAGGACTATGTGGCGGGGACCGACTTCAGGCGGTGTGCAATTTTGAGCAATATTAGGCTCTGAGAGAGAGACGAGCGGTGGGAGGAGCGTAGGTGGGCTCTGACCGTTCGGCACGGCTCCCGTGCCAGCACTGGGCCTGCCTCCACACACACCCACACTCACTGCCTCGCTACACAGGAAATTACCGTATTTTAGGGAGTTTTCCTTCGTCTTGCACGATTGTTGCAAGAGAACGCGTGGTCGTAGAAGGATGGTTCTGGTGTCATTGGAAAGCTCAATTATCGCCCTTTCAGGGATACATAATTGTATTACGCTCTGGCTCTTCTTTATGCATGAAAAAGAGCACGGAAACAAGGTCGTTTAGGGTAAAACCACCCGCTTGGCGGGTAGTAGAAGTTACTAACGGGCCCGCTCGTAAGGCGGTAATGATGATATTGCTTTGAACATCAGAATTATCAATCTGAATCGGCGATGCTGTAGGGATATCACTGAGGTCTTCTGTTGCAAAAACTGATGCAAAGAAGGTATTGAGGGCATTACTCATTTGTACTTCGTCTTTGGTGTATTCTGCATTTTCATCGACTAACAGTCCAACAGTTGTTGTTGTTCCTCAAGCTGCCTGGCCGAACAGCCCCAAAGCCCCGAGCATGGCCAAGGCCATAACCGAGCGCCCCCATAGAACCCTCCCTGCCGACCACAATAAAGCCTGGGTGACCGAAGCCACTCCATCGCGGGGAGCTGAGGAAGGTGCGGAAATGCCCGGGAAACAAAAGCCCCACCCAGGGCCCTGTGCCCCTCAGCAATTATGAAGAGAATGTTGAGGGGCAAAGGAAAAATGTGACGCTTTGGTTTCCAATCTTGGTAGATCCTCGGAAGAGACGCCATCACTTGAGATCTAGAAAATATATGAGTAAAAGGAACAGTCAGAGTAAGCTACGGGTATGGCAGAGATCGCTCAGTTCTCACTCTGAAAGACCAGCCCATCACCAATTGAAGTAACTACTTGAAGTAACTACTTTTTTCTTTCTGATATAACTATAGAATTCTTTCGGGTTTGTTTTACTTTGATTCGCAACATGTAACTCCAGGGTCTTTTTACTTTGCTTAATGAACTTTTTGGCTTTACGTCGTAGCTCTACAAATTTCATCCGTTCTTCGTCATTTTGTAAGGATTTAAATCTATAATTACGAAACTTTTTAGCAAGCAGACCGTCTGAAATCTCTTTATTCCACCCTTTGGGCTTATCATTATGGCCTGTACGCCGTATTTTAGATTGTATGCAGTCTTGCACTGCTTTTAGGTAAGTGGTTGCGAATAACTCCCGAGATGTATTTATGTCGTTATTGTTAATTAGAAAGCTCCAGTCAGTTTCTTTAAACATAGCTCTAAGTTTACGAAAGTTTGCTTTCTTGAAATTTGGGTCTTTCTCAATGCTGCTATTTGGTTCGTTACTAGTAAACTTTAAACTGAAAGTTATTGTACGATGGTCGCTGTTACTGAATTCATCATCAACATTCAAATTCTCTATTAATTCTTCTTTTGTTGCAAGTACAAGGTCAAGAACGTTATTACCACGGGTCGGCGATTGAACAAATTGATAGAGCGAACTCTCTTGCAAGTTCGCATACTAGTCATGTCCGGAGTGTGAAGAAAGAGAATTGCCCCAATTGGTCACAGGTAAATTAAAGTCGCCAAAAATTATGATATCTTGTGAGTTACTTACATCTGCAATTTGTTCGTAAATTTCTCGGTCAGTTTGCACTGATTGAGCTGGAGGTCTGTATATTAATGCAAGTATTATTTTTGTACTTTTATTATTCTTTATTAGCACAAAGGATGTGTAGACGTTCACAATTTGAGGTTTTGACACGGGGGTCGGGTTAAGACTTTCTTTGATATAAAGTAAAACGCCACCTCCATTTCTATTTATTCGGCTTTTCTCAAACATTACATAACCGGGAAGTGAATACTCTACTAAAAAGTCTCTGTCTTCTGTATTGAACCAAGATTCTGTTATGCCAATCACGTCATAATTTTCTGTAAACACTAGTTCCTCTAAATCTGAAAATGTATTGCGTATACTACGAGCGTTTGCATAGAAAACCTTTAAACTTGCGGTTTTAGAACTCACAGAACGCTCTTTAATCAAATTTTTGGTTCTGGTCGGATTTACATTTACATTCATGGCTGTCCTCGGTCCTCGGTCGTTATCCCTGGTGGTTTTGAACTTGGGTCTTGTTGATGGAGCTTTATCCAAATTCGTGGTTCTTGACGAATTAGCATTTAATTCCTTCGCAGGTCGTCGTCCTCGCTGTCTTCGGTCCTCCTTCCTGGTTGTCCTGTGCCGAGTCGATTTCTTCTCCGAAAATCCTTGACCGCATCGTTGAGAAGACTCCCAAAACGTGCTGCTCCCACCTGGTTCAGATGAACTCCATCGTCCGAAAACAAATAGTCATTGTAGTAGAAATTGTCCCAGGTGTCGACGAATCCCACGTTCTCCTTCCTGCAGAGGTTTGCTAGACAACGATTTGTGCTGGTATAAATGTTGTAAAATCGGCTCTCTACACCGAGCCGAGGGACGATTCCTGAGACGATGATCCTTGATGACTTCTCCTTAAACGACTTGATCAGCTGCTGGTACTTTAAAAGCAAATCCTCCGACTGGGTTCGCTGTACATCGTTGGATCCGACATGGATGACGTACATTGTATTAGCAGGGGCCAGCTTTGATACTTCGTCAGCTGCAACAACTACGTCGTCCACACCTCCACCAGGGATACAAAAACGCTTCCTGGTCTTAGGTGCCCTGCCGCAAAACTCTGCGAGCTGACCACATATCATCAAGTCTCCCACGAGCCAGCCGTACTTCTACTGTTTCCTATTCGTCATCTGAGTCTGTGAGTATCTGGAAACGGTTGTGACACTCGGTAGGTAACCGGTATGATTTTCCTGGTCTTGTGGCAAACGTTGTTCCTGTGTGTGTGTGTGTGTGTGTGTGTGCATGTGTGTGTATGTATGTGTGGGTGTGTGCGTGTGTGCATTTGTGTGTGTATGTGTATGTGTATTGATTAGAGAATTGTAGACGCATTGAGGTGACTGAGGCAGACTAAGTGGTGATACTAATGATAAAGATGGTGATGTTGATGGTAATTTGGTAAATAATGTAGAGGCAGACTGAGGTAATCCTGATGATGATGTTGATGATCATAAATGATGATGTTGATGATCATGGTGTTGATAAACTAGGTAAAATATGTATAGACACACTGAGGTAGTGTTGATGATGATGATGATGATGTTGATAATGATGACGATGATGATGTTGATTATGAGGAGGGGGATGCTGATGCCAATTCTGATAGTTTATCTCGAAGGGTTTTTTGGGGGGTATTTGTATAAGCTTTATAGAGCTCCAGGGAGGAAACTAAAATAAAATATATATAATACTACTACTACTACTACTAATAATAATAATAATAATAATAATAATAACAATAATATTCCCCTTAATAAAACTGCTACTGACGATGACGAAGTAGATGAAGAATGTTGAAGGTACAGCTAAGGAAGGAAGGAAGGGTGGAGGGATGGGTGGGTGGGTGGGTGTGGTAGCCCTTAGACTGGATGGGGCCCTGTGTGTTTACAAATACATATTTCCACTTTTTTATGGCAAACATGTGGCGCGGCAGGGGGTGGAAGTGTGTGTGTGTGTGTGTGTGTGTGTGTGTGTGAGTGTGAGAGAGAGAGAGAGAGAGAGAGAGAGAGAGAGAGAGAGAGAGAGAGAGAGAGAGAGAGAGAGAGAGAGAGAGAGAGAGAGAGAGAGAGAACAAAAAGAGAGAGAATGAAACAAAAAATGAAGTGGAAAGTATTTTTTTTTGTTTTTTTCAATTTTATTTGGCTTTCAAATCATTAACTGTTCGTGCATCCCCATCGCCATCTATTGGGAAAACCTACCCAAATATTTTACAGTACTCTTCATGGTGCATACCATACGTTAATTAATGTAGTACGAGGGGGAGCTTTTTGGGTTTCCCCTGTTTCGCTTCATTAATTTGTTGAGCCAGACGTTTCACCCGATTTCTTTGGCGATAGTACGATGAATGGTTTCTATTTTTTAGCCTCGTTATCATCAAACGATTAGATTAAGTTCAACGTCTTCATGATACTAGGAGGTTTTTAGTTATCTCGCTAGACCTCCTTCAAGTTTAAAATTTCACCCACTTTCAAGATAAATTTTTACATTTTGCGGTAGAAAAATGTCCCGACCGAATGCTGGGTCGTCTTAAATAACATGCTCGCTATCGCTCGCCAGGAAAAAAAATCGACAATCGCTCACCAGGAAAAAAAAGACAGCTAAATGGCAAACTAATGGGCGAACGTCTTATAATCTCAAAACTAATGGGTCTAAACATGAGGGAGAAAGGGGTCCATACAAATATCCCTCAAGTGGAAATCTCCCCTTAATCATGATAATGTGGCTAGTATTGACGATTTTATGCAGCTAAGGAAGGGAAAAAGGGGTAAAAACTATCTCAATTTATCATCCAAAATTCCTTCCTAAGCCGAATTTATTGTGGTGATATAACGTTATCTATATTTATTGTGGTGATATAACGTTATCTATATTTATTGTGGTGATATAACGTTATCTATATTTATTGTGGTGATATAACGTTATCTATATTTATTGTGGTGATATAACGTTATCTATATTTATTGTGGTGATATAACGTTATCTATATTGTGGTTGATATATGTGTACTGTATCGCGGACTAACTGGACACCGCTTACGAAATGGATAACTAATATATAATTGTCCATTAATTTCATCCTAAAGCCATTAACTGTGCAGTAATACAATTTAATAATATGTATATAAATACTGTACACAAACTACACAGTTATGTCTGTGTGTATGTGCTATTTTGTTTGTCTGTCTATTAATCAAACAATCAACAGTACGGATCTATTGTTGCTTGTTTTCATTTGTACTCCTCTATATATATTATTCAAAATCCGAGAGACAAACATGATACTGATAACACCAGCACTAATCTGTAGTGCATAGATGCTGCAACATTACATTGCTAAAGTTGTGATCCACTTAGGTAGTTCACCCACATTAATACACACATTATAAGTTAGATCCCCGAAGGTATGAGAGATACCTTATAAATAACAGTGACCCCTCCATTAATAACGTACTGCCAATATTCATATTTGGTGCCATGGCGCTTAGGGAAGCCCTCTCTAGGCGCCTTCCGTCCAGCACAAGATAATCCAAATACTAACATCAGAGGTAACATGATTAATTGGCTATGGAAAATCATATGAATCGGATGCCACTATGAACAGATACAATATATAATAATTAAGGATAGTATTAAATTTCTGTAATGCGCTTCTCATCCGTTGCTTTTTTCCTGAATCCACGCTGCCAGTTAGTTCCCTTGGAATGTCTCTCCCTTCATAATATCTAACGAGTAAAAACAGAGGGATGGGAAGGGGCTAGTGGGAGGGCTAATCTTGACATTGATTCCGGGGTCACTTCATAAATATTAGGTTTTCACTCATGCCTTTACGGATCAAACTGATAATTTATCAGAATGTACTACCGAACTCTGTAGTCTGAAGGTGGGACTTTCCTATGTCAATCAACTAATTCAATATCATGGAATTGCAGAAATTGTATTTAATATATATAGTTTTTATAGATACAAATAATTACAGCTGCAGTTCATGCATTCTAGATCTCACTGCGTTAAATATACTACTACAAATAATAGTTGGGCTTACACAGTAAGTAGAACACACACTTGTACTGAGTTGTACATGAGAAATTGTATTCCAATTACAAACAAGGGGTATATTTTACGCACTGCTGAACATTCGGATTTGTACATCCATATGCATAAAATACATGTTCTTACTCTAGAATTGAAATTCCTTTGTACGACTAGGAATATGATATTGCAGGTTAGGTACAGAATTGACTTATTTCGTACTCCACTAAAGCTACCTTAAAATAAAAACAAACTTAAATGCAGCTTAATCACAGGAGTTATCCAGGCCAAGTGTCTGTTTAGCCATACAATTATTAAATTTGTTCACCTAATCGTTTATCGTTCTCTTGCCTACTGCATATGGATTCCCTTTTCCTAATAACATCCTTCTCAGACATATTATATCCTGCAATTAAGTGCCTTACGTTACCGCCAATAACTGAATAAGAGCCTAGTTTAGCCATATTATATGGTATGGATAACAGGATTAAGTGAATTCTGATAATTTTTAAGATATTTGATCGTTCTTTTAGCGAACCACAATTCAGGAGACATAACATTTGCCAGATGTGGGAGTAAATTACAGTATGTAGTCCAGGGAATCTTCCAAAAACTATGGAATGCTACTACCCAGGCCCTCAACACACCATTCATACGCCCAGCATATAGAGGCAAAATATGGCTGCCATAAAAACTTGCTCACCATTTATGAAATAAATAGTTTCTTATGTCAGGTCGTGCTTTTCACCATGGCACTCTTAATTTCTGTCTTGATGGTGTAATGGTACCCCCCCCCCCCCCCCAACACACACACTGACACTCACACACACACGCCCACAAAATACACTTGCACACACACACACACACACACACACACACCACACGCGCACAAAATACACTGGTACACAGACACACACGCGCACAAAATACACTGGCACACACACACACAACACACTGACGCCCAAACACACTCGCACAAAATACACTGGCACACACACACACAAAATACACTGGCAGACACACACACACACACACGTGCACAAAATACACTGGCACACACACACACAACACACTGACGCCCACACACACACGCGCACAAAATACACTGGCACACACACACACAAAATACACTGGCAGACACACACACACACAAACACACACAACACACTGACGCCCACACACACACGCGCACAAAATACACTGGCTCACACGCGCACAAAATACACTGGCAGACACACACACACACACACACACACACACACACACACACACACACACACACACACACACACACACACTGTCGCCCACACATTAAAGCGAGCATTATATAACAACACATGTAATTAATTGAGAGATTACAGACATCATATCACTCATATTAACTCTATTTGGTCCGAGGGAGGTGTTTTGGGGGCTTCCTCTCTTTGCTCCATTTCTTTGGAAATGCTAAGACGCTTAACTCCATAAGTTTGGCGATAATAAGACGCTTCACCCCATTCAGGTATCAAATATATTCTGGGCGAGCGATTGCTAGCCTGTAAATTAAAAGAAAACGGCCTTCGACCGGGAAATTTTGCTATCGAAATATTTACAAATATATTTTGAAAGGGTTCTGGGTGACAATTAATTGTAGTCTGAAGGAAGTCTCGGAAATAATTTTTGTTAGCCTACGGGACAAACTAAGTTGCGTTGGTCGAAAATGGCAAAAATAAAAAACAAAAATTCTCAAAAATAATAAGCTAAATATCATAATAACCCACAAGACGTCGGAGGAGATAGTATTAGTTGTAGTAAACGGGATATCAAATATACTGATGAAATTAACATTATGAATAGATGTTGAGGCATTGTATAATAATGCTCTAATGCACTGTAGAGAATGAAGAATATGAATAACGTATAGAAATAATTGGGTATATTGATGGTGATTTACGTCTAGTCCTGTTTAAGATGGGTTCAATATAGGTTTAAGGGGGTGAGGGTGGAGGGGGGAGGGGGGTTAGTTTGGTCCCTAGACCTCTATTTAGCTTAACAAAACACCCCCAAGACCATCCATTGAGATGAATTTGTACATTTTTCGGTAGATATTGTCCCGGCCGAAGTGATATTCCTCCTAAATATCGACACCTAAATGGCATGACATGGGGTAAAATTGGGCTAAAGGTATTAACATCGACAAATAATGGGGCCAGGTTCGCATGAATATAATTTAATGTGGCTAAGCATGAAGGAAAAGGGGGTCCAGAAAATCATCAAAACCTCCCCTTAAGGGGGGATGATTGTTTTTCTTTCGAGCCCTCCTTCTCCCTCGTGTTAAGCCCCATTAGTTTTCAGATTTTAAGACGCTTGCCCCATTAGTTTGTCGATTTTAAGACCTTTCACCCCATTGTTTTGTGAATATTAAGACCTTTCATACCATTTACTTGTCGATTTTTGTTTCTGGGGAAGCAAGAGCGAGCCTGTAATATAGGAGAAATCGGCCTTCAGCCAGATCATTTTTCTACCAAAAAATGTATGCATTTATGTTTTTCTAAGCTTGATGGAGGTCTAGGGGGGAATTAAAAATGCATGTATGTATGAATGTATATACTCAGGCACATACCCCATTGCTGGGGGTGGCCGACTCGAGACAGAGCCCGAACAGAGATAGGAAAATTTTACAAGTGGAGGAAGATTCCTGGCCCCGTTCCCCTAGAAGGAAAAGTCGGTCAGTAAAAGAGACAGACAAAAACCGACGAAGGTTGGGTAGAGGAATGAAAAATACTATATTATATATACGGTAATTAGACTAATAAATGAACCCTTCCCCCCATTTATAGGTAGACTATCATGGAAACTTTAAATAACCTTTTCATACCTATTATTTGTTTACAATGTATAGTATCAAAAACAACAAGGGTTAGTATTCTATATTGTCGGTTTTATTAAGGGGGGAGGGGGGGGTTTCTGGATCCCTTTCTCCCGTATGTTTAGCACCATTAGTGTTGAGATGTTAAGACTTTTGTCCCATTAGTTTACCAATAAAACAGACTTTTCGAACCATGTTGGTGTCGAGTTTGTCCTGGGGAGCGATAGCAAGTCTGCAATTAAGGAGGAACCGGCCTTAAGCAAGGGCAGTTTCGTACAGATTTGTCTCTAGAAGGGGTATTTGAGGTATTTGTTTACGCCTGATAAGAATATATAAATAAACAAATATCCAAACAAGCTAGCCTCTAATGAACTACTGACAGCACACACTGGACCCCAATAACATCACCCCTAGATACAGCCACCTTCATGACCCAACAGTGTGGCTTAAAGGGGGATGGTTCATTTTTTGGTCGATTTTATCATTTGTGTATTATTTTTTTAGTTTTCTCCCTAGACCTCCTTCAAACTTAAAAAAACAGCCCCAGGATCCCCCTTCATGATATATCTGTTCATTTTTCGGTAGACAAATTTCCCGAAGGCCAGTTTCTCATAAATTACAGGCTCGCTATTGCTCGCTAGGAAAAAATCGACATCTAAATAACACGAAAAGTCTTATTATGGACACATAAAAGGGGCAAAAGGTCTTAACATCGCCAAACTAATGGGGCTAAGGATGAGGGAGTAGAGTGGCCATTAAAAAAAGGATCATCTCCCTTTAATTCTATCTCATCCGATGTCTTGGGTTTATTATGATAGGTTGTTCAATTATTGACGTCTTTGATTAATGTGCCATTGTCGAGTAACGCATGTCTATCCTGACGGTGTGCCATTGTCGAGTAACGCATGTCTATCCTGACGGTATGCCATTGTCGAGTAACGCATGTCTATCCTGACGGTGTGCCATTGTCGAGTAACGCATGTCTATCCTGACGGTGTGCCATTGTCGAGTAACGCATGTCTATCCTGACGGTGTGCCATTGTCGAGTAACGCATGTCTATCCTGACGGTGTGCCATTGTCGAGTGACGCATGTCTATCCTGACGGTGTGCCATTGTCGAGTAACGCATGTCTATCCTGATGGTGTGCCATTGTCGAGTAACGCATGTCTATCCTGACGGTGTGCCATTGTTGAGTAATGCATGTCTATCCTGATGGTGTGCCATTGTCGAGTAACGCATGTCTATCCTGATGGTGTGCCATTGTCGAGTAACGCATGTCTATCCTGACGGTGTGCCATTGTTGAGTAATGCATGTCTATCCTGATGGTGTGCCATTGTCGAGTAACGCATGTCTATCCTGACGGTGTGCCATTGTTGAGTAATGCATGTCTATCCTGACGGTGTGCCATTGTCGAGTAACGCATGTCTATCCTGATGGTGTGCCATTGTCGAGTAATGCATGTCTATCCTGACGGTGTGCCATTGACCTGATGAAGCTACATGCGAAAAGTTGTCAATAAAGTGATCCTCCTCATGTGGTGTTTATATTCAACATATTTTTTAGCTTGTCCCATAGATTAAAAATACGACCAAAATACCCCTTTCAAGCTAAATTTTAAAATGACCCAGCTAAAGGCAGGTTTCCCTTAAACTGCAAGCTCGCTTACGCTCGCCCACAAAAAAGTAACACCTGAATGGAGCGAAGAATTTTATGCTCGCCAAATTAATGAGGTGAAACGTCTTATAATCTCAAGCTAATTGCATGACACAAGTAGGACCTGCTCATCAGACAGGGTTAAATTAGAGCGTTGTAATCCACGGTTACTTAGTTTGATACATTAATTTAATAATGTATTATCCTCTATAGCGCGAAGTTTAGTAATTACCCGATGTGTAAAGAGGGTTAAGAAATATCAGCTCTCGTAGGTGTGTGTGTGTGTGTGTGTGTGTGTGTGTTAGTGTGTTACTCACTCAGTTACTCTCAGTTACTTGTTCGTCAAGGGGAATCCACGCAATGCGAGCTAAGCTCATTATTATCGCGCCTCCTTAACTGGGAATGTATTGCGTGAAATGCATGTTAAGTGTTTTATGTACTGTTGGAATGGCTGTGGATGTGTGTGTAGTCTGTAGTTTAGCCAATTGGCGACATTGGAAACGAAGGCTTAGGGTGGATCTGTTTGGTACCATTCTCACTATAGACGGTACCGTCTCGCCCGAAGGCTTAGGTAGCCATCAGCTTAGGTGAACCATATGATACCCATCTCGCCTTGTACCAGTTTTGCCAACCCCAGATGGAACGTCACAACGTCGTCCACTTATTCCAGGTACCTATTTACAGCTAGGTGAACTGAGGCTAACACATGAAAGGAGACAAGCCCAATTTGTCTCCGCCCGGTCTGGGATTGAACCCCCGACCCCTCGTGTGTGAGACGAGAGCTCTACCTACTAGGCTACGGGCTGTGTGTGTGTGAATCAATCTCTCACATCCATGCGCAATAGCCCGAAACTAAAATCATTCATATTAGCATTCGTATTGTATTCCATTTGCAAACTGATATCAAAATTTAAAGTAAGAACAAATACAACTAAATTGGAGATACATATACTACTTAATTTGTAAACAACTAAGGAAATAACAATAAAAACGATGTCCTAGTTGTGCTTGGCAGTATAATATATAATGTGTAAAGTAATTAGGAGGAAGGGTGTAGAGGTGTCATGTTTCTGTCAGATTCTTGCGAGTGGTGTGACAGATGGTGTAGGGGAGAGAGAGAGGAGAGAGAGAGAGAGAGAGAGAGAGAGAGAGAGAGAGAGAGAGAGAGAGAGAGAGAGTGCAAAGGTTATTTACCTGGGGATTAACATGGCAGGGAGGTGGGACAACATTAATGAAATAGCACAATTAAAGAAATATTATATTCAATTACAAATGCAGTCATCCTGAATTTTAGAGCAAGGTGCTTGTCAAGGCAAACGGTGTTGCAGTCTATAACATCTCAGGGAAATCTATTCCACAAGTTGACGACTCCATTGAAGAAGAAATTCTTGGATTTGTGCAAGTTGAATGATTTACCAATGATTTTGCAACCATTTCCCCATTTGTAGTTTGATCGGTCAATCGTAAAGTATTTACTACAGTTCATATTGTCGATGCCTCTGATGATCTTAAAGACTTAAATTAGGTCGCTTTTTAATCTACGCTTTGTTAGGGGAAACAGATGTAATTCTTAAAGACGTTCCTCATATGGTTTGTTCTTTAGACTGGGTGTAATTTTTGTGTCTCTGCATTGAACATGTTCCAGTTTGTCTATATCCATTTCATAGTAAGGGCACCAGGACTAAACGCAATATTCCAGGAGTGGGCGAACTAAGGAATTATAAAGAGTGAGGATTACATCTTTGAATTTATGCTCAAAGGACCTGCAAATGAAGCTAATAATTGTGTTTGCTTTCGTAACAACCTCCTTGCATTGTTGACTAGGTTTGAGGTTACTTGTTATTGTTACTCCTAAATCCGTTTCTTTGTCTACAGTCTTGAGTTGGGTGCCATTCATTGAATAGTTCGCTTTTTCATTTCGGCTTCCAATGTGAAGTACTTTACATTTGTCTTCATTGAAACACATTTGCCCTATTTTAGCAGATTGAGACAACTTATCTGGATTGCCTTGCATATCCTGAATATGTTCTTTTGAAATTACGTTCTTTGCAATGTTTGGATAATCTGCATACTTTGAGACTGTGCAGGTGAGGCCCTCATCTATGTAGCTTATGTAGATTAGGAAGAGAACTGGCCCCAGTACTGATCCTTTTGGTACTCTTCTAGTTACATTGGTCCATGTTGATGCTTTCCCATTTATGACTACTCTTTGTTTTCTTTCACTGAGCCAATTTACTATCCATTTCAAGGCAAATATTTCTACGCTGTGTGCTTGTAATTTGATCAATAAGCATTTATGTGGAACTTTATCAAAGGCTTTTTGAAAATCGAGGTATATAATATCTACAGCTTTACTCTCATCATATAGATTTAGGATATCGTGGAAGAAATCTAAATGGTTTGTAAAGCAGGAACGATTGTTGCAAAAACTGTGTTGGGTATCTTTAAGCATGTTGGTTTCCTCCAAGTGCTTTAGGAGTCTATCTCTTATGATAATTTCTAGCATTTTACACACAACTGAAGTAAAGCTGATTGGGCGATAGTTACTAGGCAAGGCTTTGCTACTTTTTTTTAAATTGGAGTTACGTTCGCAAGTTTCCACTCATCCGGCACAGTCCCAGTTCTCAAAGAATTGTTGAGTAGCAGTGTCAGCGGTTTGGAGAGCTCACATTTAGCTTCTTTGAGAACTCTGGGAGAACTAGTATTGGGTCAAGGCGATTAATTTACTTTGTGTTTGTCTAAGCAATTCATTACTTCTCTCTCAGTAATACGAATATTGCTAAGCGCATTTGAATTAACTATTTGCACTGGTGATGCTGTAGGAATATCACCAAGTTCTTCTGTTGTGAATACTGATGCAAAGAAGGTGTTGAGAGCATTACTCATTTGTGCTTCATCTTTGGTATAGTCTCCATTCTCAACCACTAATGGTCCAATTGTTGAGGTCACTACTTTTTTCTTCCTAATGTAGCAATAGAATTCCTTTGGTATTTTCTTGCTATGATTTACAAAGTGCAACTCTAGGGTCTTTTTGCTTTGCATTATTAGCTTTTGGGCTTTGCGTCGTAGATATACGAATATTGCTTTGTCTTCTTCGCTTTCAGTAATTTTATATCTGTCATGGGCGTTCTTTTTACCAGGCAGACATGCTGCAATCTCTCTATTTCACCATTTTGGTCTATTATTAATTACTGATCTTCTGTTCTATGTTGGCATGCACTCCTCATGTCGTCGTTATTAACTCATAAAGCGCGAAGATATGGTAGTTCAAAGAGTCTCGCCATGCGAAGGTATTTGGTTCTATTCTAACGAAAATTGTCATATTTCCATATATATTTTTATTACTTATCCATATGCACCTATTTTGCTTTAAATATGAACATATGAACATTTAACCCCTTCAGTACCGGTAACGTTCTCTTTACGTTATTTTGCTACACTTAGACGATTATATGACGCTTAGGAAGGATATATGGTAGCCAAAAGGATCAATTGAGATAGTCTGCAGCCTTTTAATTAGTAGACGTCCTTCCTTAGCTGAATAAAACCGTCTAATAGAAACCAGAATATAATGAAAAGGACGTCGCTGGTACAGAAGGGGTTAAGAACAATAAAAGAAGTGGAAATAGCATTTGGGGGGTGAAAAATACTTATTATTGCCTCCCGGTCGTATCTTGAAGCGAGAGCCGGGGCAGCGAATATCCTTCCCCTCCGAAGTCGAGAGCAACACTGACGGCTCTGAGTAGAAGTTTCTTTGTTGCAAGGATCTCTAGCTGCCTCGCCCGTGTTAAAGAGATCGTGTAAGGGAAATCCGCGCCGAAAATTACCCGATAAAAGGGGGAATAAGAGGACAAATAACTGATAATTGAGGAAGGGGGGAAGGGGGGGTACACATATGTAGGAGTGGTAGCAAGTAATGGAGGGGAATTATCTCACCTAATCACAAATTTCTTTGTTTTTAGTGCCACTGGGGTGTTTTTAATTTTTTGTTTATGCTCAGGATCTATTGATGACGGTCACAGTGCACCACAAAAGTCTCTATTGGGGACGGTCGCCGTTTATGGGTTAATCAAACAGCTCCAGTTAGTTTTATTATGCATCACTCTAAGTTTTTGGAAGTTTGCCCTCTTAAAATTTAGGCCTTTCTCATTGCTAGCATTGTGTTCATTGCTATTATACTTTAAACTGAAAGTGATTGTATGATGGTCACTATTACTGAATTAATTACCAACACTCAAATCTTCTACTAAGTCTTCATTTGTTGCTAGTACAAGGTCAAGAACATTATTTCCACGGGTCAGAGATTGAACAAATTGATGGAGTGAACTTTCTTGTAGGTTTGCATACAGGTCATGTCCGGAGTGTGAAGTGAGAGTATCGCCCCACTTGGTCACAGGTAAATCAAGGCCGCCGAATATTATGGTATCCTGTGAGTTACTTACTTCAGTAATTTGTTCAATAATTTCTTGATCAGTTTGCACTGATTGGGCTGTGGGTCTGTATATTAGAGCTAGTATTATTTTTGTTTGGTGATTATTTTGTAATAGTATATAGGATAATTATGTCGACATTCTCTATTTGTGGATTTGAGATCAAAATGGGGTCAAGACTTTCTTTGATGAAATACAAAACGCCTCCTCCATATTTGTTGATACGACTTTTCTCAAACATCACATATCCGGGAAGTGAATATTCTGCCAAAAAGTCTCTGTCTACCGTATTAAGCCAGGATTATGTTATACCGATTATATCATATTTTTCTGTGAATACAAATTCCTCTAGATCTGAGAATGTATTATGTATGCTACGAGCATTTACATAGAAAACTTTGAGAGTTTTGGATTGGGATATTGTTGATGGAGCTTTATCAAAATGTGTGGTTCTTGACGGATTAGCCTTTAAGTCCTTTGATGGTCGCCATCCTCGCTGTCTTTAGTCCTCCTTCCTGGTTGTCCTGTGTTGAGTCTCCTAAAATCCTTCACTGCATCGTTGAGAAGACGTCCAAAACGTGCTGCTCCCACCTGGTTCAGATGAACCCCATCGTCCAAAAACAAATATTCATCGTAGTAAAAATTGTCCCAGGTGTTGACGAATGCCATGTTCTCCTTCCTGCAGAAGTTACTAAGCATCGATTTGTGCTGGTGGCTATGTTGTAAAATCGGCTCTCTACACTGACCCGGGGGACAATTCCTGAGACGATGATCCTTGACGACTTCTCTTTTAACGACTTGATCAGCTGCTGGTACTTGAGTAGCAAATCTTCCGACAGGGTTCGCTGTACATCATTGGATCCGACGTGGATGACGTACATTGTCTTAGCTGGGGCCAGCTTCGATATTTCGTCAACTGCAACAAATACTTTGTCCACACCACCACCAGGGATACAAAAACGCTTCCTGATCTTAGGTGCCCTGGCACAACACTATGTGAGCTGACCATGTATTATCGAGTCTCCCACGAGCTAAACTTCTTCTGTTTCTTCATCTGAGTCTATGAGTATCTGCAAACAGTTGTGACACTCAGTAACCGGTATAATTTTCCTAGGCTTGGGGCGAATGTTGTTCCTCACGATGTGGAAGTAGTCTTGAGGGGGAGCAGAATCACTGTTTGTTTCTTGTGCGTCGGAAGCATCTGCTGAAGTGGCTACTGCAGATGTTGGATTGTTGGCAGTTGACGTTGGGGCGATGGTGGAAGCTGGAGTTGAAGCAGTGACAATATGAAGTTGGTGATACTCCAACGTTGAGTGTTACGAACTCTTGGAGTGATTACAGCTTCATGGTGAGGGCATTGATCTTGTTGTGGACTTTATCCAATTTCGCTGTCAAATCCCCTCGTTGCTGGCAGAGTCGGCAGACTTAAAGATCGGCAGCAGTGATCATGGTAGCACCAAACCTACCGGCGCAGCTCGTACAGGTGCGAGACATGGTGACAGTCACTCATTTCAGATCACTTCACTCACTTAAATTCACTTCACCCACTATTATCACTTCACTCACATCAGATCCCTTTGCTTACTTAAAAGGCAGAAATCGAAAACAACAATTTTGAAATACGCAGAATAGGCCACCGGGGGTGATAGCCTAATAAAAAAAATATACATTCTAAACACGCGGAAATAGGCCACCAGGGGTGATAGCAAAATCGAAATTTAAATTAAATAAAGAGAGAGAGAGAGAGAGAGAGAGAGAGAGAGAGAGAGATATTAATCTCAACAATCATCATAATTGTACATTCTTATCCCAAAACGCTGACATAATAAGCAAACATAATTAACGTAGTAAATACATTGAAAAGATACCCATATATATATACATTAATTAATAAACACGCATACACCATATTCCATAATTCAAATAGTATCAGTCAAGGGCAATATATATCAACCCAAAACTAAGAAAGATATATAACGTAATAAATATACTAACATAACACATCAATAAATATAACAATAATACAAAATAATTAATTAATCAACAAATTCATCTATATACTGTATATGACCTAATTCGTGAAGTATCTGGCTAAAGGGTAAAGGGGTGTCATCATAATTATGTCCCTGCCAGATTATTGTGAGAGGTGTGAGAGATAGTGTGTATGTGTGTGTGTGTGTATGTGTGAGTGTGTGTGTGTGTGTGCGTATATTAATATAATCGTAGACAGGAATTTCTGGAAAATCTTCGGAGGCACAAATACAATACACTCAAAAACTCTTATATTAACTGCTTGAGTCACAAAAATACATAGCGCTCACCGCTTTGTTATCATCATTAGAAGGTGTTTACATAATCCTGACCACAGCTGTGTATCTATACACAAACCACATAAACCACTCCGAACCCATTTAGGTGATCCGACATTAAATACTACTGAAAAAAAAAAAAAAAAAAAAAAAAAATATATATATATATATATATAAATTGTAATGCATTTAGTAAAACTAAAATACAACAAAAGGGAAGGCTCTCTCTCCTCCCCCTGCACCCTCCGCTAATAAGTTGTACTGAAATGTAGTTAAGTATACTTTTGCATGATTGAAAACAATGAACGAAGTTTAGGAATATGATTATGATAAAAGTAATATACAGAAATAACAGTAATATACAGAAATAACAGTAATATACAGTAATAACAGTAATATACAGGAATAACAGTAATATACAGTAATAACAGTAATATACAGTAATAACAGTAATATACAGTAATAACAGTAATATACAGTAATAACAGTAATATACAGTAATAACAGTAATATACAGTAATAACAGTAATATACAGTAATAACAGTAATAACAGTAATATACAGTAATATACAGTAATATACAGTAATAACAGTAATATACAGTAATATACAGTAATATACAGTAATAACAGTAATATACAGTAATATACAGTAATAACAGTAATATACAGTAATAACAGTAATATACAGTAATAACAGTAACATACAGTAATAACAGTAATATACAGTAATATACAGTAATATACAGTAATATACAGTAATAACAGTAATATACAGTAATAACAGTAATATACAGTAATAACAGTAATATACAGTAATAACAGTAATATACAGTAATAACAGTAATATACAGTAATATACAGTAACATACAGTAATATACAGTAACATACAGTAATATACAGTAATATACAGTAATATACAGTAACATACAGTAATATACAGTAATATACAGTAACATACAGTAATATACAGTAATATACAGTAATATACAGTAATAACAGTAATATACAGTAATAACAGTAATATACAGTAATATACAGTAATATACAGTAATATACAGTAATAACAGTAATATACAGTAATATACAGTAATAACAGTAATATACAGTAATATACAGTAATATACAGTAATAACAGTAATATACAGTAATATACAGTAATATACAGTAATATACAGTAATATACAGTAATATACAGTAATATACAGTAATATACAGTAATAACAGTAATATACAGTAATATACAGTAATATACAGTAATAACAGTAATATACAGTAATAACAGTAATATACAGTAATAACAGTAATATACAGTAATAACAGTAATATACAGTAATATACAGTAATAACAGTAATATACAGTAATATACAGTAATATACAGTAATATACAGTAATACAGTAATATACAGTAATAACAGTAATATACAGTAATATACAGTAATAACAGTAATATACAGTAATATACAGTAATAACAGTAATATACAGTAATATACAGTAATATACAGTAATATACAGTAATATACAGTAATAAAGTAATATACAGTAATAACAGTAATATACAGTAATATACAGTAATATACAGTAATAACAGTAATATACAGTAATAACAGTAATATACAGTAATATACAGTAATATACAGTAATAACAGTAATATACAGTAATAACAGTAATATACAGTAATAACAGTAATATACAGTAATAACAGTAATATACAGTAATATACAGTAATAACAGTAATATACAGTAATATCAGTAATATACAGTAATAACAGTAATATACAGTAATAACAGTAATATACAGTAATATACAGTAATATACAGTAATATACAGTAATATACAGTAATAACAGTAATATACAGTAATAACAGTAATATACAGTAATAACAGTAATATACAGTAATAACAGTAATATACAGTAATATACAGTAATAACAGTAATATACAGTAATATACAGTAATATACAGTAATATACAGTAATATACAATAATAACAGTAATATACAGTAATATACAGTAATATACAGTAATATACAGTAATAACAGTAATATACAGTAATAACAGTAATATACAGTAATAACAGTAATATACAGTAATATACAGTAATATACAGTAATAACAGTAATATACAGTAATATACAGTAATAACAGTAATATACAGTAATAACAGTAATATACAGTAATAACAGTAATATACAGTAATAACAGTAATATACAGTAATATACAGTAATATACAGTAATAACAGTAATATACAGTAATATACAGTAATATACAGTAATATACAGTAATATACAGTAATATACAGTAATATACAGTAATATACAGTAATAACAGTAATATACAGTAATATACAGTAATATACAGTAATATACAGTAATAACAGTAATATACAGTAATAACAGTAATATACAGTAATATACAGTAATATACAGTAATATACAGTAATATACAGTAATAAAGTAATATACAGTAATAACAGTAATATACAGTAATAACAGTAATATACAGTAATATACAGTAATAACAGTAATATACAGTAATAACAGTAATATACAGTAATAACAGTAATATACAGTAATATACAGTAATAACAGAAATATACAGTAATAACAGTAATATACAGTAATAACAGTAATATACAGTAATATACAGTAATATACAGTAATATACAGTAATATACAGTAATATACAGTAATAACAGTAATATACAGTAATATACAGTAATAACAGTAATGTACAGTAATATACAGTAATATACAGTAATAACAGTAATATACAGTAATATACAGTAATATACAGTAATATACAGTAATATACAGTAATAACAGTAATATACAGTAATAACAGTAATATACAGTAATAACAGTAATATACAGTAATAACAGTAATAACAGTAATATACAGTAATATACAGTAATATACAGTAATATACAGTAATAACAGTAATATACAGTAATAACAGTAATATACAGTAATAACAGTAATATACAGTAATATACAGTAATATACAGTAATATACAGTAATAACAGTAATATACAGTAATAACAGTAATATACAGTAATATACAGTAATATACAGTAATAACAGTAATATACAGTAATAACAGTAATATACAGTAATATACAGTAATAACAGTAATATACAGTAATATACAGTAATAACAGTAATATACA
Source organism: Paralithodes platypus (assembly GCA_032716605.1). NCBI lineage: Eukaryota > Metazoa > Arthropoda > Malacostraca > Decapoda > Lithodidae > Paralithodes > Paralithodes platypus. The sequence continues at coordinate 27,916,107 of CM064483.1, read as the reverse complement.
GTAATATACAGTAATATACAGTAATATACAGTAATAACAGTAATATACAGTAATAACAGTAATATACAGTAATAACAGTAATATACAGTAATAACAGTAATATACAGTAATAACAGTAATATACAGTAATAACAGTAATAACAGTAATATACAGTAATAACAGTAATATACAGTAATATACAGTAATATACAGTAATATACAGTAATATACAGTAATATACAGTAATAACAGTAATATACAGTAATATACAGTAATGTACAGTAATAAAGTAATATACAGTAATATACAGTAATATACAGTAATAACAGTAATATACAGTAATAACAGTAATATACAGTAATAACAGTAATATACAGTAATAACAGTAATATACAGTAATATACAGTAATATACAGTAACATACAGTAATATACAGTAATATACAGTAATATACAGTAACATACAGTAACATACAGTAACATACAGTAATATACAGTAACATACAGTAACATACAGTAATATACAGTAATATACAGTAATATACAGTAATATACAGTAATAACAGTAATATACAGTAATATACAGTAATAACAGTAATATACAGTAATATACAGTAATATACAGTAATAACAGTAATATACAGTAATATACAGTAATAACAGTAATATACAGTAATATACAGTAATAACAGTAATATACAGTAATAACAGTAATATACAGTAATAACAGTAATATACAGTAATAACAGTAATATACAGTAATAACAGTAATATACAGTATACTAGGACTCTCAGCACTATATTTTATGGATTTTTCATTGCTTGCAATTGTTTTAAGCTTTTCAATATACCATGACGCATTCTTTCCTTTTATTTTGGCTATTATTTAATTATGATATTAAGCTTAGAAAACGATATGTGAACATACCAATATTAATTATGATAGTAAGCTTAGAAAACGATATGTGAACATACCAATATTAATTATGATATTAAGCTTAGAAAACGATATGTGAACATACCAATATTAATTATGATATTAAGCTTAGAAAAGGATATGTGAACATACAAATATTAATTGAAATCAATTTGACCACTGTTTGATCAAGTTAAATCCTAATACAGGTATATATAATAAATCCTAATACAGGTATATATAATAAATCCTAATACAGGTATATATAATAAATCCTAATACAGGTATATATAATAAATCCTAATACAGGTATATGTAATAAATCCTAATACAGGTATATATAATAAATCCTAATACAGGTATATATAATAAATCCTAATACAGGTATATATATAATAAATTTCAAATACAAATGAATGCAAAAGATCTTCAGGTTACTGAACGGGTCAATAATAATAGGGACCTGTCGTTTATCATAATAATAGGGGCCTGTCGTTTATCATAATAATAGGGACCTGTCGTTTATCATAACCTATAAAACGAATCATAATTAACATTTTAATGTTTTAATGAACATCTGTAGTTATGACCCCCCCCCTTCTCTCTCTCTCTCTCTCTCTCTCTCTCTCTCTCTCTCTCTCTCTCTCTCTCTCTCTCTCTCTCTCTCTCTCTCTCTCTCTCTCTCTCTCTCTCTCACTGAATGATGGATGGTGAACCTGGCAGTGACCCCCCCCCCCTTCTCTCTCTCTCTCTCTCTCTCTCTCTCTCTCTCTCTCTCTCTCTCTCTCTCTCTCTCTCTCTCTCTCTCTCTCTCTCTCTCTCTCTCTCTCTCTCACTGAATGATGGATGGTGAACCTGGCAGTGCCCCGTCCCTCATCCATATTTCTCCGGAACAACAGGTGAAAACAACAACAAACACACCCAACAAATAGACAAATAAGTACACAAACATATCAGGAAAACGGAGGGGGGAGAGAGAGAGAGAGAGAGAGAGAGAGAGAGAGAGAGAGAGAGATTATATAATGTGATCTAGTTTCTGTCGTACGTTATAGATCTAACGATATCCCTTTCTTTATCAATATGTCAGTTTTCTCTCTCTCTCTCTCTCTCTCTCTCTCTCTCTCTCTCTCTCTCTCTTAGGTGTTTTATACTATTTATTTATCATAGGCGTTGTTTTATTAGTATTCTCTTTAGCACATCACTATTTTAACACTATATGATCCGACGTATTGTGGATTATTATGATATTCTCCTTAAATTTAATGTTGATTTTGCTTACTTTTGCCATTTTCGGGCAATGTATTCTTGTTTGTCCTACAGGCTGACAAAATCGCCTCCCAGACTTATTTCAAACTAATAAATATGCCAGCCCAGACCCCCTTCAAGCTAAATGTGTACATTATGCGATAGAAAAATGACCCGGATGAAGGCCTTCATCTTTATAGCTACAGACTCGCTAGTGCTTGACCAGAAACAACTGGCACATGAATGGGGTGATGCGTCTAATTATCACCAAACTAATGGAGCAAAACAGGTGAGGTCACAACGACCGCCTACAACCAAATATGGTTAAGAAGTAATTTAACACCATGACTCCATAAGGTGTACATACATGATACTTAATAAGTAATTACAGTATATTATCAAACATAGAGCTAGCATATTCTAAAAAATAACACTCTTATATATGTAAACACTATATATATATATATATATATATATATATATATATATATATATATATCTATATATATATATATATATATATATATATATATATAATACTATATATATATATATATATATATATATATATATATATATATATATATATATATATATATATATATATATATATATATATATATATATATATATATATATATATATATATATATATATAATATATATTATATATCGGCATATATATATATATATATATATATATATATATATATATATATAGGAAAAAGTACGTAAGGGAGCAGGACAATAATAATTATGACTTAAATTACTTCAAACTCCGTGTGTACAGGCATTTTGACTCGAACGTCCCTTGATTTTGGCCCTGTCACACTTTCAACTCTGGGGGAGGCACTCAATACAGGCAGTTCTGCCTTTTGTCTCCCTCACTCACATAGAAAAAACAAACACAAAACAACATATACTAAAGGTAGCAGGAAAGACATATTGAGCAAGGAAAAAGTGCGTATAGGTAATAGTAAAATGGGTAACAAGAAAAACGAAATAAAGTAGAAGTGCCGTTTTCGCATTTTCGAAAGAAACGTGCATACCCAATTCTGCGAAGTTGAATTTTATCTTCACAATTAACTATTAGAGGCATTATGAAAATATTTAAGCTTCTGTGTTATATTATTCCAACTGAACATTGATACGAAAACTGTATACCTAGAGTAGATTGTCCATAAACCAGTTAACTTAGGAGACATTATTAGAGTAATATAATTGATCTTATGCCATGATGTTTTTTTAAATATATATCTGAAAGTTGGCCAGTACATATATTGTAAATTAAATTTATTGGAAAACAATAACCTTAAAATTGACCTTGACCTTGATAAGTATTGGATTTAATGCTTCCCTGATCATTGCATACGAATTGCAGATATAACTGTACATTTTGATGAGCGTTTATTTGTCAGTTTTGGGAAACAATGTAACAATCTACTTTTGACTTTTCCCTCTGACAGTTGACCTTAACTTTAGTAATTCAGATATGATTATTCTTCAAAATATTTGTCATATGCAGTATATAGTACAACTAACACAACGAGTTGGATGACATTTGTATGATAAAAATATGTAATAATTGAACTTTGACCCTGACTTTTTATTTTGACCTTTCAGTAGGAATATATTATATTTTTCATTATCATTCTATTAACAAATCAAGGACACAAGTTTAATTTGGTGAACACATATTGGTTAGAATGCTAAAGCTATCGGAATAGTTGGAATGGAGCTTTGTCCTTTATATTGACCTTTATGGTTTTAGTGTGAACATTTACCATTGTAATGTGTATGTAAAGGTCAGCCATCTCAGCGAATTTGGCGAAATTCGAGTTAATAGTAAAGAAGTTAATGTATTGACCTTAAAATTTGACCTTAGCCTGTGACCTTCACCTTTGAGTAATACATAGTATTGTGTTGTTTTGTTACCTCTGCATACACTTATTCGATAGGTCAGCTTTGCAGAAATTGAAGTAAATCTGTGTTTGACCTTTTCCCTTGAACTGTTGCCACTACTTACTATGAGAAGACTCCTTTTTCCCATGAAAGAAAAGGAGTATGCTCGACGACTTAGAAGCGCAATGCGCAATGATATATGCTTCTAAAACGTAGCCTGTCAAAGCGGACGATATCAACATAATGGAACGTAACGAGATGAGAATGGTGAGATGGATATGTGGGGCCAAACTGCAAGATAGGATATCTAGTGAAGAGCTGAGGAGACGGTTAGAAATCAAGAGTATCAGTGATGAAATGCGTACTATAGTCTATTCGCTGTAAGTAGGCGAGGAATCATGACCTCTAACCTCAGTAACTCAAAAGGGGCTGGAGTAAATTGGCTGTAAATTTCCACATCTATTCCTTGACTGACTCTTCCCAAATGGTAGAAATATTAGCGCGAATACTCTAGTTGTTTTCGAGTTACAGAGGATAGAGGTCATGATTTCTCGCCTACCTACAGCGAATATACTATAGTAGGCTTGGATGGTTTGGACATGTGGAGAGGGTGGATGAACTAAGTTGGATGAAAGTCAGTGAATGGGGGGAAAGAGGAGAGGGGATGAGGAGCTTAACTAAGGGGCAGGAATTGACCTTTAAATTTATGTATGTATGTATGCATGTATATATTTGACCTTGACATTTGAAATATACTGTATATGCTGTATTTGTTCAACACAATATCTATATAAACAACATCTAGGAGAGTGATATTGGTGACATTCGAATTATTTTTAACACCAGTTTTAATACCTGAACTTTTACAGTGACCTGGGACCTTGACCTTCAAGGGAGGAAATATACTGTTATTGCATGATAATATTTCATGGACAAATCGAGTATTATGTATGTACATTGTGATGAAAAATTATTTGATTAGTTTAGGAAAAATTATGAATATAATTGGCATTTCCTTTCAATCTTTATCTTGACCTTTGCAGAATGTGTCTGATAATTTGTAATAATAGTTTGTATACCAAAATCAACTATTTCAACTAATTTGGTTACATTTGAAAACAAAAAACATAAAGACATTGATATATTGACCTTAACATTTCACCTTGACCTATGACCTTGACCTTTTAGTATTATTATATTTTTGTATTTGCTGACCTTTGTATAAGTATTTTAGAAATGTTTGCAACGTTTGCCGAAAATTCATCTATACATTAGAAATAATACTAATAAATTCATCTATACATTAGAAATAATACTAATAAATTCATCTATACATTAGAAATAATACTAATAAATTCATCTATACATTAGAAATAATACTAATAAATTCATCTATACATTAGAAATAATACTAATAAATTCATCTATACATTAGAAATAATACTAATAAATTCATCTATACATTAGAAATAATACTAATAAATTCATCTATACATTAGAAATAATACTAATAAATATGATTATGTTCTTTGCCCTTGACCTTTGACCCTAAGCTTAGGAATATTTACTGTAAGTTGGTCAGTATGATTGTCACTTGCATAGTATCTACTATTGTGAATATGGTGGTAATTGAGGGAGTAGACAAAAAGTTGAGAAACTGACCTTTATCTTTGACCTTTATGAATGGCCTAAACCTTTGAGTAAGATCAATATTATTTTTTGACTGTCATCCGCATAGACCTTCAAAAGGCATGTATACAAATTTCGTAAACGTCTATTGAAAAACCTAGGAGAAAATACTGGACAGACAGACACACAGACCGACAGACTGACAAGCTGAGTAGTCTTGGTCCGGTATGCAGGGGAATGATACCATTTTGTTTACGCAAAATTGATAAGTATAACTAGCAGGAAACTAGGCAGCAGGAAATAGGTGGCAGAACAAAATGAGCACGAGAAATGCAGGTATCGCTAACAGGAATATCGTTAGCAAGAAAATATATGCATAGCTAAGAGGGAAATTATAAAATAGGCTAAAGGTACGCCTAGGTAGAAGGCACATAATAAGTACGCCTAGGTAGCAGGCACATAATAAGTACGTATAGGTAGCAGGCACATAATAAGTACGCCTAGGTAGCAGGAACATAATAAGTACGTATAGGTAGCAGGAACATAATAAGTACGTATAGGTAGCAGGAACATAATAAGTACGTATAGGTAGCAGGAACATAATAAGTACGTATAGGTAGCAGGAACATAAAAAGTACGTATAGGTAGCAGGAACATAATAAGTACGTATAGGTAGCAGGAACATAAAAAGTACGTATAGGTAGCAGGAACATAATAAGTACGTATAGGTAGCAGGAACATAATAAGTACGTATAGGTAGCAGGAACATAATAAGTACGTATAGGTAGCAGGCACATAATAAGTACGTATAGGTAGCAGGAACATAATAAGTACGCCTAGGTAGCAGGCACATAATAAGTACGCCTAGGTAGCAGGCACATAATAAGTACGCCTAGGTAGCAGGAACATAATAAGTACGTATAGGTAGCAGGCACATAATAAGTACGTATAGGTAGCAGGAACATAATAAGTACGTATAGGTAGCAGGCACATAATAAGTACGTATAGGTAGCAGGAACATAATAAGTACGCCTAGGTAGCAGGAACATAATAAGTACGTATAGGTAGCAGGCACATAATAAGTACGCCTAGGTAGCAGGAACATAATAAGTACGTATAGGTAGCAGGAACATAATAAGTACGTATAGGTAGCAGGAACATAATAAGTACGTATAGGTAGCAGGAACATAATAAGTACGTATAGGTAGCAGGAACATAATAAGTACGTATAGGTAGCAGGAACATAATAAGTACGTATAGGTAGCAGGAACATAATAAGTACGTATAGGTAGCAGGAACATAATAAGTACGTATAGGTAGCAGGAACATAATAAGTACGTATAGGTAGCAGGAACATAAAAAGTACGTATAGGTAGCAGGAACATAATAAGTACGTATAGGTAGCAGGAACATAATAAGTACGTATAGGTAGCAGGCAAAATAATAAGTAGGTATAGGTAGCAGGAACATAATAAGTACGTATAGGTAGCAGGCAAAATAATAAGTAGGTATAGATTATTATGTTCTCTCCACCAACCAACTTTACTTCTAAACTCGATTAATGAAATTAATGAAATAGCAGGAAAATAATAAGGCCAAAAGCAGGAAAATAGGTAGCAGGGAAATAATAACATTGGGCTAGGAAAAAGTAGGTATAGGCAGCACACCTGTCGATCCTCACCAGGCTGTGGTTAATTTAACCTTGGAAGTAAAAAAGACAAGTTGGAAAGAAAATGAGTACAGCTGGGAAGAGAGAGAGAGAGAGGTGTTTGAAATATGAATATCACATTTTCTTTTTTCTATGTGAGTGAGGGAAACAAAAGGCAGAACTGCCTGTATCGAGTGCCTTCCCCAGAGTTGAAAGAGTGACAGGGCCAAAATCAAGGGACGTTATAGCCTAAATGCCTGGACACACGGAGTTTGAAGCAATTTAAGTCATAGGAAGAGGGAAAAACTGATTCTGGGAGAGAGTTCCAGAACTCAGCAGTTGAATAGAAGAAAGTCTGAGAATAACGTTTCACTCTTGGGTTGGAGAGTTGTACAGAGTAGGGGTGGGATTGTATTAGGACAAGAGAAAGAAATGCGAGAGAGGTAGAATGAAGAAGCCAGAACAAAGATAAATAATATGAGAAACGCCGAAAGATAGCTTAGGGAAAAAGTAAATCAAGGAAGAAAAGAAGTGAGGAGAACGATAAAAGAGAGGAATAGAAACTACAACCAAGAAGAGAACGTTTGTGTTATTCTAAGTGTTACGTAAATATATAGAGAGCGAGTTAACCCTATTTGGTCTAAGGGAGGTTCTTTTGGATTTCCCCGGTTTCGCTCCATTAGTTTACATATATTAGGACGTTTCACCCCATTAGTTTGGCGATACTGAGCATGGTGTCGACATTTTTCTGAGCGAACGATAGCGAGCCTATAACTTATAAGAAATCAGTCTTCGGCCGGACATTTTACTATTGAATAAATGTACAACTGTACCTTGAGGGGGCCTGGATGGGCATTTATTTATTTATTTATTTATTTATTTATTGTATTTGTTTTTGTCAATGCAGTCTGTGAAGGCGTGTTTGTTAGCCTAGGGGACAAAATAAAATGCATTCCTCGAAACTGACAAAAGCAAGCATAATCCTCAACAATTATTTAACATAATATCATAATAACCCCAAAGACGTCAGACCAGATAGTGTTAAATATATAGAAAGAAATATAAGCGAAAACAAACCCGAGATAAAGAACAAATGTAAATTATAAAAGAGGAGGATATACTTCACAGCATAGAAAATATAGATATTAGCTAAATGTATATGTAGAAAGATATATATACATACATGCATATATACATACATACATAATACATACATACATACGGTCGCGCTAATAAGTCATGTCCCAGCTGTCATTACGTTTGGCTTGCTCTGTGCTGTATTAATGTCTGTCAGATGTTGAATAGGGCGGGTAAGTAAGGGAATATGCTTGTATATTTCACTCGATATGAAGAAATGAAGCTTAGATATTGCTGATACTAATTATTGATCAAAACCTACTTGGTGCCGAGACATCACTTATTAGCGCGATTGTACATACATACATACAGTATATACAGACAGACAGACATACACTTTTCTATTTGTTTCTTGCTTACTTGTCTTCTTGTCACTTGTGTTTATTTCTCCCATTATCCATCTACCTATCTATATTTATCTATCTCCCTTTGTATATACATAGACAGAGAAATAGATAAATAGAGATAGGTAGATAGATAAAGAGATAAATAAACAAAACAGTGACAAGGAAGCAAGAAACAGATAGAAAAGTGAGATGTACTGTAAATATATAATGGTGGTACAAAATAACAGATCCAAGCAGAGACTCAGTGTTTATGTTGACATCGCAGAGAGATATATCATTTGATAAATAGCATTACATTGAATATGATAGATAGATAGATAGATACCTTCATAAATAGATGGTACGATACAAACAAATTGATAGTTTAATATATAGACAGATATAATGATACATACTTAAATACTGTATATATAAGAAAGATAAAGATATACTGTAGAGTACTTAAACAATAAGAAAGATAAAGATATAGAGTACTTAAACAATAAGAAAGATAAAGATATAGAGTACTTAAACAATAAGAAAGATAAAGATATAGAGTACTTAAACAATAAGAAAGATAAAGATATAGAGTACTTAAACAATAAGACAGATAAAGATATAGAGTACTTAAACAATAAGAAAGATAAAGATATAGAGTACTTAAACAATAAGAAAGATAAAGATATAGAGTACTTAAACAATAAGAAAGATAAAGATATAGAGTACTTAAACAATAAGACAGATAAAGATATAGAGTACTTAAACAATAAGAAAGATAAAGATATAGAGTACTTAAACAATAAGAAGATAAAGATATAGAGTACTTAAACAATAAGAAAGATAAAGGTATAGAGTACTTAAACAATAAGAAAGATAAAGATATAGAGTACTTAAACAATAAGAAAGATAAAGATATAGAGTACTTAAACAATAAGAAAGATAAAGATATAGAGTACTTAAACAATAAGACAGATAAAGATATAGAGAAGACTAAAACAAGGCGACTAACTCACTCCCCTGCCCGACCGACCGACCGACCGACCGCTAGTGGTGGTGGTGGTGAAGTTTTTGTTGTCATCAAGGAGGTTCGTCTTCATAACTGTCTTGGGGGCCGAGGAGTAATAATTATTCTCATCATCAGTGTGTGTGTGTGTTTGTGTGTGTGTGTGTGTGTGTGTGTGTGTGTGTGTGTGTGTGTGTGTGTGTGTGTGTGTGTGTGTGTGTGTGTGTGTCTGAGTGTGTGCTTGTGTGTGTGTGTGTGTGTATGTATGTGTGTGTTTATGTATGTATTTGTGTGTGTATGTGTTTATGTATGTGTTTGTGTGTGTGTGGGGGACATTTATATGTGAGAGAGAGAGAGAGGGAGAGCCGAACAAAGGCAGCTTCCTCCTAAATTGCAGGCTTGCTTACGCTCGCCAGTAAAAAAAAAACACGACCCCTAAATGGCACTAACGGTCTTAATATCGCCAAACTAATAGGGCGATCGTTTTAAAATGTTAAGGCTAATGATATTAAACATGAGGGAAAAGGGGCTTCCAGAAAATCCCCATTAAAAGAAGACCCACAAAAAGAAGAATAAACAAAATACCTATCAACAAGACATCCTAGTTGTCTCCTTCTCCCCGACCTCTGACAATTTCCTCACATTAGCATAGTAAAATATCCTGGGTGGAACTTTGGGACTTTCATAATTTATAACTTCTATTAATGTGGGCCAATCTTGGAGAGTTGTGACCTGACCTCCTTCTATCTAAATAATGTGTAAATAGTATAGTTGTGTACATCCTACATATCTGTCTCTCTCTCTCTCTCTCTCTCTCTCTCTCTCTCTCTCTCTCTCTATATATATATATATATATATATATATATATACTGCAACCAACTGCAAGTTGGTTGTTGCAGAGTTTCTTGTAAATATTTGTTTCGTTTTCTGAGAGTATTCTTGCCTTCCACAGGAAGTTGTCTTGGGTTCTGCAGGATTTTATGTACGGTTTGGGTGCCAGCATTTTATGTACGGTTTGTGGGCTGCAGGATTTTATGTACGGTTTGGGTGGTACTGCAGGATTTTATGTACGGTTTGGGTGGCACTGCAGGATTTTATGTACGGTTTGGGTGGCACTGCAGGATTTTATGTACGGTTTGGGTGGCACTGCAGGATTGTATGTACGGTTTGGGTGGCACTGCAGGATTTTATGTACGGTTTGGGTGGCACTGCAGGATTTTATGTACGGTTTGGGTGGCACTGCAGGATTTTATGTACGGTTTGGGTGGCACTGCAGGATTTTATGTACGGTTTGGGTGGCACTGCAGGATTTTATGTACGGTTTGGGTGGCACTGCAGGATTTTATGTACGGTTTGGGTGGCACTGCAGGATTTTATGTACGGTTTGGGTGGCACTGCAGGATTTTATGTACGGTTGGCACTGCAGGAATATTCTGCAGGATTTTATGTACGGTTTGGGTGGCACTGCAGGATTTTATGTATGGTTTGGGTGGCACTGCAGGATTTTATGTACGGTTTGCCGCAAATATTCTGTTCCGTTGGGGTCGTGATTTGGCAGCCCTCCATCCACTTCTCCAACCCCTCTCCCTCACTCCACGGGGAGGTGGGTGCAGGGCTGCCAAATCACGCCCCCAACGGAATAGAATATGTGCGTCAAACTGTACATAGTACTTAGCAAGAATGCGTTTTCGTACGCTTCCCTTAAAGTTTAAAAAATATTCATTCACTCAAGATCATTTACCTTCCTTCAAGAGTCTATTAATTTTTAATCAGGCCAAAACTCTTGTTAATTCTTCTTATTTGTTTGTTTATAAAACATGACCCTATTGCTAACTATATTAATTCATTATAAGTAGGCCACATATCTTGACCGCTAACCTTTATTAGTTAAAACCGACTTGAGTAATCGAGTTAATATTTCTACCAGTCTCTTTCTATATGTATGCAGGAGACAAAAGGCAGGCTGCCTGTAACAAGTGTCTCCCCAAAGCCAAAAGTGTGACAGTTATCCAAATTCAAGGAACGTTGGGGGTCAAAATGTCTGGACACACTAAGTTTAAAGCAGTCTAAGTCATAAGATGAAGGAAAGATTGATTGAGGGAGAGAGTTCCAGAGGAAAATTTGCTAATTCTTGGGTTGGAGAGCTGGACAGAAGAGGAGTGGGACTGTGTTGTAAGGCGGATTTCTCACACTCGCCGCAAGGGAGAGGGTTAGCTCTGAAGAACACCGATTGTTGTAATAGCAATACAATAGTGAAAAAGATGCAACATTGTGGCGTGTAAAAAGATATTGTAGGGAATTAGTAGGAGGAAGTGAATTGATGAGGCGAAATGCTTTTGGCTCTACTCTTTCGAGAAGTGCGGTATGGGTTGAACATACTCACGCATGGGAACAATACTCGATTCATGGGCGCACAGTGCCCCTATACAGAGAATAAAGCTGTGCAGGGGTGAAGAACCCATAGAGATGGTTGAGCACACCTAACTTCTGGGAAGCTGTTTTAACAAGAGTGGTAATATTATCTTTCCAAGAAAGGTCGGATGAAAAAGATATACCAAGGATATTGTGAGAGGATGAAGGGTTGATTAGTGTAGTGTTGAAGAATATTTGATTGCCTTGTGGAAGATTGTGATGGGAACATATAAGGAGAAATTGGGTCTTGGAGGCATTGAAAGTAACAAGGTTTTCTCTGCCCCAATCAGAAATAATTGGTAGATCAGAGGATAGGCGTACTATGGCCTCGTCTCGTGAATTTTGGAGTGATTGCATGCTGGGTTGTTGTGAACAACTAGTTTAATAGTCTAAGGTAGAGTCATCAGCATATGAGTGGATAGGAATAGAGGTGCAGTTGCGGAGATCATTATTTAGTATCAGAAAGAGAACTGGAAACAGGACAGAACCCTGGGAAACACCGAAGTTGATAGGTTGAGTAAGTGAGCGATGGCCGTCCACAACTGTAGCTATGGATTGGTCAGAAAGGAATTAGAGACAAATTAAGGCACAGATAGAGAGATAGAAACCGAAGGAGCGTAGTTAGGAATTAGAGATTTGTGCCAGACTCTATCGAAGAATCAGCTAGAGAATAGGTGTGGTAATTAACAGCCCATTTGTTATAGCTATGTTTCGTGTCACAGAGGTTAGGGGCTACTATGGGTGGCCTACTTATAATTAATTGACTATAGACTGATATTAGATGTCATAAAACGTAATAATAATAATGACACTTCAATTTAAAAAGGGGGGTAGGGGGGTTCTGGACCCCCCTCTCCCTCATGCTTAGCCCTATTAGTTTTTACATTTTAAGACGTTCATCCCACTAGTTTGGAGGTTTTAAGACTTTTCGTGCCATTTACGCTTATTTATTTTTCCTGGCAAGCGGTAGGGAGCCTATAGTTTGGGCGAAATTGACCTTTGTCCGGGCTATTTTTCTACTGAAAAATGCATAAATTTATCTCGAAGGGGGGCCTGGGGACATTTGTTTCAAACTTAGTGGAGGCCTACGGAGGAAACTAAACAAATATAATAAGTATATATATAACAAAATATATATACTGTATATGTATATCCCCTAAAGTGCTGCCAGAACTTAGTTACAATTACTGTGTTATATACTGAAGGGATTATCTCCAACTCAACATTTGGTTATTACTTCCTTTGGCTACACATATACACGGATATAAAATTATGTTTCTGTAATAGTTACTGTCCATATGTATGTCCCACTGTGTGTCTGTGTTCTTGACCCCCTCTCTCTAAAGAAATAAAATCTGTTGTTAATATCATGGAATTATGAAGTACTGGGTATGCAAGATGGCGGCCAGTGGAGCAAGAATGGCGGGGTAAGGCTCTCTCCAGCGGGCCAGGAAGCAGGCGAGTGAAATATAGGGAGGCACCTCAAAGGCAAGGGGGAAAAGTGTTGGCAACCACAACAAGGGAATTAGATGGCTTGTACGACACGGAGTTTGGTGAAAGAGTGAGGGAGGGAAAGGGGGAGGGAGGGAGGAGGTAGAGAGAGGATGGTGAGGAAGGAAGATGGGAGGAAGGAAGGGAAGGGGAGTGAAGGATGAACAAGATGAGAAGGAGGGAGAGAGGAAAGGAAGGAGGAAGAGTAGAGGAGGGGAGGGAAGAAGAGATAATTAGACGAAGGGAGGGAGGGATAAATGGAGGGCTAGGACGAGGGTGAACGACAAGGGAAGGAGAAAGGCAGAATAGGACAGAGGAAGACGGAGAGAAAAAGAGTGAGTGAAGGAGAGAAGTAAGGGAAATGTGAAGGAGGGTCGGGTGCAATGAAGGGAAAAGTGTAAGGAGAAAGGAAGGATAAAAAGGAAGGGATGGGAAGGAGGAGGATGGAGAAAGGCAGGATGAAAAGAGGCTTCGAGGAAGGAAGGACCATGAACAACGGGATAATGGAACGGAAAAGGTTGCAAAGAAGAGTGGGAAATATATATAGGCTATAGAGATATATATATATATATATATATATATATATATATATATATGAGAGAGTGTGTGTGTGAGAGTGTGAGACAGAGAAAAGATAGGTTGGATATAGAAACAAATGATCAATATATTAATTTATAACTATATTATCAGCTAACTTAATCAAATATTAATATACACTAATATCAAGCAAACCTTTTAGGCTAACCGTAACTTAGCCTAACATAATCCAACATAACCTACCTTAGCACTTTATGGGGAGATTTATATTTATTTGTTAATTTATTTCATTTATTTAGTTTTAGTTTTTTAGATTTCTCCCTAGACTTCCATCAAGCTTAGAAATATGTCCCGGCCGAAGGACTGTTCCTCCTAAATTGCAGGCTCGCTATCGCTTGCTATGACAAATCTGACACCTAAGTCGACCGAAAATTCTTAGAAATGACAAATAAATTGGGCGAAAAGTTTTAAAATCACCAAACTAATGGGGCGAACGTCATAATGTTGGCAAAGTAATAGAGTAATAAAGTAAATGAGAGAGAAGGGAGTCCAGAAAAAAGTATAAACACCTTAAGCGCACATATACCCATAATTCATAAAGCCAAACCACTGATATTCTATCGCTATTCTATCTAGGTAAATGACCTAGAGCAGTTAGTTCAGCAACCCACCCGTATCCCGGATCGCATCGGAGATCGGCCCAACATTCTTGACCTGTTTCTAACTTCTAACCCTTCTTCTTATACTGTCGATCTTTTCTCTCCTTTGGGCTCCTCCGACCATAAACTTATCTCTGTCACCTGTCCTATCTCTCCAGTACAGCCACCCGATCCTCCTAGCCGGCGGCGCTTGTGGCACTTTGGCGCTGCCGACTGGGAGGCTCTTCGGCAGTACTTCTTTGATTTCCCATGGAATGATTTCTGCTTCCATGGCCGAGGACCCTCGGAGAGTGCTGAACGCATTACCGAGGTAATCCTATCGGGCATGGAAGCATACATTCCATTCTCTTTCTCTCAGACTAATGCTAAAAAATCTTGGTTCACTCACGCCTGTTCTACTGCTGTCCGCAATAAGGAGGAATCATTCAAACGGTACCGATGCCTTAAAACTCAAGACTCTCATTCTTCATATGTTTCTGCCCGGAATCAAGCCAAATCTGTTCTTCGACTTGCCAAACACTCTTTCATCAATAATAAATGCACTGAACTATCCAACTCTAGCTCTTCCCAAGCTTTCTGGCATCTAGCCAAAAACCTCTCCAACAATTTCTCTTCCTCGTCTTTCCCTCCCCTTTCCCACTCTGATGGCACAACCATCACTTCTTCCTCTGACAAAGCTAAACTCTTCGCTCAAACTTTTGCTAGAAACTCCACCTTGGATGATTCCGGTGCTATTCCTCCCTCTCCGCCCTCCTCTCTCTTACTTATGCCTAATATCCTAATCTCTTCTAAAGATGTACTTTCTACCCTCTCTGGGCTTAACACTAATAAGGCGTACGGTCCGGACGGTGTTCCTCCTGTTGTTCTCAAAAACTGTGCTTCCGTGCTGACTCCCTGCCTAGGCAAACTCTTTCGTCTCTGTCTATCCTCTAACGTCTTCCCTTCATGCTGGAAGTTTGCTCACATTCAACCTGTCCCAAAGAAGGGTGACCGCTCTCAACCCTCCAACTATCGTCCAATTGCTCTTATCTCTTGTCTTTCTAAAGTTTTTGAAACTATTCTTGCTTCCAAATTTCTTAAGCATTTCTCTTCTCATAATCTGCTCTCAGATCGCCAGTATGGCTTCCTTAAGGGTCGCTCTACTGGTGATCTTCTTTCATATCTTACTAACTCTTGGTCATCCTCCTTTCGGGACTTCGGTGAGACTTTTTCTATTGCACTAGACATATCGAAAGCCTTCGATAGAGTCTGGCATAAATCTTTAATTTCTAAACTACCCTCCTTCGGTTTCTATCCCTCCATCTGTGCCTTTGTCTCTAATTTCCTTTCCGGCCGTTCCATAGCCGCGGTTGTGGACGGCCATTGTTCACTTCCTCACCCTATAAACTCCGGTGTTCCTCAGGGCTCTGTCCTATCTCCTATTCTCTTTCTAACTTTTATAAATGATCTCCTTAACTGTACCTTAATTCCCATCCATTCATACGCAGACGACTCAACCTTACACTACTCCATTAGTTTTTCAGAACGCCCCAGCCAGCAATCCCTCAACGACAAACGTAATGAAGCCATAGAACTCTTAAATTCTGATCTAAATACTATTTCCAATTGGGGCAGAGAAAACCTTGTTAACTTTAATGCTTCCAAAACCCAATTTCTCCATCTATCTACCCGTCAGGATCTCCCAGCGGACTATCCCTTATTCTTCAACAATACAAAAATCAACCCTTCATCTTCTCTCAATATTCTTGGTGTCTCTTTTTCTTCTGCTCTCATTTGGAAGGACCATATTACCAGTCTTGCTAAGGCAGCCTCCCAGAAGCTGGGTGTGCTCAACCGCCTTAGGGGGTTCTTTTCCCCTGCACAGCTTCTTTCTCTGTACAGGGGCATAGTGCGCCCTTGTATTGAGTATTGTTCACATGTGTGGGGAGGTTCCTCTCACACCGCTCTCCTAGACAAAGTTGAAAGGAAGGCCTTTCGTATCATTAACTCCCGTCCACTCACCAACTCTCTGCAATCTCTCTCTCTCCGCCGCAATGTTGCATCTCTCTCGCTATTCTATCGCTACTATAATAATCAGTGTTCCTCAGAGCTATCCCAGTGCATACCACCTCCTTTACGTAGGGCACGTGGTACCCGTCTTGCAACTCAATCCCACCCCTACTCTGTGCAACTCTCCAACCCAAGAGTGAAACGTTACTCTCAAACTTTCTTCTACTCAACAGCTGAGCTCTGGAACTCTCTCCCAGAATCAGTCTTTCCCTCTTCCTATGACTTAAATTGCTTCAAACTCCGTGTGTCCAGGCATTTTGGCTCGAACGTCCCTTGATTTTGGCCCTGTCACTCTTTCAACTATGGGGGAGGCACTCGCTATAGGCAGTTATGCCTTTTGCCTCCCTCAATCACATGGAAAAAAAAAAAAAAAAAAAAAAGAAATATATACGTTTTTAAGACCCCAGGATTTACAGTTAAGTCATGATGTCAGTTAATATGTTATTGAGTCATCCATTTATTCATTTATCATTCATTCAATCAATCAGTAATTCAATCAATCAGTGCATTATTGATTAAGTGATTAAAGTCAGTCAGTCAGCCGATCATATATATCATATACTGTATATCATATATATCATATACTGTATATCATATATATCATATACTGTATATCATATATATCATATACTGTATATCATATATATCATATACTGTATATCATATATATCATATACTGTATATCATATATATCATATACTGTATATCATATATATCATATACTGTATATCATATATATCATATACTGTATATCATATATATCATATACTGTATATCATAGATATCATATACTGTATAGATATCATATACTGTATAGATATCATATACTGTATAGATATCATATACTGTATAGATATCATATACTGTATATCATATAGTTTGTTAGGTAATATTTCAGACATTCATGCATTAACTTATTCGGTCAACCAGTCAGTCAGTTAGTCAGACAATTAATCGCTGTCAATTTAGTCAGCGCATTGGTTAATTTGACTGTGGGTTAGCCAGCAAGTTAGTCTATAAATGGGGTGGTCAGTCAGTCCGTACGTTGGAGTCAAAATGTCCGGACACAAAGCTTGAAGAAGTTTAAGTCATAAAATGACGGAAAGACAGATTGAAGGAGAGAGTTCAGAAGCTTGCTTATTAAGTAGAAGAACGACTAGAAAAAATGGTTCAATCTTGGGTTTGAGAGTTGGACAGAATATAGGTCGGAGTGTGTTGAAAGGCGGGTGCCCCCACTATCCGTATGGGAGGGGGTATGCACTGAAAGAGCTCTGAAGGGCATTGCTTATTGTAATAGTGGTAGAAGAGTTAGAGAGATGCAACATTGTGGCTTGTAGAGAGAGATTATAGGGAATTAGTGAGAGGTGAGTTGATGAGGCAAAATGTTTTTGAATCTACATTTTTGAGAAGTGCTGTATGAGTTGAACCTCCCCACACATGTGAACAATACTCGATACATGGGACGTGGTACTCCTATACACAGTAAGAAGCTGTGCGAGGGTGAAGATCCCACAAAGACGGTTGATCACACCTAACTTCTGGGAAGCTGTACTTGCAAGAGTGGTAGTATGATCTTTCCCAGAAAGGCCAGAAGAAAATAAACGCCAAGAATACTGAGGGAAGATGAAGAGTTGATTTGTGTATTGTTGAAGTATAAGGGATAGACCTGTGGAAGTTCTTGACTGGTAGATAAATCGAGAAATTGGTCTTTTTGAAGCACTGAAAGTAACAAGATTTTCTCTTCCCTAATCGGTAATGGTTGATATATCAGAAGATAGACTTGCTATGGTCGCATCACGTGAGTTTTTGAGTGATTCCATGCTGGGTCATTCTGGAAAACTAGTTGAATAGTGTAAGGTAGAGTTATCAGCATATTAATGGATAGAACTGGAGGTACAATTGAGAAGATTATTAATGAAATTTTGAAAGAGAACTGGAGACAGATCAGAACCCTGAGGAACAACAGAGTTGATAGGTTGAGGAAGTGAACGATGGCCGTCCACAACCGCAGCTATGGAACGGCCTGAAAGGAAATTAGAGACAAAAACATAAATCAAGGAATATAAACCGTAGGAGGGTAGTTTGGAGATTATAAATTTGTGCTAGACTCTAGTTAGTCAATCAGTTAGTCCGTCACTTAGCTAATCAATCAATCAGTCAGTCATTCACTCGTAGTCAAGCAGTCAGTCAATCAATCAATGAATCAATCAGTCAGTTAGTTAATCAGTAAGTTAGTCAATTAGCCAGCCAGTTCCAGTAGCCATCCTGTCTATCAGTTAGTCAGTCAACCAGCCAGTCAGTTACATAGTCAGTTAATCTATTAGTCAGTCAGTCAGTCAGTCAGTCAAGAGTGAGTGAGTGAGTCAGGAGACCTGGGCCACTAAGTCAGCCATCTAAATTCATACGGAGCTCCACACCACTGATACAAAGTTTATCCAACCTGGCATTCAGTCGGAAGGAGAGGGGTGGGGAGGGAATAGAAGGGACAGGATAGGATGGGATAGATAGGAATGTGGGATGGGAAAACAATATGCAGGGAGATAAATAGGAATAGGCGGGAATATAGGATGGGAAAGGCATGTTTGGAGAGATTAGGCCTAACAGGATTAACGAGAATATGGGATGGGAAAGGAATGTGTGGAGAGATTAACAAATGGGATAGGAGATGGCTAGAGCCTGGGATGGGAAGGTAAGGGTTGGGTTGGTTGGGGAGGATGGGATAGACGGGAATATGGAATGGGAAAGGAATACATGGAGAGATTAGCAGATGGGATGTGAGGGGGAATGGTGAGACAGTTATGGAAATGATAGTAAGGAATATGTGAAATGCGCATTGGTGTGTGTTTGTATGAGTGTGTGTGTGTGTGTGTGAGTGTGAGAGAAAGAGAGAGAGAGAGAGAGAATGTATGTGTTACAGGATAGCTAAGATTGAAAAGGAATAGTTAATTTAAATGAACTCTGACGAATATGGAAGGGGATCAGAAAGAAAATATTATAAGGAGGAATAGGAAAGGAAGATCCAGGTATGGATAGGAGAACTGGGAAAGATCTGATGGGTAGGGATGGATAGGAGGGTTATTAAAGAGTAGGATAGAAATAGATTTATGTAATGGAACAGAATGGAAGAGGATATATAGTGAGGAATAGGAAAGCATGAACGGGTATGGATAGTAGAAATGGAAAAGGTTTTATTGGCAGGGACAGATAGGAGGGTTGATAAAGCGTGGGATAGGAACAGATAATTGGAATGGGAAAGACTGGAAGAGGAGATTTGGGGAGGAAAAGGAAAGAAAGGGACAGGTATGGATGGGAGATATGGAAAAGATCTGGTGGGTATGGATGGATAGGAAGGTTGATAAAATGTGGGATAAATACAGACAGATGGACTGGGAAGGGATGGTAAGGGAATTTTAAGGGGAGGCTTTAAGTTCGTTAAAAAAAAGTACACCTAAAACACCCCCTTTCGAGATAAATTTGTAAATTTGTCTGTAAAATATATCCAGTCCGATGGCCGGTTTCTCCTAAATTAGAAGCTCACAATCGCTCGTCAGGAAATAATTGACACCTAAATGGCACGAAAGGTATCAATATTGACAAATAAATGGAGCAAATTCTATTCAAATCGCCAAACTAATGGGGTGAACGTCAACAAATGTAAAGACTAATGGAACTAAACATGAGAGAGAAGGGGTCCAGAAAAAAAAACTTCCCCAAGTGTGAAGCAGAGGGACAGGACAGATGGTATTGGAAGCAGAGGGACAGGACAGCTATGTGGGATATACTGTATATGGAAGAGTCAATCGGAATGCATACGGCGCACCACACCACAGATACTACTATGGAAGAGTCAATCGGAATGCATACGGCGCACCACACCACAGATACTACTATGGAAGAGTCAATCGGAATGCATACGGCGCACCACACCACAGATACTACTATGGAAGAGTCAATCGGAATGCATACGGCGCACCACACCACAGATACTACTATGGAAGAGTCAATCGGAATGCATACGGCGCACCACACCACAGATACTACTATGGAAGAGTCAATCGGAATGCATACGGCGCACCACACCACAGATACTACTATGGAAGAGTCAATCGGAATGCATACGGCGCACCACACCACAGATACTACTATGGAAGAGTCAATCGGAATGCATACGGCGCACCACACCACAGATACTACTATGGAAGAGTCAATCGGAATGCATACGGCGCACCACACCACAGATACTACTATGGAAGAGTCAATCGGAATGCATACGGCGCACCACACCACAGATACTACTATGGAAGAGTCAATCGGAATGCATACGGCGCACCACACCACAGATACTACTATGGAAGAGTCAATCGGAATGCATACGGCGCACCACACCACAGATACTACTATGGAAGAGTCAATCGGAATGCATACGGCGCACCACACCACAGATACTACTATGGAAGAGTCAATCGGAATGCATACGGCGCACCACACCACAGATACTACTATGGAAGAGTCAATCGGAATGCATACGGCGCACCACACCACAGATACTACTATGGAAGAGTCAATCGGAATGCATACGGCGCACCACACCACAGATACTACTATGGAAGAGTCAATCGGAATGCATACGGCGCACCACACCACAGATACTACTATGGAAGAGTCAATCGGAATGCATACGGCGCACCACACCACAGATACTACTATGGAAGAGTCAATCGGAATGCATACGGCGCACCACACCACAGATACTACTATGGAAGAGTCAATCGGAATGCATACGGCGCACCACACCACAGATACTACTATGGAAGAGTCAATCGGAATGCATACGGCGCACCACACCACAGATACTACTATGGAAGAGTCAATCGGAATGCATACGGCGCACCACCACAGATACTACTATGGAAGAGTCAATCGGAATGCATACGGCGCACCACA
The DNA here is from genome assembly GCA_032716605.1 of Paralithodes platypus. NCBI lineage: Eukaryota > Metazoa > Arthropoda > Malacostraca > Decapoda > Lithodidae > Paralithodes > Paralithodes platypus. The sequence continues at coordinate 27,894,230 of CM064483.1, read as the reverse complement.
CCACAGATACTACTATGGAAGAGTCAATCGGAATGCATACGGCGCACCACACCACAGATACTACTTAAAGGGGAGTAGGACTCATTTTCCTGGACCCCTTCTCCCTTTCTTTAGCCCCATTGCGTTTTAGATTTTAAAACGCTTGGTCCATTAGTTTGGCGATTTTAAGACTTTACGCCTCATTTATTTGTCAATATCAAGACCTTTCGTGCCATTTAGGTGTCGATTTTTTCATGGCGAGTGATAGCGAGCCTGTAATTTTAAGAGTAATCGGCCTTCGGCCGGGACATTTTTCTATCAACAATTTACAAATTTATCTAGTGGGTGTTTGTTACAGGTTGATGGAGGTCTAGTGGGTGTTTGTTACAGGTTGATGGAGGTCTAGTGGGTGTTTGTTACAGGTTGATGGAGGTCTAGTGGGTGTTTGTTACAGGTTGATGGAGGTCTAGTGGGTGTTTGTTACAGGTTGATGGAGGTCTAGTGGGTGTTTGTTACAGGTTGATGGAGGTCTAGTGGGTGTTTGTTTCAGGTTGATGGAGGTCTAGGGAGGAAACTAAAAACCATGATAAGAAGATAATTATATAAATGAGCAAATACATACGCCCATCTCCCCTTAAGGGGGGTGACCTCTTAGTTTTCTGTCCTGTTCTATCTTTCTCTGCCTTGTATCCATTTGGCCCCATTCAGCCTACTGTTTTAAAACGTTTATCCCCATGCAGGTGTCAATTGTTTACTGGTGAGCGGTAGCGAGCCAGCATATTTTTTATTTTTGTTTGACAGCAGGCTAAATTTGTACATTTTTTGATAGAAACATTTCTCCGGCGAAGCCGGATTTCTTCATATAATGCTGGCTCGCTATCACTCGCCAGGAAGAAATCGACACCTAGATGGGGATAAACGTCTTAAAATAGTTGGCTGCATGGGGCCGAATGGATACAAGCCAGAGAAAGAGAGAAAAGGACAGAAATTACAAAAAGCAGGTCACCCCCCTTAATCCCAACCTGGCGATGAGATGGGGATTGGGTGGGAAGGGATTGGATGGGAAGGGATATACAGCCAGGAATAACATAGCAAGGGATGGTGAAAGTTGGCTGGAAGTTGAAGGAAAAGGGTGGGATCTGAATGAACTTGCAAGCTGAGGGATTTGAGTATTCTGATTAGCAGTGGCCTAAAGCTATCCAAGCAGTGCATTGAAGTAGAGAAGAATGCTCAGAAAATATTAGGCTATAGAAACAATTTAAGTATATAAATAAGGAAAGACTCATCACACTCTAAAGCGATCTGATACGGCCTCTCCTGGACTATGCGGTAATGCTGTTAAGGGGGGTGACCTGCTTTCTTCTCTCCTTTTCTCTCTTTCTCTGGCTTATATCCATTCGGTCCCATTCAGCCAACTGTTTTTAGACGTTTATCCCCGTCCAGGTGTCGGGTTCTTCCTGGCGGGCGATAGGGATGGCGCCAGCATTGTATGAAGAAATCCGGCTTCGCTGGAGAAATTTTTCTATCGAAAAATGTACAAATTTAGCTTGCTGTCAAATTAGAAATAAATATATATATACTGTATATGCTGGCTCGCTACCGCTCACCATGAAAACAAACTGTCACCTGGATGGGGATAAATGACTTAAAACAGTAGGCTGAATGGGGCCGAATGGATACAACCCAAAGAGAGAGGGAGAGAGAGAGAAGACAAAAACGAGGTGGGCCCCCTTAAATTCTGGTCTCCGGCACTCAGGACTGATATAGAGCGGCTGGAAATAGTACAACATGGGCTACAAAGCTTATTCCATTAAATAGAAGACTGAGCCATGGGGGCTAGTTGAGAGCTCTTGATCTTTTTCCGTGGAATCATGCAGACTACGAGGTCAACTCATTGAAGTTTTTTACAATACTTAATGGGTTTGCAATGCGGACTATAGCAAAATGTTTAGCCTCATTATGAATACAACACGTAGCCATGGCTGGAAGTTAGAATTAAAAAGGTTCATCACTAGTAGCTGTGGACACTTTTCCACTTATTAAATCTATTCTGTCTGGAGAAAAACTCCCTCAGAAGTTGTAAGTAGTTCTTTAGTAGCGCAGTTCAACAAGAGAGTAGATAGTATTTATTGTACACTTTGCAATGAGTGTACTACACTACACAATCTCTCTTTACACTTTCAGTATCTCCCCGGATTGGACCGCAATATCTTTAAAATACTAAATATTCCTTATAACCCCCCCCCCTCTTCTCTCTCTCTCTCTCTCTCTCTCTCTCTCTCTCTCTCTCTCTCTCTCTCTCTCTCTATATATATATATATATATATATATATATATATATATATATATATATATCTATCTATCTATCTATCAATCTATCTCTCACTGCAAGAAACACATAACATTAAAATCTTTGAGAGAGTAGCGGGTGAATAGGAGGAAAAATAAAAATAAAATAGAGATCCGAATTATTAAAGGAAGAAGAGGAGGGGAAAAGCAAAGCACTGGGGTTTCATAGGTCGAAGAAGAAGATTAAAATAGAGATATATAGTTACAAGGAGTTTCAAGGAATATTTAGTATCTCAAGAGACCTTGCGGTCCTGGACTAAACTCATTACAGAGTGTAAAAAATACTAGCTACTCTCTTCTTGAACAGCTATACTGAAGAACTGCTTACAACTTACGAGAGAAGTTTGTTCCAGGTAGAACAGATCTTGTGTGTGAAAAAGATTCCGCAAAAATACTAGTGCTGAACCTTTTCAATTATAATTGTCAGGAGACAGAGAGAGTGTGTGCATATGAGCGCGAGTGATTGAGTGAACAAGTGAGCGAGAGTGAATGAGAACTATCTAATGACAAACAACGAACATCAGAACAGGGATATTATGGCTTTAGATCATTTCTAAGTTATAGAAACCATGCTACATATTCCATAAAGGAGGGCCAAGGGCGCCCTTTCCATGTAGCCAACCCAGGCCTAGGAATACCTAAGGAGTGAACATGTACTCAGACCAGGTTAGGAAAGGTATCTCACCCTTCCTCCTGAGCTGAGTGTCAACGACCTCCCTAGGTGCTCCAAATCCCAAAGTCTCAGTGTGGTAGAAAATAAGGAGTATTCAATATCTCCTGGTCCCTCGGTCAGTTTCACTGCCGAAGCCATTCGTTGTTGGACGTAAAAGTACTTTCTTATCTTGGTAAATAAACCGCCTGATAATTATTGTTATGTGATGTTGGGACTCTTATGCCCTATATCTCTAATCACCGTAAATACAATAAATGTGTGAAAACCTAATTAGACTACTCACTCCAATACCTCTCCCTTTACCAGCTTAAGACACCCATACAGTATAGTTTACGCAGCCCTCACTCCTCCACATCTAATAACGAGAGCTGGTATTTTTATATATATATATATATATATATATATATATATATATATATATATATATATATATATGTATATTATATATATATGAATATATATATACAGTACATATATATATATATATATATATATATATATATATATATATATATATATATATATATATATATATATATATATATATATATATATATATATATATCTATATATATATACAGTACAGTATTATATATATATATATATATATATATATATATATATATTTATATATACTTACAGTATATACCTGTATATATAAGTATATGCTTTATAGTGGTTGAAAATTGATCTTCTGGTTGAGGTGTCCGGAAACCCATAATAGTTATCAATCATCACCTACCTGAAGAGGCCCTTTGTGTGAGTCCAGTTAACCACTCATCTCCCCCTCCACCACCAACACAACAACGTACCTGCAACACACAGAACAACACGGTTAGACCCGGAAGACGCAGAGGACTAAAATGCGTCCTAGAAAATATTAATGATAACATGCTAATAACATGGAAAAAAAAGAGTTGTAGCATATCATTTGACTACCTTATTTTCTGTAGACTTAAATAATACAAAAGATAAGTTATCCGCAACATAATTTTGAGTTACATAATATCATTAAAGGTGGGAGGGGGGGTATTGCAGGACCCCATTCTCGGTCATATTCAGAACAATCATTAATGAGATTTTAAGGCATTCGTCCCATTAGTTTGGCGATTTTAAAATCTGTCGTGCCATTTATTTAACGATTTTTTTTTTTTTTTGGTGAGCAATAGCGAGCCTGCAATTTAGGAGGAACCTTCCTTTGGCTGCAACATTTGTCTACCGATAATTGCACACATTTATTTCTAAGGGGGATCTTGTATATATAAAAACATTTTTTTTAAAAGCTTGACGGAGGTCTAGGGATGTGACTAAAAAAAAAAAAAAAAAAAAAACATAATACAAATATATATATATATATATATATATATATATATAGTATATATATATATATATATATATATATATATATATATATATATATATTATATATATATATATATATATATATATATATATATATACCGTATATATATATATATAAAATTAAATATAAATTAAACAAAAATACATAAATCTCCCCTTAGCCCATTCAATAACGGTAATATCCTTTTCATCTTATTCTGACAATTATTAGACGATATTATGTAGCTTAGGAAGGATCATTGGTAGCTCAAAGGATTACATATTATAGTTTGTAGTCTTTTCATTGTTAGAGGCCACTCCTAATCTAAATTAAAATCATCTAATAGTTTCTAAAATATATCCAAATTGACGTGAGCGGTACTGAAGGGGTTAACAATACTGAAGCGTGGACTAACTATGGACAATGGGTAATGCAATAAATAAGCAATATAATTGTGTTTACAAAAAAAATTCATTATCATCTCTCGTCATCAGCCACAGGCCGTAGCTCGATTGGTAGAGCGTTCGCCAGCTAACCATGAGGTTGGCGGTTCCAGCCTCGGGCCAGCCAGTGAGTTATTGGCAGATGTTGGTGAACGGTGCGGTCTAGCAATCTGTGGTAACTATTCACTAAGTCCCTGATTCATCAGGGCACCCACCCTAGCCTTGCTATTCAGCAGGGAGTGTATGGTGGTAAAAACTGCATCATCATCATCATCATCATCATCGTGTATTCTCTCTTTTAGAATATGTCCAGCTGAACACCATTTTATTTAACCCTCTCAGGAGACGATGACGCATTTACGTTGTTTTCTGGCAATAATTATAAGATTTTATTCAAATTGATACCTAAATGGCACTGAAGGTCTTAAAGTAATCAAAAATATTGGCCCTAAACATAAGGCAGAAGGAAGGTCTATAAAACCCAAACCAACTATTTGATGGTGGCTCAAAGTGTTCCTAGAGACAGACGGTGCACGTCTCTGTATACAGTATGTTGTTCTGTCTAACACCACTAACACAAGTGGTATCTGGTTAGGAACACTGGGGGGGTGTCAAGCGGATAATTGAGGGATTTCTCAACCCCTTCTCTCTCATACATAATAATTAGTTTTGAGATTTAAAGATGTTTGCCCAATTAATCTGGCAATTTCAAGATCTTTCGCCCCATTTCATTGTCAATTCAATTTTTTTTTTTCATTTAGGTGTTGAGCCTGCAATTTAGAAAGAACTGGCCTTTGGCCGCGACATTTTTCTGCCGAAAAAAAAAAATTCCCCGTAAGACAGTTTATATCATCGTCTATACATGTAGGTGGTTAGGTGATGCACTAACATTAATAAACAGTGGTTTGGTGGTGTAGTGACTAGAGTCTTGGACTTCCATCCAGAAGGTCCCAGGATTGCACCCACCATCGGCATATTAACCCCCTCTTGACTGGGAAAGTTTTTTTGGTAGTTAAAAAGGTCAAGTAAGATAGTTCGAAGCCTGATAATTGCTTGAGGCCCTTTTAAGCTGAATTAAATCGTTTAATAGTATCCAAAATAACGTTAAAAGGACTGCACCGGTACTAAAAGGGTTAATATATTTGTACAAGCATTGAGTCGTTAGCATCCCACTGAGCAAGGGGATGGGGATACATAGCACAGGTCCCCAATGGAAATAATCGGTCTTATTGGGCTATCCTCAACTGGCGAACTTTAAAAACTATTGTCATATTATTTATATAATTATTATTATTATTATTTTTATTATTATTAGTATTAGTAGTATTTTTATTAGTTTTATTATTAGGATTATTATTATTATTGAAAATAACATTGACAGGAAGAAATTACTGAATCTAAGCATGAAGCTAAATAAAGGAATGTTTCAATATGTCACATTAGCGTTCAAAATCGTTATATATATATATATTTACACTATATCACTCTGGCTTTTAGTATATCTTTGTAGTGTTTCATAAGCAAAATTTAATAGTGAAATTGTGGCAGAATAACTTGAAACATGGCGTCCTAGTACTAAAAGCGTTAAGGAGTATTAAATAAGCATTAATAATTAGTTCCCGTGAACAGTGGTTGAAAAGTCTAACAGAACAATTCGTCAGAGTTCCTGCAAGCTGCGGTATTAACATTTTGGTAACCGTTTAACACTATCTAGTTCAAGTCCGACGTCTTGGGGGTTATTATGTTATTTTGTTTATTTATTAGAGGATTTTGCTTGCTTTTACCATTTTCGAGCATCGTATTTTAGGCTAACAAGAATGCCTTCAAACTACAAACTAAAAACCCAGACCCCTTCAAGTTAAATTTGTAAAATGTTCTGTAGAAAACTGACCCGGTCGAAGGCCAACTTTTTAAAAGTTACAGAGCTCGGTATCACTTGTCCAGAAATATATCGGCATCTGAATAGGGTGAAATGGCTTGTTATCGTAAAACTAATGGGGTGATATTTGTTTAAGATCTCCAAATTAATGGAGCGAAACAGGGGAGATTTAAAATTATATCCCTCGGGTCAAATACGATTAAGTTCATGTCATTGAACCACTCAACGATCCAAATTATTAACATTATACATAACAAAACTTGGGTATGACACCGTTTTTATCGAGGGTGTAAAAGCCCAATACGCTGTTAACTTTGGCAAATAAATGAACTATTATTGTTCGGGGTTTAGCAATATGTACATGATCGACGCACAATCCGCACTGTAAACCTAAATATATCACTTCAAAACATATAAATTCACTGAACCGGATATTTGTTTTCATAACATAAACGTTCATATTACCGTTGTGTTATCAGCTTGTCAGCATAGTTAATATGATCGTTTATTAAAGTAATGCAATAACAGTTATATTGTAATATATCCGTTATTGAAAATATAATTCATATTGCATACAAATTAAATTTAAGGGGAGATAGGCGTATCTATTTAAGGGGAGATAGGCGTATCTATTTAAGGGGAGATAGGCGTATCTATTTAAGGGGAGATAGGCGTATCTATTTAAGGGGAGATAGGCGTATCTATTTAAGGGGAGATAGGCGTATCTATTTAAGGGGAGATAGGCGTATCTATTTAAGGGGAGATAGGCGTATCTATTTGGTAATTATGTTATCTTTTTATTATTTTTAATTTTTCTCCCTAGATCTCCATCAACCAGTAAAACACGCCCCCCTAAGGGGCCCCCCTAAGGGGCCCCCCTTCACGATAAGTGTGTACAATTTTCGGTATAAAAATATCCCGCCGAAAGACGGTTACTCCTAAAATGTCAGGCTCGCTATCGCTCGCCAGGAAAAAAATCGATACCTAAATGGGACGAAAGGTCTTAACCCTCTCACGTTTTTGACGCAATGTTGAGCCTATTAGGGATACTTTAAAGCCTTTGTTACCATCAGGGGTATTTATAAACCTTTAGTTTAGTTACTTCAACCTCTGCAGTTGTCTTTGAGTTAGCTGTGGGCAGAAAACTAATTTTGGAGAAGTAATTATAAGAGTGAGAGAACTCTATTTATTATTGTTAATCTGGAAACCTCTGCGTAATACAAACGTGTAAGGATTAATGATGGGTCAAACACGAGGGCGAAGGGAGCCAGAAAAACCATCCCATCCTCCCTTAAGCATTCGGGTGTGCTACATACCCTGCGCGCTGTGAACACTGATGGGGAGGAGGAGGAGGAGGAGGAGGAGGAGGAGGTGGAGGAGGAGGAGGTGGTGGTATACAAGGAGGAAGAGGAACACAAAAAGGGGGAGGGGGCGGGGTAGAGAGGAGGTGGAAGGAGGAAGGAGAAGAACAGGAGGCGAAGGTAAAAATATGAGGAAGAGAGAGATGAAAGGGGTGGGAGCTCATTAGTGGGGGTTCATCAAATCGTACGCGATTGATCAGTTTATTATGGCTTCTATTCGACAATTTTATACAATTTTGGAACGATCTGTAGGAAACAAAGAGGTAAACTGCAATTTATTCCCCAGCTTCCACAACTTCTTCATAAACTAAATAAAGCAGTCTAATAATTAGCCAGAATAAACTTTCAAAACGTGTCACAATCCTCAATGGATTAAACGAAAAGTACTACCAATTTATAGTGGGGTCTGAATGAAGATACTGACACAGTTTCGTCAAAATCCATTAGTGTGTTTTGGGGAATTCTTAAACACACCGATAGATTCACAATTACAAGAACTGCATTAAATAGATGGATTAATTTGAACTGCGATGATTTACTAAGGTGGGATCAAACACACTACATTCTGAACGAATCGTATAGTTAACAGTTAGGGAGAGGTCATGCATCCAGTCCTTGGGCTAACACCTTGTTGATGTTGGTAGGGGTAATGACGTTAAAAAAGATGAAGATGATGATGAGGGTGGCATTGGTGGTGGTAAGGGTTATGACGTTCTAAATGATTATGAAAATGTTGATAACGATGATGATGGTGATGGTTGTGATGATGGTCAGGATGGTGGTAGTGTTGATGAATTTGTTGATAACGATGATGATGGTGATGGTTGTGATGATGGTCAGGATGGTGGTAGTGTTGATGAATTTGTTGATAACGATGATGATGGTGATGGTTGTGATGATGGTCAGGATGGTGGTAGTGTTGATGAATTTGTTTCGAAACTGCTTTCGTCTCCTATATAGAGACTCCGATAATATCCACCGCTAGAGTGTCTTCTACCGTCGGCTTAACTGGGGGATTTTCTGGACCCCCTTCTCCCATATGCTTAGCCCCATTAGTTTTGACATTTTAGTACATTCACCACATTACTTAGGCGATTTCAAGATCTTTCGTGCCATTTAGTTGTCGATATTTTTCCTGGCGAGTGGTAGCGAGCCTGCAATGTACGAAAAACGGCCTTCGGGAGCGGCAGTTTTTTTACCGAAATAATACACACATATAATTATCTGGAAGGAGGGTCTTGGGGGTATCTTTTAACCTTGATGGAGGTCTAGGGAGAACATTAAACAGAATAATAACAATAATAATATATACACAAATATATTAACAAATTCATAAACAAATCTGCCCTTAAAGGTGGCGTCACAGCAGGGCTTGTATCCGATACTGATTTATTGCCTACTACAGAAAAGCTGTTAGTCGATCGATATTATTATTTTGTTGACGCTACTTTAAAACTGGAATCTTCGTGATGAACAGAAACCTGGAAACACAAACAATTGACGTAAATACTAAATATATAGACTGTTATATTACCGCGCGGAAACCAGACTCGGAAACAAATTATCGGATACAACTGCTCGTGAGACGCCGGCTGGGGGGGGGGGGGGGGGGGGGGGATATCTGGACCCCAAGAGCCATGTGGAAATATATATGACACTGCTGGACCCTCTTCTCCCTCATGTTTAACCTCATTTGTTATGACATTTTAAGAAGTTGGCCCCATTAGTTTGGCGAGCGTCACACCTTTCGTGCTATTTAGGTGTTGATTTTTTCTTGGCGAGTGATAGCAAACCTGCAATTTAGGAGGAACAGACCTTTGGCAGGGGCAAATTTATCTCGGATGGTGCTCTTGGGGATATTTATTAAGCTTGATGGAGGTCTAAGGAGGACACTAGAACATAAATAGTATTAGATACATAAATATATAAAATATACCGAAAGTTTTACTGTATATATAAATATATGAAACAATAAAGAACTCCCTGTCCGCCCTTAAAGATGAGCAAAATAGAGGGCGTATTTGGGTCGTGGGGTTGGGGGGGGGGGGGGGAGGGGACTTTGAACTGTAGGGTTCATACGGTACCACAGAGTCCGCGGACATTTAAATAATGGGGTTACCCCTTTGAGGAGGAGGCCGCCTTTTGAAACTTAATTCCGGCTGTCATTAGGCGATTTGTTACAGCTGGAAGTATCTATGGGAATCAAAAAGGGTAAGGAATATCTCAATCAACCCTTTGACTTCCATATAACCCTTCTAATCTTAATAAAATTGTTTACTATAGCACGAACACAATAGAAATGCGTCAGCGTAGCCTATCTTGAAAGGGTTAAACTATGCAGACAATCTTTTTAGTTTGCTTAGCAAGAACATCTAAAATCAAACTGTAAATTCCTTTCTCAAATTAATCCTTTTAATCAGAGAAGACTTGATTAGTTTAAATGAAGCATGTTTGGGATATATATCTAATGCAGTAAAATAATACGACGTTTGCTCGTAAGAATACCCAGACACAAATACACAAATACACACAAACACAAACACAATAATCACACACATACACAAAACACACACATACACCTCCAACACACAAGATCATTCAAATACATACATACGCACACACACAACACACACACACATACACACACACGCACACACACACAGACAAAACACAAAACACACAACACAACATACACACCCATTCTCTCTCTCTCTCTCTCTCGCCTATATATATATATATAGTGTATATATATATAGTGTATATATATATACTGTATATATATACAGTATATATATATATATATATATATATATATATATATATATATATATATATATATATATATATATATATATATATATATATATAGTGTATTTTACTGCATGTGTAAGTGTATATGAGTTGGTGTTTATGTTGCTATGTCTGTCTGTTCTTCCATCCATGTATCTATTTATCTATCTGTGTATATATTTTTAATATGTTTATGAAGGAGACATACACTTCTATCTGTGTATCTATCTATCTATCAATCTTTGCATTTATTTGTTTATCTATATATTTATCTATCTATCTATCTGTCTGTCTATCTAGCAATCTGTGTATCTCTTTATCTCTCTATGTATCTGTGTACCTATGTACAGGTATGTATTTATGTATGCATGTGTATACGTATCAATGTGTGAGTGTCTTTACAAATATGTGTATTGCTTGGCTTGACTTTGATGACTGTCCCACAGTATAATACAGCCTGTGTGTGTGTGTGTGTGTGTGTGTGTGTTCTCCTTTTCTTGTATCTTACTGGTCCTTACGTTGTGTGTGAGCATGTGTGAGTGTCTCTGTACGCGTTTGCGTATGTGTGTGTGCACTCATCATATTTGTAGGATACAGGATTTAAGATTTTATCTCGTATTGTCCTACTTCCTAGACAATATTATCAGTGGCAATTACCCATCTCTTTGCTCAATGGAGATGGTAACAGCCAGCTATGTCTCAGAAAACCTTCACCAACCTGTGCGAGATTTGATCCCGGGTCTGCTAGGTAGCAGGCGGGAACGTGTGTATGTGTGTGTGTTTTTTTTTTTTTTTTTTTATTATATGCCAACTTACTCGCTCTTGGTCATAGGCTGATAACCTGTACATTCAACAACCGCTGTACATTCAACAGTGAAGCCTGTGAGGTCTCGTTCCAGTTTAGGGAGTGAAACATGTGAAGCACTAAGATATGCAACTAGCCTTTACCATCTTGCCTTCGCAAGATGCATGGCGCTTGGTTACCCACTCACGGCTCGAAGCAGCCCCATCTCTGGAGCTGCCTTGCCTTCATGCTTCACTGTCTCACTCTCTAGACTCGGGCCCTCACTCTCAGAACGCCACCTATTGAGCAATTAACTCACTAGGCATTGCCCCCCTGTAGCATATTTTGAATATAGAAATATTCATACAGTGCTATTTAATCAAGGAACAATGACGGTATTTTGTTGGCGTTTCGGTGGGATTCGAACCCGGGACCATTGGATTACCAGTCCAGTGGCAAGACCACTCCACCTCTCCTCCCCTGATATCACTAAGCTAGCCGCGCGGCTTTGTGTGCTTCTGTGTGTGTGTGTGTGTGTGTGTGTGTGTGTGTTTCTGTGTGGGAGGAACAATACTTGGACATAATATTGGGAGAACCACAACGACAAAAACTCTTAATATTTATGAGAGAGAGAGAGAGAGAGAGAGAGAGAGAGAGAGAGAGAGAGAGAGAGAGAGAGAGAGAGAGAGAGAGAGAGAGAGAGAGAGAGAGAGAGAGAGAGAACTGGGAGGTGTACATTTGTAGGAAGGTTACAAAAATGGTTATTATTATCTTTATTATTTTAATATAGACATGTGGATTGGTATATAGGAGAGGCATGTGGATTGGTATATAGGAGAGGCATGTGGATTGGTATATAGGAGAGGCATGTGGATTGGTATGATATGTGAATTGGTATGTAGGAGAGGCATGTGGATTGGTATGATATGTGGATTGATACGTGGAAGACTGAACATATGATAATATAGACTGCTAACAGATATTTGCCCTTCCGCAAAATATATAATATAGGAGATAACATGTGGGAGTCCTTATAGTGGAGTTACATGTGGGAAAGAGCATGTGCAGGGTGTGACCGAATAGTATGCAGTATGTTGTGGGTGTGACCGAATAGTATGCAGTATGTTGTGGGTGTGACCGAATAGTATGCAGTATGTTGTGGGTGTGAACGAATAGTATGCAGTATGTTGTGGGTGTGACCGAATAGTATGCAGTATGTTGTGGGTGTGACCGAATAGTATGCAGTATGTTGTGGGTGTGACCGAATAGTATGCACTATGTTGTGGGTGTGACCGAATAGTATGCAGTATGTTGTGGGTGTGACCGAATAGTATGCAGTATGTTGTGGGTGTGACCGAATAGTATGCAGTATGTTGTGGGTGTGACCGAATAGTATGCAGTATGTGGCAGTATGTAGGAGCCTCAGGTTGGGTTAAGGAATATGAGAGGTAATAGTATGTAAGAGCTTAACCCCTTCAGAATATGAAGACGTATTTTTACATTATTCTGATTATCATTAGACGATTTTCTGCAGTTTAGGAAAGATCTATAGTAATCATTGTGGTGAACAATATCTCAATTACTTCTCTAGCTCCCATAAGCTTTTTAAACTGAATAAAATCGACTAATAATAGCCAAAACTAAAACTTTTAACAGGTTTTATACTCGTAAAGGGTTTAAGAATTACGTATGTGGGAGACATTAGTAGATGGGAGCTCTCTATTAGCGTAGGATTGTGGAAAATGTTGATACATGCGAGCATTACTGTATGTTGGAGTAACAATGTTGAAGATATATACAGGGAGGAGTTAGTATGTGTGATTTATATGTAAGGATGTTCAAGTGGGAGTAAGGATGTAGTTAATAGTAGCATGTGGGAGCTCCAGAATAGAGTAACTATTTGGGAGACATTACTACTGTATGTTGGAGGTTCGCGTCTGAGTAAAATGTATAAGGCGTTCTTGTTTAACAGCAAATAGGTATCTTAGTAATCTGCCATCACCTCTGGGCTACCATACAGTTAATATGTAGAAATAAGTATGGAATCTATGGATGTTCATAGTTTATGTAGTTATACTTGTAGGTCACTGATATCCCCTTCGAATACTTCACCAGTTTTATTATATCTTCTGAGAGTTATACAAGGTCTGCTTCTTCTCTTATTTCTTTTGGGGAGATTGTAGACACCAATGGGGCAGGGCAATACCCAGGGGACGCCTCATAGGCAAGTGATAAGAAGTTGCTGTAACTCCTGTTTAATTTGTCTGGCATCCCTCACTGTTTCTGCTTGTGCCTCACTTACACAGAGTAATCCAGCTAGCTCTCACAAACACCTCCTCCTACTCATTTCACTACACTAAACAGGCACATCACACTTCTCTCCATATACATCAACAAAACAAGAGAATAAAATATATATATATAGTAGCAACTGTAACTCAACTTTGGGGGAGACATTTGTTACAGACAGCTTTGCCTTTTGTCTCCTTCATACACAGAGAAACAAAATGTAAAGTCTATAATTATGTAAATATATCACTAGTGGTTATCGTGGAAGAGATATGAATATATATCCCAGAATCACCCTCTCTCTTCCAAAATCTTAGCTTTTACCACCTAAAAAAACAAAAAAACAAAACACAAATGACGAAAATCCAATCAGAGAATCGATTACAAAACATTCATCCAATCCCTGCTTTGATATGATAATAGAGGTGTGTCCTATCATTGACACCTCATCTATTATGCCCCCAACAACAGACCCAACCCATAGGTAACAATAAATTCATACTGTATTTACTATATAACTAATGTGTTATATGTGGGCGCTTCAACAAACGAGACAGTAAGTGGATGATAATACTCTGTAGGAGATGCATGCATGGGGGAATAATGATGTGGGAAACAGTAATATGTGGGAGCCTCAACATGAAATACGTATGTGGGAGATAATATTATGCTGGAGGTTCATGCAGGAGTAAAAATGTGGTTGACAGAAAAATGTGAGAGCTTCAACATATACTAAGTATGTGGGAGGTAATACTATGTGGGAGGTAATACTATGTGGGAGGTAATACTATGTGGGAGGTAATACTATGTGGGAGGTAATACTATGTGGGAGGTAATACTATGTGGGAGGTAATACTATGTGGGAGGTAATACTATGTGGGAGGTAATACTATGTGGGAGGTTTATGTGGAAGATAATACTATGTGGGAGATAATACTATGTGGGAGGTTCATGTGGTGGATAATAGTATGAGGGAGATAATAGTACAGTATGTGGAAGATAATACTATTTAGGATGTTCATGTGAGAGACAATACATATAGCCTACAGGAGGTACTACTATGTGGGAGAAAATACTATGTGGGAGAAAATACTATGTGGGAGGTTCATGTGGGGGATAATTCTATGTGGATGGTTCATGTGGGGGATAATTCTATGTGGGTGCTTCATGTGGGAGATAATACTATGTGGGTGGTTCATGTGGGAGGTTGATGTGGGAGGTAATACTATGTGGGAGGTTGATGTGGGAGGTAATACTATGTGGGATATAATACTATATGGGAGGTAATACTATGTGGGTGGTTCATGTAGGAGATAATACTATGTGGGAGGTAATACTATGTGGGAGGTTCATGTGGGAGATACTACTATTTGGGAGGTTCATGTAGGAGATAATACTATGTGGGAGGTAATACTATGTGGGAGGTAATACTATGTGGGAGGTTCATGTGGGAGATACTACTATTTGGGAGGTTCATGTGGGAGGTAATACTATGTGGGAGGTAATATTATGTGGGAGGTAATACTATTTGGGAGATTCATGTGGGAGATAATACTATGTGGGAGGTCCATGTGGGAGATAATACTATATGGTAGGTTCATGTGTGAGATAATACTATGTCGGAGGTCAAACTATGTGGGAGATAATACTATGTGGGCGATAATACTATGTGGGAGGTCCATGTGGGAGATAATACTATATGGTAGGTTCATGTGGGAGATAATACTATGTGAGAGATAAATCTATGTGGGAGATAATACTATGTGAGAGGTAAAACTATGTGGGAGATAATACTATGTGGGAGATAATACTATGTGGGAGGTTCATGTGGGAGGTAATACTATGTGGGAGGTCCATGTGTGAGATAATACTATATGGTAGGTTCATGTGGGAGATAATACTATGTGAGAGATAAATCTATGTGGGAGATGATACTATGTGAGAGGTAAAACTATGTGGGAGATAATACTATGTGGGAGATAATACTATGTGGGAGGTCCATGTGGGAGATAATACTATATGGTAGGTTCATGTGTGAGATAATACTATGTGAGAGGTAAAACTATGTGGGAGATAATACTATGTGGGCGATAATACTATGTGGGAGATAATACTATGTGAGAGATGCATGTGGGAGATATTACTATGTGGGAGGTTCATGTGGGAGGTAATACTATGTGGGAGGCTCATGTGGAAAGGAAGCATCTTGAGCCAGTTAACCACAAGAGACAATATACAGGTGGATATAACAGAAGACCTGTACAGTAACTGAACCCAAATAATCTCCACAGCCCCTATTCACCTGTTAACCCTTTCTCTACGATGCCGGCTTTTCACTTAATTCTGGCTATTATTGGACGATTTTGTGCAGCATAGGAAGTATCTGTGAAAGTCAGCAAGTTTACTGAGTTAGTGTCTACCAATACATTTTCTACATTATCGCTTGTAAGCTTATTCAAATCGTTTATTGTTAGCCAGGAATATTATAACGACATAACGTAAGGGTAATGTAATATCATTGTCTGTCTGCCTGTGGAATTTGATCAAACAGGTCAGTACTTATATTCTGTACCCGAGTAAAAGCCATCAACTTTTGCTAAAAATATGCTCATTCCCCAATCCAAACGATTCCCGTTTCAGATCACAACGAAAGATCTTTGATTGATAATAATTTGTCCGTCCATCGAACGACACAATCAAGTTCTTTTGAGAGACGTGAACACCGAAAATTAAAGAATACAAAACAAAAAATCCCAAACTTTGACTATTGGTCCACTGGTGATCCATTGCTTCTGTAGCCCACCCAAACAAGGGAAATGGGGAAGGGGGATTCGGAGGCAACAGATAAATAACAAAGGTGAAAACACACACATACACACACACACACATACACACGCGCGTGCACACAATCTCTCCTTTGCTCTCAACCTCAATATAACCTTGGTTCTCTCTCTCTCTCTCTCTCTCTCTCTCTCTCTCTCTCTCTCTCTCTCTCTCTCTCTCGCTCTCTCTCTCTTCCAATCGTACCCATGGACCCACTTGTGGACTTTGAAGCGACTTTTGGCCAACTTTGTACCAGCTGATCTCCAGTTGTGGTGGGGAAACACACGCACACACACTTGTACACACGCCTTGTATATATATATATATATATATATATATATATATATATATATATATATATATATATATATATATATATATATATATATATATATATATATATATATATATATACGGTATATATATATATATATATATATATATATATATATATATATATATATATATATATATAATCTAGAGAGAAAGAGGTACATGAATAAGCCTTTCAAAGCACCAAGGTTCTCCGTCGAAAGTTGTCAATCACCCAATCTCTCCAAATCCTTTTCCTCGCTAGTCTCTTTCCACCATCATAACTATTTTGTTTTATCTAGTCATACAAGAAGAAAAACAACAGCAACAACTAGAGTAGTGGGACGAGCGGTACTAAGCCTCTCGCAGGTTCCCGACGGAGGCAAAAATAAGTACTTGGTTTCCAATTTGAGTATGTTTACTTATTAGACAAAGAGAAAAAATACTGATACAAAATATAGGGAATCGTGTTGTGGAGGTGACTTTCCAATTCCCCGTCCCCTGTGCCCTAGCAATAAAAGGGAGTAGTTTTATGTCCATCCAGCCACACATTACTGTCACACTGCCTTTTGACTGTGGTTGCATTCTAAACTTTTATTTTATCTAAAGGGATCCCAATATCATCGTTTGTGTGCGTATGCATTGTGTAAGACTTCTTCAACGACAACACACACACACACACACACACACACACACACAGAGTGAGAGAGAGAGAGCGCGGAATATAACCCAGATCCCAAGGAATAGAAAACGAGAAGAAAACGAGGACATAATATTCCAAAACTGGATAGGACAAAGAATGACAATAACAATATACATAAGAAGGAAGAGAGGGAGGAAGGAAATTGGGCGAAAGTAGCATGAGTAAGAATGGAAAAGATAACACAATATACAGTATATTAGGGAGAAAAGTAAAAGTAAATAAGCATAAAGATAACACAATATACAGTATATTAGGGAGAAAAGTAAAAGTAAATAAGCATAAAGATAACACAATATACAGTATATTAGGGAGAAAAGTAAAAGTAAATAAGTATAAAGATAACACAATATACAGTATATTAGGGAGAAAAGTAAAAGTAAATAAGCATAAAGATAACACAATATACAGTATATTAGGGAGAAAAGTAAAAGTAAATAAGTATAAAGATAACACAATATACAGTATATTAGGGAGAAAAGTAAAAGTAAATAAGCATAAAGAAGAGAGGGAAGGGAGGAGGAGGGGGAGAGGGAAGGAAAAGAGGGGGGGGGGGGAGGGGGAAGAGAGAAAATATGGAGGAGGAGGATGACTGACACCATTGACACCATCACCACTACCATTAACACCATTACCACCTTCAATAATGCATTAACACCATCACCACCATTAACACCATTAACATAATCTCCCCCTCTATTAACACTGTAACCTCCTTTATCACCGTATTTACCATTAACACCATCACCACCATTAACACCACTAACATAATCTCCCCCTCTATTAACACTGTAACCTCCTTTATCACCGTACCATTAACGCCATCACCACCATTAGCACCATCACCACCACCATCTATTAACACTGTAACCTCCTTTATCACCGTATTTACCATTAACGCCATCACCACCATTAGCACCATCACCACCACCACCACCATTAACACCATCACCACCATTAACACCACTAACATAATCTCCCCCTCTATTAACACTGTAACCTCCTTTATCACCGTATTTACCATTAACACCATCACCACCATTAGCACCATCACCACCACCACCACCATTAACACCATCACCAACACCACCACCATTAACACCATCACCACCATCAACATCGTCATCAACATCATTTCCACCACTATTAACGCCATCACCACCATCAACATCGTCATCAACATCATTTCCACCACTATTAACACCATCACCACCTTTAACACTGTCTTCACCATTAACACCATCACCACCATTAACACCATCACCAATATTAACACCATCACCACCTCCATTAACACAGTCTCACCCATTAACACCAACACCACCATCAACATAATCATTAACATCATCTCCACCTTTATTAACACCATCACCACCATTAGCACCATCACCACCACCATTAACACCATCACCACCACCACCACCATTAACACCATCACCACCATCAACATCGTCATCAACATCATTTCCACCACTATTAACGCCATCACCACCATCAACATCGTCATCAACATCATTTCCACCACTATTAACACCATCACCACCTTTAACACTGTCTTCACCATTAACACCATCACCACCATTAACACCATCACCAATATTAACACCATCACCACCTCCATTAACACAGTCTCACCCATTAACACCAACACCACCATCAACATAATCATTAACATCATCTCCACCTTTATTAACACCATCACCACCATTAGCACCATCACCACCACCACCACCATTAACACCATCACCACCATTAACACCATCACCACTATTAACACCATCACCACCATTAACACCATCACCACTACTAACACCATCTCCATCTTAAGCATTATCACCACCACTATAAATTACACCATACCTACCACCAGCATCTCCAACAATAACACCAACACTAACACAATACCCACCACCTCAGTTATATCCACCATCTCCACCAACCACCACTATTAAGGGGGCCCACCTCGCTTTGTTTTTTCTTTCTCTCCCTCTTTCGTTGGTTTGTATCCATTCGGCCCCATTCAGCCTACTATTTTAAGACGTTTAACCCCATACAGGTGTCAAAATTTTCCTGGCGAGCGGTAGCGAGCCAGCATATATATATTTTTGTTTTGACAGCAATCTAACTGTGTGCATTTTTCGATAGAACAATTTCTCCGGCGAAGCCGGATTTTCCATACAATGCTGGTTCGCTATCGCTCGCCAGGAAGAAATCGACATCTGGATGGGGATATACGTCTTAAAACAGTTGGTTGAATTGGCCGAATGGATACAAGCCAGAGAAATAGAGAAAAGGAGAGAAAGATAAAAAAAGCAGGAGACTCCCCTTAATACAATCTTTCAACACCTAAAACATTAAAGCTATATAAACCACCAATAACACCATCCCCAACATTATATCCACTACTACCATCTCCACCATCCACCAACACAATTAACACCACATACACCATCTCCACCAACACTACCATCACCTCGACCACCTTCACTACCACTAATACCATCTCATCTCCAACACCTTTAACAACACCACCGCCACCACCACCACCATCACCACCAACCATACGAAGAGCGTCTTAGATAATTAAATATATTTCCTTTAACCCAGCACAGATTAAGAGATGACCTAATTAAAGTCTTCAAAATCATCAAAGGCATCGACAACATGAAATTTAATAAGTAATTTACGATTGACGAGTCAAATTACACGTGGGGAAATGGTTGCAAAATGATTGGGAAATCTTTTAAATCACATGAGTCTAAACATTTCTTCTTCAATCGAGTTGTGAACTTGTGGAATGGGCTTCCTCGAGATGTTATAGACTGCAGCACCGTTGATTCCTTTCAACATCACCTAGACATACACATTGCCTTAAAGCCACGACTGACTGCATTTGTAAATTAATAACTTTATTTTGTTCTCCTTTTTTCTCAGATGCATCGATCATCACATGCATAAATATATAATTAACATGTTACTCACTTTTCCTCAGATACATGAAGGATCACTTACAGCTGTGATATGCTATTTACACAAATTGTAACCTACTAACTTCTCCTAACCCTGCCAGGGACATTAGCCCTGAGGCAGTACTTCACTTTCCAATTGTCCCTTACCCACTTGGACACTTCGAACAGCAGTGATTAAAGAAGGCAAGCAACCTCGAGGGGTCGCTAGACCTGTTATTGTTTGACTTCCTTTGTACTCATTTGTACCACCACCACCACCACCACCACCGCCATCACCACTACTACCATCTCATCTCCAACATCATTAACACCACCTCCACCACAACCACCATAATCACCACCTCCTATATTGTCACCACCATTACCGCCGCTAACACCACCACCACCATTTCCACAACCGTTTCCACCACCACCACCACCATCTCCAACACCATTAACACCACCTCCACCACCATTAACACCACCTCCAATATTATCACCACCATTACCACCACTAACACCACCATCTCCACCCCCATTAACACCACCACCACCACCACTAACACCCTCACCACCATCTTCACCACCATTAACAACGCCTCAACCATTAACACCATCACCACCATCTCCACTACCACCACCATCTTCACCACCTCCAACATTATTACCATCTCATCTCCAAGACCACTACCACCACCCCCATTAACACCACTAACACCACTACCACCACCACTACCTACCTACTTTCTGATGTGCTTTTTTACGGCCTTTCCCCCAGCCTCTCTTACTTCTCCTAACATTATTTTTTATTATGGTCCCTCTTTCTCTCCGCTGCATATTATTATTATTACATTATTATTACTACACACTCTTTACCTCCTTTTGTATACCCTTTCTTGCTGTTTCTTATTTTCCACCTCCTCTTCTTTCATATCTCCTTCTCTCTCTTCTGCCTCTTAATTAAGGTTCCTCTTCCTAATGTTTCTCTCCTTCTTCTTCTTTCCTTTATTTTACTCACTCGTTCACTACCTTTTTTCTTAATTATGACTGATTCTGACTCTCTCTCTCTCTATCTATCTCTAAAAAAAAATTGTTTGCCTCCATACGAATGCAACATGCAACCATGGCTGGAAATTAAAATTGAAAAGGTTCAGCACTAGTATTTGTGGAAACTTGTTCACATATAAGATCTGTTTTACCTGAAGAAAAACATTCCCTCTGAAGTTGTACACAGTTCTTCAGTAGAATAGTTCAAGAAGAGAATATATAGTGTTTTGCACACGCTGTAGAGTGTAGTGCACTAAATAGTCTCTCTCCTTCCACTTCGAGTATCTCCTCGGAATGGACCGCAAGGTCTCCGAGATACTAACTATTCCTTGTAACTCATTGTAACACTCTCTCTCTCTCTCTCTCTCCCTCGTTCCCTTCTTTTGTTTTCATTCAATCATATTCCTTTCCTTTACCCCTGAGCATCAATCAAATTATGCACTGTCAACAGTTAGTGGCATAACAGGGGTAAGCCTATTATAAAGTGTCCATAATAATAGCCATGATAATGTCAGTTAGTAGCCACGATATCATCTACTGTTAGCCATAATATATACTGAAAGATGACCAAATACTAAAATTAATCCATTACAAGTCATTTATGTTACGTATACACAAGCACAAGATCAAATACAAGCCAATTGATTAAACAAATCGAGAGCATACGTTATTGAATAAGTCACCATGCTCATATAATACAGCATAGTTTTTATTTACTTTATAAATTTCATTGTAGTTATATATATATATATAGGGTGTATTGAAATAACTGTAACAGACTATGACTAACACATTGTAAAAGGGAAAATTAACATATATTGTCGTATCACATTTTCCCCAAATTTGTTTTATTAATGAGATATATGCTTATTTAGAAATCTAGCAAAACAGGGTTACAAATAAAGCACTAAATAATTGATACACGATTGACATGTTTACTATGGACTTAACTAAAGGGAATGTATAAGTTTACCTATTCACACATTAGAAATTACGAAATCAAAGTGTCTTAGAATATGGTGATGATAATATGTAGTTAGCAGAAAAATATTAATTATTTGAAACAGATTAGCGTAACAAAATATGTAACATTTGCAACTCTGGTCATGGGATATAATGCTGATGCCCAAGTCAGGGTCGAGTATGCAAACGTAGTTGAAGGTAATTCAATTGTTTATGAAGCATAGTTCTTGATTCATAGATTCATTGGGGGCTGATCGTTCCTATCTTGAATGAAATTCCGAAAACAAAAATTCTACTCGGTATAAAGATTCAAAGTTTAAAAATATTGGGTATGATTGATTTCTGTATTATATCAGTTGGTGGTAATTAAAATTATTTCAATTATTCTCCTTTTATTACATTGTAATGACCATGTACAGTAGTGGTAATTAATTTGTATCGATTATGAAGTCTCGAACTTATTAAACGCATCTCTGAAATGCAAATGCTCAGTAAGAATTAGTAAGGAAATTCAATTCAACCCGAAACCGCTTCGAATAAGTTTGTATGTGAATTAATGTTCACTACTGTACAATTAATTAAATAACATTAGGCAATAACTTTGTAATGCCCACATTGTTTGGGTATTTTTATCAGTCTGCATTGTTTTTTTTATTTACTAACATATGACAGTAATGTCTGCAGACCACTTGAGGATCGTAATTTGTTTCATCCAAGATGCCTTTGGTCTTTCCTATGTTGAAAAAAAACATGAATTAACATAAAATTATTTGAGTTGTAAACGGTGTATAAAGGGAATATAACTTACATTGTTTCACCCTGAAATGTAATTATGTTTATAATCCAATATTACTGGGTATAAACTAGAAGATAGGGAGAGGAGGGCCCCCCCCTCCTGAATGAAAAGGGAGACCAATGCCAGTGTTCCGATTATAACCCATGCTTGGACGTCACTGGATACTTTACTTTATATCCTTTAAATCATTAATTATTAATGATTAGTTATTTTGTTATAGAATAAAGTGAACTAGTTTTTAGTATTCGGTACTTAGCACTTGATGTTTGTAAGCGTTTTTTTTCAATACACCCTGTATAAAAAAAAAATATATATATATATATATATATATATATATATATATATATATATATATACAGTATATATACAGTATATATATACTGTCTATATATATATATATATATGTTTCTAATCTCTCAGTGGGGTTCGAACCGCCGACCGTCAGGACGATAGCCGACGCTTTAATCAACTATCGTCCTGATGAGTGGCTCACGTGTATTTGTGATATATACTCAATATATATATATATATTTGTATTTTGAGGGGAGTGGATATATATATGTGCGTGTGGGTGTGTGGGTGTGTGGTTGTTATGTGGGTATGGGGGTAACTCCTTACCAAAAGTATCCATCTCGCTACAAAATACATATTTGGCAAATTCGCAGTAAAAATAATTATACAAAACTAGATTCTTCCTAAAACACTCGCTACCCTGACGAGGAAAATGAGTAGATAATAATGAGGAGAGTCTTAGAGCCAGAGTGAAGAAGAGTGTTGGAGGAGGAGGAGAGCAAGGCAGTGATGGAGGAGGAGGAGTGGAGAGTCAGGAAGTGTTGGAGGTGAAGGAGAAGAAGATAAAGGAGAGGAGAGGGAGGAAGTGTTGGAGATAAAGGAGAAGAGGGAGATAAAGAAGAGGATAGTGAGGAGGAGTAGGAGAATCAGGAAGTATTGCAAAAGTAGAGAAAAAGAAGAGGAAAATAATGTGAAGTGGAGAGTGAGAAACTGTTGGAGGAAGAGGAAAACTAGGAAGTGTTGCAAGAGGAGAGGAAAAAATAGGAGGAAGTGAATCAGGAGTTTTGCAAGCGAGGGAGAAGGGGAAAAGGGAGATAAAGAAGTGGAGAGTGAGAACGTGTTGAAGGAGGAGGAGAAGTAGCAAGTGTTGCAAGAGGAGAGAAAAGAGGAGGAGGAGGAGAATCAGTAGTTTTGCAAGAGAGGGAGGAGGAGAATAGAGAGATAAAAAGAGTGAGGACGTGTTGGAGGAAAAGGAGAAGGAGGAAGAGGTGGAGAGGAGAGAAGAGAAAGATAAAAAAGAGAGGGAGGACGTGTTGGAGGAGGAGGAAGAGGAGGAGAGGAGACGTGGACGATGAAGGAGAGTGAGAAAGTATTGGAGGAGAAGGAAGGGTGAAGGAGCGGAGAGGAGAGAAGAGGAGTAAAGACTGGTGATGAGGAAGGATACACAAGGAGATTAAGGAGTACACAAAAGTAAAGGAAGGAAGAGAAAATTATGTATGTTGATCCTTCCTAAGTTGCATATAACTATGCTACCTAAGTTACATGTAATAGTGTATATGTATGTGTGTGTGTGTGTGTGTGTGTGTGTGTGAGTGAGTGAGAGAGGGAGAGGGAGGAAGGGAAAACAAAAGTGAGTGTGCGTGTGTGTGTGTGAGAGAGAGCGAGAGAGAGAGAGAGCAGAGAGCAGATGAAAGCATAACAAGAGTCGGAAGAGAGTGAGTGAGAGCGGACGAAAAAGCCCTTCCTATTTTTTTCCCTCCTTGTGAGAACGCGAGATAAGAAGTGGAAGGAGGCGGAAATGTGATAATTGGGAGAGAGAGAGGGGAGTGGGGGAGAGGGGAGGGTAGGAAGAGTGAGGTAAGAAATGAGGGGGGAGTGGGGACGGGGGAGGGGGGATGGGAGGAAAGGAGGGGAAGGGAGGTGGGGAGGAGAGGGGAGGGTAGGAAGAGTGAGGTGAGAAATGGGGAGGGAGTGGGAGGGAGGAAGGAAGGAAGGGGAAAGGAGTATAGGAGGGAGGGTTCGGAGGAGAGGGGGGGAGATGAGGGAGGGTGGGGTGGGAGAGAGGAGGTGGGAGGTAGGAAGGGGAAGGGAGAGAGAAAGAAGAGGAGGGACTGGATGATGGGGAAGAGGGAAAGGGAGTGGGGAGGAGGGAAGAATTGGAGTGAGAGAGAGAGAGAGAGAGAGACATACCGGAGTGACAGGTGTGAAGAATATCAAAAGTACGATAGTTTGGGGACAGAGACAGCCGAGTGACGGACACCTGTAAACAGCTGGGGAACATAATATGTCAAACCAATTACAAGGAGTTACAATGATTAGTTAACATCTCAAAGACCTTACAATCTATTCCGGGGAGATGCTCTTACGTGGAAAGAGAGAAATCGCATAGTGCACTATACTCATTGCAAACTATCCACTTATTTCTTGAACTGCTCGATTGAAGAACTTGTTTCAACTTTTGAGGGAAGGTAGATCCAGGTAGAAATTATCTTATATGTGATTTTTTTTCCACATACACTAGTGCTGATTTTTTTCAATTCAAACTTCCAGCCATGGTTGTGTGTTGTATTGCTATTGAAGGTGAACATTGTTAAAATCCACATTGTCAAGCCAATACGTATTTTAAAGACTTCAAAGAGTTAATCTCTTAGTCTATGCATTTGCAATGAAAAGAGACCAAGTGTTCTCAACCACTACTCATAGCTCAGTCTTCATATCAATGGAATAAGCATTGCATACTGTAGGAGAGGCCGTATCAGAGTGCTGTAAATTGTAAGGACTATCTCCTTTTTTGTCTATACTTAAATTGCCTCCCAATATAGCCTAATACTGTCTAAGCTTAATTCTTCTCTACTTCAATGAACTGCTTGAACAACTTTAGGTCACCCAACATTTCAATGATCGGTAATGTCTGAAGCCATGTTGGGAATCCAAAATTAAGTTGTGAAATTCCAGGTAGTTATCTATCTTATCTAACAGTTGTCAAGGTAATTGGACGATAATTCTTGGGACACTCATGATTCCCTATCTTAAAGATTGGTAGTTACATTAGCCAGCTTCCAATCTTCAGGTACCTTTCCAGTTTCTTGAATGAGCACTAAATGGCATTAACATCCTTAAATTATTAGTCTAATCTGGGCTATGCTTTCCTGAAGGCCTTCAAAGTTTGCCTGATGACAGTTCAGATACTTACTTTGGAAAGCAGTGGGTTTCCTACAAGAAGTGCGAAGAGGTAATCTAATTGGGTTGTGGTCACTATCACCACATGATTCCCCAGCAGAGAAGCTGGTCACAGTTTTTTATTCTGTGGGGAATACAATGCCTAAAACGTTGTTTCCCCTGGTTAGTTCGTTGACCCACTGAATCAAGAAATAATTATCAGCAGTCAACATGGCACGAGAGAGAGAGAGAGTCTGTGAGTGTGAGTGTGAGAGTGAGAGAGAGAGCAAGCAAACAGAGAGAAGATATTCCATTTCACCACCAAATTTCTTCGTCTGCCCAACCTTTTCCACTGATTTCCATGTAATGTTTGAGATAATGAGAGTGTGTTTGAGAAAGTGAGTGAGAGTGAAAGCGAGAGAGAGAGAGAGAGATTGATCAGTAATTGTCAGTGCCTAAACAATTTACAGAGTGAGGCACAGACAACATTAGTCATTAATACTGTTTATGTCAGCACGGCCTTCTCTCTCTCCCTTCCCTTCACCTTACCTCTCATCAACTCTCTATATGCTTTCTCCTTCCCCTCTCTCCCTTCTACCTCCCCCTCACATCTCCCTCTCCACTCACCCTTCTACCCCCACCCCGTCACCCCTCCCTCTCTCACCTCACTTCGCCCTCTCTTTATCATATCTCCGAGCTTCATCTTTCCCCTCTTCTCCTTCTCCCTCTCATCTCTACACCCATCTCTACTACCTC